>JBBELK010000112.1:600000-1088101 GCA_037783545.1 Henricia sp. BOLD:AAB3569 | reverse complement strand
TTTTCATCTTAGGATCATTTAGGATAATTTCTGAGGCATTTTCGGAAGAGTTGATTTTTCGTAAATTTTGTAAGGACCGGACTGTCGGCGCCGATGAGTCCTGGAAAAAAAAGTGCCTGAAATCTGCCCAAAATGAGTTGGGATATTCTAAATTGTCATTTAGGATCATTTCTGAGGCATTTTCGGAAGAGTTGATTTTTCGTAAATTTTGTAAGGACCGACCTGTTCGGGCGCCGATCCTGGAAAAAACAAAGTGCCCTGAATCTGCCAAAATGAGTTGGGTGATGATCTCAATTTTCATTTAGGATCATTTAGGATCATTTGTATGAGCATTTTCGGAAGAGTTGATTTTTCGTAAATTTTGTAAGACCGGACCTGTCGGCGCCGATGACCCCGGTCCTGGAAACAAAAAGTGCTGAAATCTGCCAAAATGAGTTGGGGATATTCTAAATTGTCAATTTAGATCATTTCAGAGGCATTTTCGGAAGAGTTGATTTTTCGTAAATTTTGTAAGGACCGGACCTGTCGGCTCCGATCTGGAAAAAACAAAGTGCCTGAAATCTGCCAAAATGAGTTGGGGAATATTCTCAATTTTCATTTAGGATCATTTCTGAGGCATTTTCGGAAGAGTTGATTTTTCATAAAATTTTGTAAGGACCGGACCTGTCGGCGCCGATGAGTCCTGGAAAAAAAAAAGTGCCTGAAATCTGCCAAAATGAGTTGGGGATATTCTAAATTGTCATTTAGGATCATTTCAGAGGCATTTTCGGAAGAGTTGATTTTTCGTAAATTTTGTAAGGACCGGACCTGTCGGCGCCCGATGACCCCGGTCCTGGGAAAAAAAAGTGCCTGAAATCTGCAAAATGAGTTGGGATGTTCTAAATTGTCATTTAGGAATCATTTCAGAGGCATTTTCGGAAGAGTTGATTTTTTCGTTAAATTTTGTAAGGACCGGACCTGTCGGCGCCGATGAGTCCTGGAAAAAAAAAAGAGCTGAAATCTGCCAAAATGAGTTGGGGATATTCTAAATTGTATTTAGGATAATTCTGAGGCATTTTCGGAAGAGTTTATTTTTCGTAAATTTGTAAGGACCGGACCTGTCGGCATTGATCCTGGAAAAAACAAAGTGCCTGAAATCTGCCCAAATGAGTTGGGGATATTCTCAATTTTCATTTAGGATCATTTAGGGATCATTTCTGAGGCATTTTCGGAAGAGTTGATTTTTCGTAAATTTTGTAAGGACCGGACCTGTCGGCGCCGATGAGTCCTGGAAAAAAAAAGTGCCTGAAATCTGCCAAAATGAGTTGGGGATATTCTAAATTGTCATTTAGGATTCACTTCTGAGGCATTTGATGAATAGTTGATTTTTCGTAAATTTTGTAAGGACCGGACTGTCGGCGCCGATGAGTCCTGGAAAAAAAAGTGCCTGAAATCTGCCAAAATGAGTTGGGGATATTCTCAATTTTCATTTAGGATCATTTAGGATAATTTCTGAGGGCATTTTCGGAAGAGTTGATTTTTCGTAAATTTTGTAAGGACGGACCTGTCGGCGCCGATGAGTCCTGGAAAAAAAAAAAGTGCCTGAAATCTGCCAAAATGAGTTGGGGATATTCTAAATTGTCATTTAGGATCATTTCTGAGCATTTTCGGAAGAGTTGATTTTTCGTAAATTTTGTAAGGACGGACCTGTCGGCCGCCGATCTGGAAAACAAAACAAAGTGCCCTGAAATCTGCCAAAACTGAGTTAGGGGATGATCTCAATTTTCATTAGGATCATTTAGGATAATTTGTGAGGCATTTTCGGAAGAGTTGATTTTTCGTAAATTTTGTAAGGACCGGACCTGTCGGCGCCGATGACCCCGGTCCTGGAAAAAAAAAGTGCCTGAAATCTGCAAAATGAGTTGGGGATATTCTAAATTGTCATTTAGGATCATTTCAGAGGGCATTTTCGGAAGAGTTGATTTTTCGTAAATTTGTAAGGACCGGACCTGTCGGCTCCGATCCTGGAAAAACAAAGTGCCTGAAATCTGCCAAAATGAGTGGGGATATTCTCAATTTTCATTTAGGATCATTTCAGAGGCATTTTCGGAAGAGTTGATTTTTCATAAATTTTGTAAGGACCGGACCTGTCGGCGCCGATGACCGTCCTGGAAAACAAAAAGTGCCTGAAATCTGCCAAAATGAGTGGGGAGGATATTCTAAATTGTCATTTAGGATCACTTCTGAGGCATTTTATGATAGTTGATTTTTCGTAAATTTTGTAAGGACCGGACCTGTCGGCGCCGATGAGTCCTGGAAAAAAAAAGTGCCTGAAATCTGCCAAAATGATTTGGGGATATTCTCAATTTTCATTTAGGATCATTTAGGATCATTTCTGAGGCATTTACGGAAGAGTTGATTTTTCGTAAATTTTGTAAGGACCGGACCTGTCGGCGCCGATGAGTCCTGGAAAAAAAAGTGCCTGAAATCTGCCAAATGAGTTTGGGGATATTCTAAATTGTCATTTAGGATCATTTCTGAGGCATTTCGGAATAGTTGATTTTTCGTTAAATTTGTAAGGACCGGACCTGTCGGCGCCGATGAGTCCTGGAAAAAAAAAAGTGCCTGAATCTGCAAAATGAGTTGGGATATTCTCAATTTTCATTTAGGATCATTTAGGATAATTTCTGAGGCATTTTCGGAAGAGTGATTTTCGTAAATTTTGTAAGGACCGGACCTGTCGGCGCCGATGAGTCCTGGAAAAAAAAAGTGCCTGAAATCTGCCAAAATGAGTTGAGGATATTCTAAATTGTCATTTAGGATCATTTCTGAGGCATTTTCGGAAGAGTTGATTTTTCGTAAATTTTGTAAGGACCGGACCTCGTCGGCCGATGAGTCCTGGAAAAAAAAAAGTGCCTGAAAATCTGCCAAAATGAGTTTGGGATATTCTAAATTGTCATTTAGGATCATTTCTGAGGCATTTTCGGAAGAGTTTATTTTCGTAAATTTTGTAAG
Organism: Henricia sp. BOLD:AAB3569; assembly: GCA_037783545.1. Classification (NCBI taxonomy): domain Eukaryota; kingdom Metazoa; phylum Echinodermata; class Asteroidea; order Spinulosida; family Echinasteridae; genus Henricia; species Henricia sp. BOLD:AAB3569. The sequence goes on along the minus strand of JBBELK010000112.1, from coordinate 1,085,107 downwards.
GACCGGACCTGTCGGCGCCGATGAGTCCTGGAAAAAAAAAAGTGCCTGAAATCTGCCAAAATGAGTTGGGGATATTCTCAATTTCATTAGGATCATTTAGGATCATTTCTGAGGCATGTTCGGAAGAGTTGATTTTTCGTAAATTTTGTAAGGACCCGGACCTGTCGGCGCCGATGAGTCCTGGAAAAAGAAAAGTGCCTGAAATCTGCCAAAATGAGTTGGGGATATTCTCAATTAGATCATTTAGGATCATTTCTGAGGCATTTTCGGAAGAGTTGATTTTTCGTAAATTTTGTAAGGACCGGACCTGTCGGCGCCGATGAGTCCTGAAAAAAAAAAGTGCCTGAAATCTGCCAAAATGAGTTGGGATATTCCTAAATTGTCATTTAGGATCATTTCTGAGGCATTTTCGGAAGAGTTTATTTTTCGTAAATTTTGTAAGGACCGGACCTGTCCGGCGCCGATGCGTCCTGGAAAAAAAAAAGTGCCTGAAATCTGCCAAAATGAGTTGGGGATGATTTCAATTTTCATTTAGGATCATTTAGGATCATTTCTGAGCATGTTCGGAAGAGTTGATTTTTCGTAAATTTTGTAAGGACCGGACCTGTCGGCGCCGATGACGTCCTGGAAAAAAAAAGAGCCTGAAATCTGCCAAAATGAGATGGGGATATTCTAAATTGTCATTAGGATAATTTCTGAGGCATTTTCGGAAGAGTTTATTTTCGTAAATTTTGTAAGGACCGGACCTGTCGGCTCCGATCCTGGAAAAACAAAGTGCCTGAAAATCTGCCAAAATGAGTTGGGGATATTCTCAATTTTCATTTAGATCATTTAGGATCATTTCTGAGGCATTTTCGGAAGAGTTGATTTTTCAGTAAATTTTGTAAGGACCGGACCTGTCGGCGCCGATGAGTCCTGAAAAAAAAAAGTGCCTGAAATCTGCAAAATGAGTTGGGGATATTCTCAATTTTCATTTAGGATCATTTAGATCTTTCTGAGGCATTTTCTGAAGAGTTGATTTTTCGTAAATTTTGTAAGGACCGGACCTGTCGGCGCCGATGACCCGGTCCTGGGAAAAAAAAAAGTGCCTGAAATCTGCCAAATGAGTTGGGGATATTCTCAATTTTCATTTAGATCATTTAGGATCATTTCTGAGGCATGTTCGGAAGAGTTGATTTTTCGTAAATTTTGTAAGGACCGGACCTGTCGGCGCCGATGAGTCCTGGGAAAAAAAAGAGCCTGAAATCTGCCAAAATGAGATGGGATATTCTAAATTGTCATTTAGGATAATTCTGAGGCATTTTCGAAGAATTGATTTTTCCGTAAATTTTGTAAGGACCGGACCTGTCGGCTCCGATCCTGGAAAAAACAAAGTGCCTGAAATCTGCCAAAATGAGTTGGGGATATTCTCAATTTTCATTTAGGATCATTTAGGATCATTTCTGAGGCATTTTCGGAAGAGTTGATTTTTCGTAAATTTTGTAAGGACCGGACCTGTCGGCGCCGATGAGTCCTGGAAAAAAAAGTGCCTGAAATCTGCCAAATGAGTTGGGGATATTCTCAATTTTCATTAGGATCATTTAGGATCATTTCTGAGGCATTTTCGGAAGAGTTGATTTTTCGTAAATTTTGTAAGGACCGGACCTGTCGGCGCCGATGAGTCCTGGAAAAAAAAGTGCCTGAAATCTGCCAAAATGAGTTGGGGATATTCTCAATTTCATTTAGGATCATTTAAGATCATTTCTGAGGCATTTTCGGAAGAGTTGATTTTTCGTAAATTTTGTAAGGACCGGACCTGTCGGCGCCGATGACCCCGGTCCTGGGAAAAAAAAAAGTGCCTGAAATCTGCCAAAATGAGTTGGGATATTCTCAATTTTCATTTAGGATCATTTAGGATCATTTCTGAGGCATTTCGGAAGAGTTGATTTTTCGTAAATTTTGTAAGGACCGGACCTGTCGGTTCCGATGACCCGGTCCTTGAAAAAAAAAGTGCCTGAAATCTGCCAAAATGAGTTGGGGATATTCTAAATTGTCATTTAGGATAATTTCTGAGCATTTTCGGAAGAGTGATTTTTCGTAAATGTATGTACCTGTCGGCGCCGATAAGTCCTGGAAAAAAAAAGTGCCTGAATCTGCCAAAAATGAGTGGGGATATTCTCCATTTTCATTAGGATCATTTAGGATCATTTCTGAGGCATTTTCGGAAGAGTTGATTTTTCGTAAATTTTGTAAGGACCGGACCTGTCGGCGCCGATAAGTCCTAGAAAAAGAAAAAGTGCCTGAATCTGCCAAAATGAGTTGGGGATATTCTCAATTTTCATTTAGGATCATTTAGGATCATTTCTGAGGCATTTTCGGAAGAGTTGATTTTTCGTAAATTTTGTAAGGACCGGACCTGTCGGCGCCGATGACCCCGGTCCTGGAAAAAAAAAGTGCCTGAAATCTGCCAAAATGAGTTGGGGATATTCTAAATTGTCATTTAGGATCATTTCAGAGGCATTTTCGGAAGAGTTGATTTTTCGTAAATTTTGTAAGGACCGGACCTGTCCGGCTCCGATCCTGGAAAAAAAAAAGTGCCTGAAAATCTGCCAAATGAGTTGGGATATTCTAAATTGTCATTAGGATAATTTCTGAGGCATTTTCGGAAGAGTTTATTTTTCGTAAAATTTTGTAAGGACCGGACCTGTCGGCTCCGATCCTGGAAAAAACAAAGTGCCTAAAAATCTGCCAAAAGAGTTGGGATATTCTCAATTTTCATTTAGGATCATTAGGATCATTTCTGAGGCATTTTCGGAAGAGTTGATTTTCGTAAATTTTGTAAGGACCGACCTGTCGGCGCCGATGAGTCCTGAAAAAAAAAGTGCCTGAAATCTGCCAAAATGAGTTGGGGATATTCTCAATTTTCATTTAGGATCATTTAGGATCATTTCTGAGGCATTTTCGGAAGAGTTGATTTTTCGTAAATTTTGTAAGGACCGGACCTGTCGGCGCCGATGACCCCGGTCCCTGGGAAAACAAAAAGTGCCTGAAATCTGCCAAAATGAGTTGGGGATATCTCAATTTTCATTAGGATCATTTAGGATCATTTCTGAGGCATGTTCGGAAGAGTTGATTTTTCGTAAATTTTGTAAGGACCGGACCTGTCGGCGCCGATGAGTCCTGGAAAAAAAAGAGCCTGAAATCTGCCAAATGAGATGGGGATATTCTAAATTGTCATTTAGGATAATTTCTGAGGCATTTTCGGAAGAATTGATTTTTCGTAAATTTGTAAGGACCGGACCTGTCGGCTCCGATCCTGGAAAAAACAAAGTGCCTGAAATCTGCCAAAATGAGTTGGGGATATTCTCAATTTTCATTTAGGATCATTTAGGATCATTTCTGAGGCATTTTCGAAGAGTTGATTTTTCGTAAATTTTGTAAGGACCGGACCTGTCGGCGCCGATGAGTCCTGGAAAAAAAAAGTGCCTGAAATCTGCCAAATGAGTTGGGGATATTCTCAATTTTCATTTAGGATCATTTAGGATCATTTCTGAGGCATTTTCGGAAGAGTTGATTTTTCGTAAATTTTGTAAGACCGGACCTGTCGGCGCCCGATGAGTCTGGGAAAAAAAAGTGCCTGAAATCTGCCAAAATGAGTTGGGGATATTCTCAATTTTCATTTAGGATCATTTAAGATCATTTCTGAGGCATTTCGGAAGAGTTGATTTTTCGTAAATTTTGTAAGGACCGACCTCGTCGGCGCCCGATGACCCGGTCCTGGGAAAAAAAAAAGTGCCTGAAATCTGCCAAAATGAGTTGGGGATATTCTCAATTTCATTTAGGATCATTTAGGATCATTTCTGAGGCATTTTCGGAAGAGTTGATTTTTCGTAAATTTTGTAAGGACCGGACCTGTCGGTTCGATGACCCCGGTCCTTGAAAAAAAAAAGTGCCTGAAATCTGCCAAAATGAGTTGGGGATATTCTAAATTGTCATTTAGGATAATTTCTGAGGCATTTTCGGAAGAAGTTTGATTTTTCGTAAATGTTGTACCTGTCGGCGCCGATAAGTCCTGGGAAAAAAAAGTGCCTGAAATCTGCAAAAAATGAGTTGGGGATATTCTCCATTTTCATTTAGGATCATTTAGGATCATTTCTGAGGCATTTTCGGAAGAGTTGATTTTTCGTAAATTTTGTAAGGACCGGACCTGTCGGCGCCGATAAGTCCTAGAAAAAAAAAGTGCCTGAAATCTGCCAAAATGAGTTGGGGATATTCTCAATTTTCATTTAGGATCATTTAGGATCATTTCTGAGGCATTTTCGGAAGAGTTGATTTTTCGTAAATTTTGTAAGGACCGGACCTGTCGGCGCCGATGACCCCGGTCCTGGAAAAAAAAAGTGCCTGAAATCTGCCAAAATGAGTTGGGGATATTCTAAATTGTCATTTAGGATCATTTCAGAGGCATTTTCGGAAGAGTTTATTTTCGTAAATTTTGTAAGGACCGGACCTGTCGGCTCCGATCCTGGAAAAAACCAAAGTGCCTGAAATCTGCCAAAATGAGTTGAGGATATTCTCAATTTTCATTTAGGATCATTTAGGATCATTTCTGAGGCATTTCGGAAGAGTTGATTTTTTCCGTAAATTTTGTAAAGACCCGAGACCTGTCGGCGCCGATGACCCCGGTCCTGGAAAAAAAAAAGTGCCTGAAATCTGCCAAAATGAGTTGGGATATTCTCAATTGTCATTTAGGATCATTAGATTCAGAGGCATTTCGGAAGAGTTGATTTTTCGTAAATTTTGTAAGGACCGGACCTGACGGCGCCGATAGTCCTGGAAAAAAAAAGTGCCTGAAATCTGCCAAATGAGTTGGGGATATTCTCAATTTCATTAGGATCATTTAGATCATTTCTGAGGCATTTTCGGAAGAGTTGATTTTTCGTAAATTTTGTAAGGACCGACCTGTCGGCGCCGATGACCCCGGTCCTGGAAAAAAAAAGTGCCTGAAATCTGCCAAAATGAGTTGGGGATGTTCTAAATTGTCATTTAGGATCATTTCAGAGGCATTTTCCGGAAGAGTTGATTTTTTCGTAAATTTGTAAGGACCGGACCTGTCGGCGCCGATGAGTCCTGGAAAAAAAAAAGAGCCTGAAATCTGCCAAATGAGTTGGGGAATTCTAAATTGTCATTTAGGATCATTTTTGAGGCATTTTCGGAAGAGTTTATTTTTCGTAAATTTTGTAAGGACCGGACCTGTCGGCTCCGATCCTGGAAAAAACAAAGTGCCTGAAATCTGCCAAAATGAGTTGGGGATATTCTCAATTTTCATTTAGGATCATTTAGGATCATTTCTGAGGCATTTTCGGAAGAGTTGATTTTTCGTAAATTTTGGTAAGGACCGGACCTGTCGGCGCCGATGAGTCCTGGAAAAAAAAAGTGCCTGAAATCTGCCAAAATGAGTTGGGGATATTCTAAATTGTCATTTAGGGATCACTTCTGAGGCATTTGATGAATAGTTGATTTTTCGTAAATTTTGTAAGGACCGGACCTGTCGGCGCCGATGAGTCCTGGAAAAAAAAGTGCCTGAAATCTGCCAAATGAGTTGGGGATATTCTCAATTTTCATTTAGGATCATTTAGGATAATTTCTGAGGCATTTTCGGAAGAGTTGATTTTTCGTATATTTTGTAAGGACCGGACCTGTCGGCGCCGATGAGTCCTGGAAAAAAAAAAGTGCCTGAAATCTGCCAAAATGAGTTGAGGGATATTCTAAATTGTCATTTAGGATCATTTCTGAGGCATTTTCGGAAGAGTTGATTTTTCGTAAATTTTGTAAGGACCGGACCTGTCGGCGCCGATGAGTCCTGGAAAAAAAAAAGTGCCTGAAATCTGCCAAAATGAGTTGGGGATATTCTAAATTGTCATTTAGGATCATTTCTGAGGCATTTTCGGAAGAGTTTAATTTTCGTAAATTTTGTAAGGACCGGACCTGTCGGCGCCGATGAGTCCTGGAAAAAAAAAGTGCCTGAAATCTGCCAAAATGAGTTGGGGATATTCTCAATTTCATTTAGGATCATTTAGGATCAATTTCTGAGGCATTGTTCGGAAGAGTTGATTTTTCGTAAATTTTGTAAGGACCGGACCTGTCGGCGCCGATGAGTCCTGGAAAAAAAAAGTGCCTGAAATCTGCCAAAATGAGTTGAGGATATTCTAAATTGTCATTTAGGATCATTTCTGAGCATTTTCGGAAGAGTTGATTTTTCGTAAATTTTGTAAGGACCGGACCTGTCGGCGCCGATGAGTCCTGGAAAAAAAAAGTGCCTGAAATCTGCCAAATGAGTTGGGGATATTCTAAATTGTCATTTAGGATCATTTCTGAGGCATTTTCGGAAGAGTTTATTTTTCGTAAATTTTGTAAGGACCGGACCTGTCGGCGCCGATGAGTCCTGGAAAAAAAAAGTGCCTGAAATCTGCCAAAATGAGTTGGGGATATTCTCAATTTTCATTTAGGATCATTTAGGATCATTTCTGAGGCATGTTCGGAAGAGTTGATTTTTCGTAAATTTTGTAAGGACCGGACCTGTCGGCGCCGATGAGTCCTGGAAAAAAAAGAGCCTGAAATATGCCAAAATGAGATGGGGATATTCTAAATTGTCATTTAGGATAATTTCTGAGGCATTTTCGGAAGAGTTTATTTTTCGTAAATTTTGTAAGGACCGGACCTGTCGGCTCCGATCCTGGAAAAAACAAAGTGCCTAAAATCTGCCAAAATGAGTTGGGGATATCTCAATTTTCATTTAGGATCATTTAGGATCATTTCTGAGGCATTTTCGGAAGAGTTGATTTTTCGTAAATTTTGTAAGGACCGGACCTGTCGGCGCCGATGAGTCCTGAAAAAAAAAGTGCCTGAAATCTGCCAAAATGAGTTGGGGATATTCTCAATTTTCATTTAGGATCATTTCTGAGGCATTTTCGGAAGAGTTGATTTTTCGTAAATTTTGTAAGGACCGGACCTGTCGGCTCCGATCCTGGAAAAAACAAAGTGCCTGAAATCTGCCAAAAAATGAGTTGGGGATATTCTCAATTTCATTTAGGATCATTTAGGATCATTTCTGAGGCATTTTCGGAAGAGTTGATTTTTCGTAAATTTTGTAAGGACCGGACCTGTCGGCGCGATGAGTCCTGAAAAAAAAAGTGCCTGAAATCTGCCAAAATGAGTTGGGGATATTCTCAATTTTCATTTAGGATCATTTAGGATCATTTCTGAGGCATTTTCGGAAGAGTTGATTTTCGTAAATTTTGTAAGGACGGACCTGTCGGCGCCGATGACCCGGTCCTGGGAAAACAAAAAGTGCCTGAAATCTGCCAAAATGAGTTGGGGATATTCTCAATTTTCATTTAGGATCATTTAGATCATTTCTGAGGCATGTTCGGAAGAGTTGATTTTTCGTAAATTTTGTAAGGACCGGACCTGTCGGCGCCGATGAGTCCTGGGAAAAAAAAGAGCCTGAAATCTGCCAAATGAGATGGGATATTCTAAATTGTCATTTAGGATAATTTCTGAGGCATTTTCGGAAGAATTGATTTTTCGTAAATTTTGTAAGGACCGGACCTGTCGGCTCCGATCCTGGAAAAAACAAAGTGCCTGAAATCTGCCAAAATGAGTTGGGGATATTCTCAATTTTCATTTAGGATCATTTAGGATCATTTCTGAGGCATTTTCGGAAGAGTTGATTTTTCGTAAATTTTGTAAGGACCGGACCTGTCGGCGCCGATGAGTCCTGGAAAAAAAAAGTGCCTGAAATCTGCCAAAATGAGTTGGGGATATTCTCAATTTTCATTTAGGATCATTTAGGATCATTTCTGAGGCATTTTCGGAAGAGTTGATTTTTCGTAAATTTTGTAAGGACCGGACCTGTCGGCGCCGATGAGTCCTGGGAAAAAAAAGTGCCTGAAATCTGCCAAATGAGTTGGGGATATTCTCAATTTCATTTAGGATCATTTAAGATCATTTCTGAGGCATTTTCGGAAGAGTTGATTTTTCGTAAATTTTGTAAGGACCGGACCTGTCGGCGCCGATGACCCCGGTCCTGGGAAAAAAAAAGTGCTGAAATCTGCCAAAATGAGTTGGGGATATTCTCAATTTTCATTTAGGATCATTTAGGATCATTTTCTGAGGCATTTTCGGAAGAGTTGATTTTCGTAAATTTTGTAAGGACCGGACCTGTCGGTTCCGATGACCCCGGTCCTTGAAAAAAAAAAGTGCCTGAAATCTGCCAAAATGAGTTGGGGATATTCTAAATTGTCATTTAGGATAATTTCTGAGGCATTTTCGGAAGAGTTGATTTTTCGTAAATGTTGTACCCTGTCGGCGCCGATAAGTCCTGGAAAGAAAAAGTGCCTGAAATCCTGCAAAAAATGAGTTGGGGATATTCTCCATTTTCATTTAGGATCATTTAGGATCATTTCTGAGGCATTTTCGGAAGAGTTGATTTTCGTAAATTTTGTAAGGACCGGACCTGTCGGCGCCGATAAGTCCCTGAAAAAAAAAGTGCCTGAAATCTGCCAAAATGAGTTGGGATATTCTCAATTTCATTTAGGATCATTTAGGATCATTTCTGAGGCATTTTCGAAGAGTTGATTTTTCGTAAATTTTGTAAGGACCGGACCTGTCGGCGCCGATGACCCGGTCCTGGAAAAAAAAAGTGCCTGAAATCTGCCAAAATGAGTTGGGGATGATCTAAATTGTCATTTAGGATCATTTCAGAGGCATTTTCGGAAGAGTTGATTTTTCGTAAATTTTGTAAGGACCGGACCTGTCGGCGCCGATGAGTCCTGGAAAAAAAAAGAGCCTGAAATCTGCCAAAATGAGTTGGGGATATTCTAAATTGTCATTTAGGATAATTTTTGAGGCATTTTCGGAAGAGTTTATTTTTCGTAAATTTTGTAAGGACCGGACCTGTCGGCTCCGATCCTGGAAAAAACAAAGTGCCTGAATCTGCCCAAAATGAGTTGGGGATATTCTCAATTTTCATTTTAGGATCATTTAGGATCATTTCTGAGGCATTTTCGGAAGAGTTGATTTTTCGTAAATTTTGTAAGGACCGGACTGTCGGCGCCGATGAGTCCTGGAAAAAAAAAGTGCCTGAAATCTGCCAAAATGAGTTGGGGATATTCTCAATTTTTATTTAGGATCATTTAGGATCATTTCTGAGGCATTTTCGGAAGAGTTGATTTTTCGTAAATTTTGTAAGGACCGGACCTGTCGGCGCCGATGACCCCGGTCTGGGAAAACAAAAAGTGCCTGAAATCTGCAAAATGAGTTGGGGATATTCTCAATTTTCATTTAGGATCATTTAGGATCATTTCTGAGGCATTTTCGAAGAGTTGATTTTTCGTAAATTTTGTAAGGACGGACCTGTCGCGCCGATGAGTCCTGGAAAAAAAAGTGCCTGAATCTGCCAAAATGAGTTGGGGATATTCTCAATTTTCATTTAGGATCATTTCTGAGGCATGTTCGGAAGAGTTGATTTTTCGTAATTTTGTAAGGACCGGACCTGTCGGCGCCGATGAGTCCTGGAAAAAAAAAAGTGCCTGAAATCTGCCAAAATGAGTTGGGGATATTCTCAATTTTCATTTAGGATCATTTAGGATCATTTCTGAGGCATTTTCGGAAGAGTATGATTTTTCGTAAATTTTGTAAGGACCGGACCTGTCGGCGCCGATGAGTCCTGGAAAAAAAAAAGTGCCTGAAATCTGCCAAAAGAGTTGGGGATATTCTAAATTGTCATTTAGGATCATTTCTGAGGCATTTTCGGAAGAGTTTATTTTTCGTAAATTTTGTAAGGACCGGACCTGTCGGCTCCGATCCTGGAAAAATCAAAGTGCCTGAAATCTGCCAAATGAGTTGGGGATATTCTCAATTTTCATTTAGGATCATTTAGGATCATTTCTGAGGCATTTTCGGAAGAGTGATTTTTCGTAAATTTGTAAGGACCGGACCTGTCGGCGCCGATGAGTCCTGGAAAAGAAAAAAGTGCCTGAAATCTGCCAAAATGAGTTGGGGATATTCTCAATTTTCATTTAGGATCATTTACGATCATTTATGAGGCATTTTCGGAAGAGTTGATTTTTCGTAAATTTTGTAAGGACCGGACCCTGTCGGCGCCGATGAGTCCTGGAAAAAAAAAGTGCCTGAAATCTGCCAAAATGAGTTGGGGATATTCTAATTGTCATTTAGGATCACTTCTGAGGCATTTTCGGAAGAGTTGATTTTTCGTAAAATTTGTAAGGACCGGACCTGTCGGCGCCGATGAGTCCTGGAAAAAAAAAAGTGCCTGAAATCTGCAAAATGAGTTGGGGATATTCTAAATTGTCATTTAGGATCACTTCTGAGGCATTTTATGAATAGTTGATTTTTCGTAAATTTTGTAAGGACGGACCTGTCGGCGCCGATGAGTCCTGGAAAAAAAAAAGTGCCTGAAATCTGCCAAATGAGTTGGGGATATTCTAAATTGTCATTTAGGATCACTCTGAGGCATTTGATGAATAGTTGATTTTTCGTAAATTTTGTAAGGACGACCTGTCGGCGCCGATGAGTCCTGGAAAAAAAAAGTGCCTGAAATCTGCCAAAATGAGTTGGGGATATTCTCAATTTTCATTTAGGATCATTTACGATCATTTCTGAGGCATTTTCGGAAGAGTGATTTTCGTAAATTTTGTAAGGACCGGACCTGTCGGCGCGATGAGTCCTGGAAAAAAAAAGTGCCTGAAATCTGCCAAAATGAGTTGGGGATATGTTAAATTGTCATTTAGGATCAACTTCTGAGGCATTTTCGGAAGAGTTGATTTTTCGTAAATTTTGTAAGGACCGGACCTGTCGGCGCCGATGAGTCCTGGAAAAAAAAAAGTGCCTGAAATCTGCCAAAATGAGTTGGGGATATTCTAAATTGTCATTTAGGATCACTTCTGAGGCATTTTATGAATAGTTGATTTTTCGTAAATTTTGTAAGGACCGGACCTGTCGGCGCCGATGAGTCCTGGAAAAAAAAAGTGCCTGAAATCTGCCAAAATGAGTTGGGGATATTCTAAATTGTCATTTAGGATCACTATCTGAGGCATTTGATGAATAGTGATTTTTCGTAAATTTTGTAAGGAACGGACCTGTCGGCGCCGATGAGTCCTGGAAAAAAAAAGTGCCTGAAATCTGCCAAAATGAGTTGGGGATATTCTCAATTTCATTAGGATCATTTAGGATAATTTCTGAGGCATTTTCGGAAGAGTTGATTTTTCGTAAATTTTGTAAGGACCGGACCTGTCGGCGCCGATGAGTCCTTGAAAAAAAAAAGTGCCTGAAATCTGCCAAAATGAGTTGAGGATATTCTAAATTGTCATTTAGGATCATTCTGAGGCATTTTCGGAAGAGTTTATTTTTCGTAAATTTGTAAGGACCGACCTGTCGGCGCCGATGAGTCCTGAAAAAAAAGTGCCTGAAATCTGCCAAAATGAGTTGGGGATATTCTCAATTTTCATTTAGGATCATTTAGGATCATTTCTGAGGCATGTTCGGAAGAGTTGATTTTTCGTAAATTTTGTAAGACCGGACTGTCGGCGCCGATGAGTCCTGGAAAAAAAAAGAGCCTGAAATCTGCCAAATGAGATGGGGATATTCTAAATTGTCATTTAGGATAATTTCTGAGGCATTTTCGGAAGAGTTTATTTTTCGTAAATTTTGTAAGGACCGGACCTGTCGGCTCCGATCCTGGAAAAAACAAAGTGCCTGAAATCTGCCAAATGAGTTGGGGATATTCTCAATTTTCATTTAGGATCATTTAGATCATTTCTGAGGCATTTTCGGAAGAGTTGATTTTTCGTAAATTTTGTAAGGACCGGACCTGTCGGCGCCGATGAGTCCTGGAAAAAAAAAGTGCCTGAAATCTGCCAAAATGAGTTGGGATATTCTCAATTTTTATTTAGGATCATTTAGGATCATTTCTGAGGCATTTTCGGAAGAGTTGATTTTTCGTAAATTTTGTAAGGACCGGACCTGTCGGCGCCGATGACCCCGGTCCTGGGAAAACAAAAAGTGCCTGAAATCTGCCAAAATGAGTTGGGGATATTCTAAATTTTCATTTAGGATCAATTAGGATCATTTCTGAGGCATTTTCGGAAGAGTTGATTTTTCGTAAAATTTTGTAAGGACCGGACCTGTCGGCGCCGATGAGTCCTGGAAAAAAAAGTGCCTGAAATCTGCCAAAATGAGTTGGGGATATTCTCAATTTTCATTTAGGATCATTCTGAGGCATGTTCTGAAGAGTTGATTTTTCGTAAATTTTGTAAGGACCGGACCTGTCGGCGCCGATGAGTCTGGAAAAAAAAAGAGCCTGAAATCTGCCAAAATGAGATGGGGATATTCTAAATTGTCATTTAGGATAATTTCTGAGGCATTTTCGGAAGAGTTTATTTTTCGTAAATTTTGTAAGGACCGGACCTGTACGGCTCCGATCCTGAAAAAAACAAAGTGCCTGAAATCTGCCAAAATGAGTTGGGGATATTCTCAATTTTCATTTAGGATCATTTAGGATTATTTCTGAGGCATTTTCGGAAGAGTTGATTTTTCGTAAATTTTGTAAGGACCGGACCTGTCGGCGCCGATGAGTCCTGGAAAAAAAAAAGTGCCTGAAATCTGCCAAAATGAGTTGGGGATATTCTCAATTTTCATTTAGGATCATTTAGGATCATTTCTGAGGCATTTTCGGAAGAGTTGATTTTCGTAAATTTTGTAAGGACCGGGACCTGTCGGCGCCGATGAGTCCTGGAAAAAAAAGAAAGTGCCTGAAATCTGCCAAAATGAGTTGGGGATATTCTAAATTGTCATTTAGGATCACTTCTGAGGCATTTTATGAATAGTTGATTTTTCGTAAATTTTGTAAGGACCGGACCTGTCGGCGCCGATGAGTCCTGGAAAAAAAAGTGCCTGAAATCTGCCAAAATGAGTTGGGGATATTCTCAATTTTCATTTAGGATCATTTAGGATAATTTCTGAGGCATTTTCGGAAGAGTTGATTTTTCTCGTAAATTTTGTAAGGACCGGACCTGTCGGCGCCGATGAGTCCTGAAAAAAAAGAGCCTGAAATCTGCCAAAATGAGATGGGATATTCTAAATTGTCATTTAGGATAATTTTGAGGCATTTTCGGAAGAGTTTATTTTTCGTAAATTTTGTAAGGACCGGACCTGTCGGCTCCGATCCTGAAAAAACAAAGTGCCTGAAATCTGCCAAAATGAGTTGGGATATTCTCAATTTTCATTTAGGATCATTTAGGATTATTTCTGAGGCATTTCGGAAGAGTTGATTTTTCGTAAATTTTGTAAGGACCGGACCTGTCGGCGCGATGAGTCCTGGAAAAAAAAAGTGCCTGAAATCTGCCAAAATGAGTTGAGGATATTCTAAATTGTCATTTAGGATCATTTCTGAGGCATTTTCGGAAGAGTTTATTTTTCGTAAATTTGTAAGGACCGGACCTGTCGGCGCCGATGAGTCCCTGGAAAAAAAAAGTGCCTGAAATCTGCCAAAATGAGTTGGGGATATTCTCAATTTTCATTTAGGATCATTTAGGATCATTTCTGAGGCATGTTCGGAAGAGTTGATTTTTCGTAAATTTTGTAAGGACCGGACCTGTCGGCGCCGATGACGTCCTGGAAAAAAAAAGAGCCTGAAATCTGCCAAAATGAGATGGGGATATTCTAAATTGTCATTTAGGATAATTTCTGAGGCATTTTCGGAAGAGTTTATTTTTCGTAAATTTTGTAAGGACCGGACCTGTCGGCTCCGATCCTGGAAAAAACAAAGTGCCTGAAATCTGCCAAAATGAGTTGGGGATATTCTCAATTTTCATTTAGGATCATTTAGGATCATTTCTGAGGCATTTTCTCGGAAGAGTTGATTTTTCGTAAATTTTGTAAGGACCGGACCTGTCGGCGCCGATGAGTCCTGGAAAAAAAAAGTGCCTGAAATCTGCCAAAATGAGTTGGGATATTCTCAATTTTTATTTAGGATCATTTAGGATCATTTCTGAGGCATTTTCGAAGAGTTGATTTTTCGTAAATTTTGTAAGGACCGGACCTGTCGGCGCCGATGACCCCGGTCTGGGAAAACAAAAAGTGCCTGAAATCTGCCAAAATGAGTTGGGGATATTCTAAATTTTCATTTAGGATCAATTAGGATCATTTCTGAGGCATTTTCGGAAGAGTTGATTTTTCGTAAATTTTGTAAGGACCGGACCTGTCGGCGCCGATGAGTCCTGGAAAAAAAGTGCCTGAAATCTGCCAAAATGAGTGGGGATATTCTCAATTTTCATTTAGGATCATTTCTGAGGCATGTTCGGAAGAGATGATTTTTCGTAAATTTTGTAAGGACCGGACCTGTCGGCGCCCCGATGAGTCCTGCAAAAAAAAAGAGCCTGAAATCTGCCAAAATGAGATGGGGATATTCTAAATTGTCATTTAGGATAATTTCTGAGGCATTTTCGGAAGAGTTTATTTTCGTAAATTTTGTAAGGACGGACCTGTCGGCTCCGATCCTGAAAAAAACAAAGTGCCTGAAATCTGCAAAATGAGTTGGGGATATTCTCAATTTTCATTTAGGATCATTTAGGATTATTTCTGAGGCATTTTCGGAAGAGTTGATTTTTCGTAAATTTTGTAAGGACCGGACCTGTCGGCGCCGATGAGTCCTGGAAAAAAAAAAGTGCCTGAAATCTGCCAAAATGAGTTGGGGATATTCTCAATTTTCATTTAGGATCATTTAGGATCATTTTCTGAGGCATTTTCGGAAGAGTTGATTTTTCGTAATTTTGTAAGGACCGGACCTGTCGGCGCCGATGAGTCCTGAAAAAAAAGTGCCTGAAATCTGCCAAAATGAGTTGGGGATATTCTAAATTGTCATTTAGGATCACTTCTGAGGCATTTACGGAAGAGTTGATTTTTCGTAAATTTTGTAAGGACCGGACCTGTCGGCGCCGATGAGTCCTGAAAAAAAAAAGTGCCTGAAATCTGCCAAAATGAGTTGGGGATATTCTAAATGTCATTTAGGATCACTTCTGAGGCATTTTATGAATAGTTGATTTTTCGTAAATTTTGTAAAGGACCGGACCTGTCGGCGCCGATGAGTCCTGAAAAAAAAAGTGCCTGAAATCTGCCAAAATGAGTTGGGGATATTCTCAATTTTCATTTAGGATCATTTAGGATAATTTCTGAGCATTTTCGGAAGAGTTGATTTTTCGTAAATTTTGTAAGGACCGGACCTGTCGGCCGCCGATGAGCTCCTGGAAAAAAAAAGAGCCTGAAATCTGCCAAAAAGAGATGGGGATATTCTAAATTGTCATTTAGGATAATTTCTGAGGCATTTTCGGAAGAGTTTATTTTTCGTAAATTTTGTAAGGACCGACCTGTCGGCTCCGATCCTGAAAAAAACAAAGTGCCTGAAATCTGCCAAAATGAGTGGGGATATTCTCAATTTTCATTTAGGATCATTTAGGATTATTTCTGAGGCATTTTCGGAAGAGTTGATTTTTCGTAAATTTTGTAAGGACCGGACCTGTCGGCGCCGATGAGTCCTGGAAAAAAAAAGTGCCTGAAATCTGCCAAAATGAGTTGGGGATATTCTCAATTTTCATTTAGGATCATTTAGGATCATTTCTGAGGCATTTTCGGAAGAGTTGATTTTTCGTAAATTTTGTAAGGACCGGACCTGTCGGCGCCGATGAGTCCTGGAAAAAAAAAAGTGCCTGAAATCTGCCAAAATGAGTTGGGGATATTTCTAAATTGTCATTTAGGATCACTTCTGAGGCATTTTCGGAAGAGTTGATTTTTCGTAAATTTTGTAAGGACCGGACCTGTCGGCGCCGATGAGTCCTGGAAAAAAAAAGTGCCTGAAATCTGCCAAAATGAGTTGGGGATATTCTAAATTGTCATTTAGGATCACTTCTGAGGCATTTTATGAATAGTTGATTTTCGTAAATTTTGTGAGGACCGGACCTGTCGGCGCCGATGAGTCCTGGAAAAAAAAAAGTGCCTGAAATCTGCCAAAATGAGTTGGGGATATTCTCATTTTCATTTAGGATCATTTAGGATAATTTCTGAGGCATTTTCGGAAGAGTTGATTTTTCGTAAATTTTGTAAGGACCGGACCTGTCCGCGCCGATGACCCGGTCCTTGAAAAAAAAAGTGCCTGAAATCTGCCAAAATGAGTTGAGGATATTCTAAATTGTCATTTAGGATCATTTCTGAGGCATTTCGGAAGAGTTTATTTTCGTAAATTTTGTAAGGACCGACCTGTCGGCTCCGATCCTGGAAAAAACAAAGTGCCTGAAATCTGCCAAATGAGTTGGGGATATTCTCAATTTTCATTTAGGATCATTTAGGATCATTTCTGAGGCATTTTCGGAAGAGTTGATTTTCGTAAATTTTGTAAGGACCGGACCTGTCGGCGCCGATGAGTCCTGGAAAAAAAAAAGTGCCTGAATCTGCCAAAATGAGTTGGGGATATTCTAATTGTCATTTAGGATCATTTCTGAGGCATTTTCGGAAGAGTTGATTTTTCGTAAATTTTGTAAGGACCGGACCTGTCGGCGCCGATGAGTCCTGGAAAAAAAAAAGTGCCTGAAATCTGCCAAAATGAGTTGGGGATATTCTCAATTTTCATTTAGGATCATTTAGGATCATTTCTGAGGCATTTTCGGAAGAGTTGATTTTTCGTAAATTTTGTAAGGACCGGACCTGTCGGGCCGAAGAGTCCTGGAAAAAAAAAGTGCCTGAAATCTGCCAAAATGAGTTGGGGATATTCTAAATTGTCATTTAGGATCACTTCTGAGGCATTTTCGGAAGAGTTGATTTTTCGTAAATTTTGTAAGGACCGGAACTGTCGGCGCCGATGAGTCCAGGAAAAAAAAAAGTGCCTGAAATCTGCCAAAATGAGTTGGGGATATTCTAATTGTCATTTAGGATCACTTCTGAGGCATTTTATGAATAGTTGATTTTTCGTAAATTTTGTAAGGACCGGACCTGTCGGCGCCGATGAGTCCTGGAAAAAAAAAAGTGCCTGAAATCTGCCAAAATGAGTGGGATATTCTCAATTTTCATTTAGGATCATTAGGATCATTTCTGAGGCATGTTCGGAAGAGTTGATTTTTTCGTAAATTTTGTAAGGACCCGGACCTGTCGGCGCCGATGAGTCCTGGAAAAAAAAAGAGCCTGAAATCTGCCAAATGAGATGGGATATTCTAAATTGTCATTTAGGATAATTTCTGAGGCATTTTCGGAAGAGTTTATTTTTCGTAAATTTTGTAAGGACCGACCTGTCGGCTCCGATCCTGGAAAAAACAAAGTGCCTGAAATCTGCCAAAATGAGTTGGGGATATTCTCAATTTTCATTTAGGATCATTTAGGATCATTTCTGAGGCATTTCGGAAGAGTTGATTTTTCGTAAATTTTGTAAGGACCGGACCTGTCGGCGCCGATGAGTCCTGGAAAAAAAAAGTGCCTGAAATCTGCCAAATGAGTTGGGGATATTCTCAATTTTTATTAGGATCATTTAGGATCATTTCTGAGGCATTTTCGGAAGAGTTGATTTTCGTAAATTTTGTAAGGACCGGACCTGTCGGCGCCGATGACCCCGGTCCTGGGGAAAACAAAAAGTGCCTGAAATCTGCCAAAATGAGTTGGGGATATTCTAAATTTTCATTTAGGATCATTAGGATCATTTCTGAGGCATTTTCGGAAGAGTGATTTTTCGTAAATTTTGTAAGGACCGGACCTGTCGGCGCCGATGAGTCCTGGAAAAAAAAAAGTGCCTGAAATCTGCCAAAATGAGTTGGGGATATTCTCAATTTTCATTAGGATCATTTCTGAGGCATGTTCGGAAGAGTTGATTTTTCGTAAATTTTGTAAGGACCGGACCTGTCGGCGCCGATGAGTCCTGCAAAAAAAAGAGCCTGAAATCTGCCAAAATGAGATGGGGATATTCTAAATTGTCATTTAGGATAATTTCTGAGGCATTTTCGGAAGAGTTTATTTTTCGTAAATTTTGTAAGGACCGGACCTGTCGGCTCCGATCCTGAAAAAAACAAAGTGCCTGAAATCTGCCAAAATGAGTTGGGGATATTCTCAATTTTCATTTAGGATCATTTAGGATTATTTCTGAGGCATTTTCGGAAGAGTTGATTTTTCGTAAATTTTGTAAGGACCGGACCTGTCGGCGCCGATGAGTCCTGGAAAAAAAAAAGTGCCTGAAATCTGCCAAAATGAGTTGGGGATATTCTCAATTTTCATTTAGGATCATTTAGGATCATTTCTGAGGCATTTTCGGAAGAGTTGATTTTTCGTAAATTTTGTAAGGACCGGACCTGTCGGCGCCGATGAGTCCTGGAAAAAAAAAAGTGCCTGAAATCTGCCAAATGAAGTTGGGGATATTCTAAATTGTCATTTAGGATCACTTCTGAGGCATTTTCGGAAGAGTGATTTTTCGTAAATTTTGTAAGGACCGGACCTGTCGGCGCCGATGAGGTCTGGAAAAAAAAAAGTGCCTGAAATCTGCCAAAATGAGTTGGGGATATTCTAAATTGTCATTTAGGATCACTTCTGAGGCATTTTATGAATAGTTGATTTTTCGTAAATTTTGTAAGGACCGACCTGTCGGCGCCGATGAGTCCTGGAAAAAAAAAGTGCCTGAATCTGCCAAAATGAGTTGGGGATATTCTCAATTTTCATTTAGGATCATTTAGGATAATTTCTGAGGCATTTTCGGAAGAGTTGATTTTTCGTAAATTTTGTAAGGACCGGACCTGTCGGCGCCGATGAGTCCTGGAAAAAAAAAGAGCCTGAATCTGCCAAAATGAGATGGGGATATTCTAAATTGTCATTTAGGATAATTTCTGAGGCATTTTTCGGAAGAGTTTATTTTCGTAAATTTTGTAAGGACCGGACCTGTCGGCTCCGATCCTGAAAAAAACAAAGTGCCTGAAATCTGCCAAAATGAGTTGGGGATATTCTCAATTTTCATTTAGGATCATTTAGGATTATTTCTGAGCATTTTCGGAAGAGTTGATTTTTCGTAAATTTTGTAAAGGACCGGACCTGTCGGCGCCGATGAGTCCTGGAAAAAAAAAAGTGCCTGAAATCTGCAAATGAGTTGGGGATATTCTCAATTTTCATTTAGGATCATTTAGGATCATTTCTGAGGCATTTTCGGAAGAGTTGATTTTTCGTAAATTTTGTAAGGACCGGACCTGTCCGGCGCCGATGAGTCCTGGAAAAAAAAAGTGCCTGAAATCTGCCAAAATGATTTGGGGATATTCTAAATTGTCATTTAGGATCACTCTGAGGCATTTTCGGAAGAGTTGATTTTTCGTAAATTTGTAAGGATCGGACCTGTCGGCGCCGATGAGTCCTGGAAAAAAAAAAGTGCCTGAAATCTGCCAAAATGAGTTGGGGATATTCTAAATTGTCATTTAGGATCACTTCTGAGCATTTTATGAATAGTTGATTTTTCGTAAATTTTGTGAGGACCGGACCTGTCGGCGCCGATGAGTCCTGGAAAAAAAAAAGTGCCTGAAATCTGCCAAAATGAGTTGGGGATATCTCAATTTTCATTTAGGATCATTTAGGATAATTTCTGAGGCATTTTCGAAGAGTTGATTTTTCGTAAATTTTGTAAGGACCGGACCTGTCCGCGCCGATGACCCCGGTCCTTGAAAAAAAAAAGTGCCTGAAATCTGCCAAAATGAGTTGAGGATAATTCTAAATTGTCATTTAGGATCATTTCTGAGGCATTTTCGGAAGAGTTATTTTTCGTAAATTTTGTAAGGACCGGACTGTCGGCTCCGATCCTGGAAAAAACAAAGTGCCTGCAAATCTGCCAAAATGAGTTGGGGATATTCTCAATTTTCATTTAGGATCATTTAGGATCATTTCTGAGGCATTTTCGGAAGAGTTGATTTTTCGTAAATTTTGTAAGGACCGGACCTGTCGGCGCCGATGAGTCCTGGAAAAAAAAAGTGCCTGAAATCTGCCAAAATGAGTTGGGGATATTCTAAATTGTCATTTAGGATCATTTCTGAGCATTTTCGGAAGAGTTGATTTTTCGTAAATTTTGTAAGGACCGGACTGTCGGCGCCGATGAGTCCTGGAAAAAAAAAAGTGCCTGAAATCTGCCAAATGAGTTGGGGATATTCTCAATTTTCATTATAGGATCATTTCGGATCATTTCTGAGGCATTTCGGAAGAGTTGATTTTTCGTAAATTTTGTAAGGACCGGACCTGACGGCGCCGATGAGTCCTGGAAAAAAAAAAGTGCCTGAAATCTGCCAAAATGAGTTGGGGATATTCTAAAATTGTCATTTAGGATCACTTCTGAGCATTTTCGGAAGAGTTGATTTTTCGTAAATTTTGTAAGGACCGGACCTGTCGGCGCCGATGAGTCCTGAAAAAAAAAGTGCCTGAAATCTGCCAAAATGAGTTGGGGATATTCTAAATTGTCATTTAGGATCACTTCTGAGGCATTTATGAATAGTGATTTTTTCGCAAATTTTGTAAGGGACCGGACCTGTCGGCGCCGATGAGTCCTGGAAAAAAAAAGTGCCTGAAATCTGCCAAAATGAGTTGGGGATATTCTAAATTGTCATTTAGGATCACTTCTGAGGCATTTGATGAATAGTGATTTTTCGTAAATTTTGTAAGGAACGGACCTGTCGGCGCCGATGAGTCCCTGGAAAAAAAAGTGCCTGAAATCTGCCAAAATGAGTTGGGGATATTCTCATTTTCATTAGGATCATTTAGGATCATTTCTAAGGCATTTTCGGAAGAGTGATTTTTCGTAAATTTTGTAAGGACCGGACCTGTCGGCCGCCGATGACCCCGGTCCTGGAAAAAAAAATGCCTGAAATCTGCCAAAATGAGTTGGGCATATTCTAATTGTCATTTAGGATCATTTCTGAGGCATTTTCGGAAGAGTTTATTTTTCGTAAATTTTGTAAGGACCGGACCTGTCGGCTCCGATCCTGGAAAAAACAAAGTGCCTGAAATCTGCCAAAATGAGTTGGGGATATTCTCAATTTTCATTTAGGATCATTTAGGATCATTTCTGAGGCATTTTCGGAAGAGTTGATTTTTCGTAAATTTTGTAAGGACCCGGACCTGTCGGCGCCAATGACCCCGGTCCTGGAAAAAAAAAGTGCCTGAAATCTGCCAAAATGAGTTGGGGATATTTCTAAATTTTCATTTAGGATCATTTAGGATCATTTCTGAGGCATTTTCGGAAGAGTTGATTTTTTGTAAATTTTGTAAGGACCGGACCTGTCGGCGCCGATGAGTCCTGGAAAAAAAAAAGTGCCTGAAATCTGCCAAAATGAGTTGGGGATATTCTAAATGTCATTTAGGATTCACTTCTGAGGCATTTTATGAATAGTTGATTTTTCGTAAATTTTGTAAGGACCGGACCTGTCGGCGCCGATGAGTCCTGAAAAAAAAAGTGCCTGAAATCTGCCAAAATGAGTTGGGGATATTCTCAATTTTCATTTAGGATCATTTAGGATCATTTCTGAGGCATTTTCGGAAGAGTTGATTTTTCGTAAATTTTGTAAGGACCGGACCTGTCCGCGCCGATGACCCCGGTCCTTGAAAAAAAAAAGTGCCTGAAATCTGCCAAAATGAGTTGAGGATATTCTAAATTGTCATTTAGGATCATTTCTGAGGCATTTTCGGAAGAGTTTATTTTTCGTAAATTTTGTAAGGACCGGACTGTCGGCTCCGATCCTGGAAAAAACAAAGTGCCTGAAATCTGCCAAAATGAGTTGGGGAATTCTCAATTTTCATTTAGGATCATTTAGGATCATTTCTGAGGCATTTTCGGAAGAGTTGATTTTTCGTAAATTTTGTAAGGACCGGACCTGTCGGCGCCGATGAGTCCTGGAAAAAAAAAAGTGCCTGAAATCTGCCAAAATGAGTGGGGATATTCTAAATTGTCATTTAGGATCATTTCTGAGGCATTTTCGGAAGAGTTGATTTTTCGTAAATTTTGTAAGGACCGGACCAGTCGGCGCCGATGAGTCCTGGAAAAAAAAAGTGCCTGAAATCTGCCAAAATGAGTTGGGGATATTCTCAATTTTCATTTAGGATCATTTAGGATCATTTTCTGAGGCATTTTCGAAGAGTTGATTTTTCGTAAATTTTGTAAGGACCGGACCTGTCGGCGCCGATGAGTCCTGGAAAAAAAAAAGTGCCTGAAATCTGCCAAAATGAGTTGGGGATATTCTAAATTGTCATTTAGGATCACTTCTGAGGCATTTTCGGAAGAGTTGATTTTTCGTAAATTTTGTAAGACCGGACCTGTCGGCGCCGATGAGTCCTGGAAAAAAAAAAGTGCCTGAATCTGCCAAAATGAGTTGGGGATATTCTAAATTGTCATTAAGGATCACTTCTGAGGCATTTTATGAATAGTTGATTTTTCGTAAATTTTGTAAGGACCGGACCTGTCGGCGCCGATGAGTCCTGGAAAAAAAAAGTGCCTGAAATCTGCCAAAATGAGTTGGGATATTCTAAATTGTCATTTAGGATCACTTCTGAGGCATTTGATGAATAGTTGATTTTTCGTAAATTTTGTAAGGAACGGACCTGTCGGCGCCGATGAGTCCTGGAAAAAAAAGTGCCTGACAATCTGCCAAAATGAGTTGGGGATATTCTCAATTTTCATTTAGGATCATTTAGGATCATTTCTAAGGCATTTTCGAAGAGTTGATTTTTCGTAAATTTTGTAAGGACCGGACCTGTCGGCGCGATGACCCCGGTCCTGGAAAAAAAAATGCCTGAAATCTGCCAAAATGAGTTGGGCATATTCTAAATTGTCATTTAGGATCATTTCTGAGGCATTTTCGGAAGAGTTTATTTTTCGTAAATTTTGTAAGGACCGGACCTGTCGGCTCCGATCCTGGAAAAAACAAAGTGCCTGAAATCTGCCAAAATGAGTTGGGGATATTCTCAATTTCATTTAGGATCATTTAGGATCATTTCTGAGGCATTTTCGGAAGAGTTGATTTTTCGTAAATTTTGTAAGACCGGACCTGTCGGCGCCAATGACCCCGGTCCTGGAAAAAAAAAGTGCCTGAAATCTGCCAAAATGAGTTGGGGATATTCTAAATTTTCATTTAGGATCATTTAGGATCATTTCTGAGGCATTTTCGGAAGAGTTGATTTTTTGTAAATTTTGTAAGGACCGGACCTGTCGGCGCCGATGAGTCCTGGAAAAAAAAGTGCCTGAAATCTGCCAAATGAGTTGGGGATATTCTAAATTGTCATTTAGGATCACTTCTGAGGGCATTTTATGAATAGTTGATTTTTCGTAAATTTTGTAAGGACCGGACCTGTCGGCGCCGATGAGTCCTGAAAAAAAAAAGTGCCTGAAATCTGCCAAAATGAGTTGGGGATATTCTCAATTTTCATTTAGGATCATTTAGGATCATTTCTGATGCATTTTCGGAAGAGTTGATTTTTCGTAAATTTTGTAAGGACCGGACCTGTCGGCGCCGATGACCCCGGTCCTGGAAAACAAAAAAGTGCCTGAAATCTGCCAAATGAGTTGGGGATATTCTAAATTGTCATTTAGGATCACTTCTGAGGCATTTGATGAATAGTTGATTTTTCGTAAATTTTGTAAGTACCGGACCTGTCCGGCGCCGATGAGTCCTGGAAAAAAAAAAGTGCCTGAAATCTGCCAAAATGAGTTGGGGATATTCTCAATTTTCATTTAGGATAATTTCTGAGGCATTTTCGGAAGAGTTGATTTTTCGTAAATTTTGTAAGGACCGGACCTGACGGCGCCGATGACCCCGGTCCTTGAAGAAAAAAGTGCCTGAAATCTGCCAAAATGAGTTGAGGATATTCTAAATTGTCATTTAGGATCATTTCTGAGGCATTTTCGGAAGAGTTTATTTTTCGTAAATTTTGTAAGGACCGGACCTGTCGGCTCCGATCCTGGAAAAAAACAAAGTGCCTGAAATCTGCCAAAATGAGTTGGGGATATTCTCAATTTTTCATTTAGGATCATTTAGGATCATTTCTGAGGCATTTTCGGAAGAGTTGATTTTTCGTAAATTTTGTAAGGACCGGACCTGTCGGCGCCGATGAGTCCTGGAAAAAAAAGTGCCTGAAATCTGCCAAAATGAGTTGGGGATATTCTCAATTTTCATTTAGGATCATTTAGATCATTTCTGAGGCATTTTCGGAAGAGTTGATTTTTCGTAAATTTTGTAAGGACCGGACCTGTCGGCGCCGATGAGTCCTGGAAAAAAAAAAGTGCCTGAAATCTGCCAAAAAGAGTGGGGATATTCTAAATTGTCATTTAGATCACTTCTGAGGCATTTTATGAATAGTTGATTTTTCGTAAATTTTGTAAGGACCGGACCTGTCGGCGCCGATGAGTCCTGGAAAAAAAAAGTGCCTAAAATCTGCCAAAATGAGTTGGGGATATTCTCAATTTTCATTTAGGATCATTTAGGATCACTTCTGAGGCATTTGATGAATAGTTGATTTTTCGTAAATTTTGTAAGGACCGGACCTGTCGGCGCCGATGAGTCCTGGAAAAAAAAAAGTGCCTGAAATCTGCCAAATTAGTTGGGATATTCTCAATTTTCATTTAGGATAATTTCTGAGGCATTTTCGGAAGAGTTGATTTTTCGTAAATTTGTAAGGACCGGACCTGTCGGCGCCGATGACCCCGGTCCTTGAAAAAAAAAAGTGCCTGAAATCTGCCAAAATGAGTTGAGGATATTCTAAATTGTCATTTAGGATCATTTCTGAGGCATTTTCGGAAGAGTTTATTTTTTGTAAATTTTGTAAGGACCGGACCTGTCGGCTCCGATCCTGGAAAAAAACCAAAGTGCCTGAAATCTGCAAAAATGAGTTGGGGATATTCTCAATTTTCATTTAGGATCATTTAGGATCATTTCTGAGGCATTTTCGGAAGAGTTGATTTTTCGTAAATTTTGTAAGGACCGGACCTGTCGGCGCGATGAGTCCTGGAAAAAAAAAGAGCCTGAAATCTGCCAAAATGAGATGGGGATATTCTAATTGTCATTTAGGATAATTTCTGAGGCATTTTCGGAAGAGTTTATTTTTCGTAAATTTGTAAGGACCGGACCTGTCGGCTCCGATCCTCGAAAAAACAAAGTGCCTGAAATCTGCCAAAATGAGTTGGGGATATTCTCAAATTTTCATTTAGGATCATTTAGGATCATTTCTGAGGCATTTTCGGAAGAGTTGATTTTTCGTAAATTTTGTAAGGACCGGACCTGTCGGCGCCGATGAGTCCTGGAAAAAAAAAAGTGCCTGAATCTGCCAAAATGAGTTGGGGATATTCTAAATTGTCATTTAGGATCACTTCTGAGGCATTTTATGAATAGTTGATTTTCGTAAATTTTGTAAGGACCGGACCTGTCGGCGCCGATGAGTCCTGGAAAAAAAAGTGCCTGAAATCTGCCAAAATGATTTGGGATATTCTCAATTTTTCATTTAGGATCATTTAGGATCATTTCTGAGGCATTTTCGGAAGAGTTGATTTTTCGTAAATTTTGTAAGGACCGACCTGTCGGCGCCGATGAGTCCTGGGAAAAAAAAGTGCCTGAAATCTGCCAAAATGAGTTGGGGATATTCTCAATTTTCATTTAGGATCATTTAGGATCACTTCTGAGGCATTTGATGAATAGTTGATTTTTCGTAAATTTTGTAAGGACCGGACCTGTCGGCGCCGATGAGTCCTGGAAAAAAAAAGTGCCTGAATCTGCCAAAATAGTTGGGGATATTCTCAATTTTCATTTAGGATAATTTCTGAGGCATTTTCGGAAGAGTTGATTTTTCGTAAATTTTGAAAGGACCGGACCTGTCGGCGCCGATGACCCCCGGTCCTTGAAAAAAAAGTGCCTGAAATCTGCCAAAATGAGATGAGGATATTCTAAATTGTCATTTAGGATCATTTCTGAGGCATTTTCGGAAGAGTTTATTTTTCGTAAATTTTGTAAGGACCGGACCTTCGGCTCCGATCCTGGAAAAACAAAGTGCCTGAAATCTGCAAAAATGAGTTGGGGATATTCTCAATTTTCATTTAGGATCATTTAGGATCATTTCTGAGGCATTTTCGGAAGAGTTGATTTTCGTAAATTTTGTAAGGACCGGACCTGTCGGCGCCGATGAGTCCTGGAAAAAAAAAGAGCTGAAATCTGCCAAAATGAGATGGGATATTCTAAATTGTCATTTAGGATAATTTCTGAGGCATTTCGGAAGAGTTTATTTTTCGTAAATTTTGTAAGGACCGGACCTGTCGGCTCCGATCCTCGAAAAAAACAAAGTGCCTGAAATCTGCCAAAATGAGTTGGGGATATTCTCAATTTCATTTAGGATCATTTAGGATCATTTCTGAGGCATTTTCGGAAGAGTTGATTTTTCGTAAATTTTGTAAGGACCGGACCTGTCGGCGCCGATGAGTCCTGGAAAAAAAAAAGTGCCTGAAATCTGCCAAAATGAGTTGGGGATATTCTAAATTGTCATTTAGGATCACTTCTGAGGCATTTTATGAATAGTTGATTTTTCGTAAATTTTGTAAGGACCCGGACTGTCGGCGCCGATGAGTCCTGGAAAAAAAAGTGCCTGAAATCTGCCAAAATGATTTGGGGATATTCTCAATTTTCATTTAGGATCATTTAGGATCATTTCTGAGGCATTTTCGGAAGAGTTGATTTTTCGTAAATTTTGTAAGGACCGGAGCTGTCGGCGCCGATGAGTCCTGGAAAAAAAAAGTGCCTGAAATCTGCCAAAAGAGTGGGATATTCTAAATTGTCATTTAGGATCACTTCTGAGGCATTTGATGAATAGTTGATTTTTCGTAAATTTTGTAAGGACCAGACCTGTCGGCGCCGATGAGTCCTGGAAAAAAAAAGTGCCTGAAATCTGCCAAAATGAGTTGGGATATTCTCAATTTCATTTAGGATCATTTAGGATAATTTCTGAGGCATTTTCGGAAGAGTTGATTTTTTCGTAAAATTTTGTAAGGACGGACCTGTCGGCGCCGATGAGTCCTGGAAAAAAAAAGTGCCTGAAATCTGCCAAAATGAGTTGAGGATATTCTAAATTGTCATTTAGGATCATTTCTGAGGCATTTCGGAAGAGTTTATTTTTCGTAAATTTTGTAAGGACCGGACCTGTCGGCTCCGATCCTTGAAAAAAAAAGTGCCTGAAATCTGCCAAAATGAGTTGGGGATATTCTAAATTGTCATTTAGGATCATTTCTGAGGCATTTTCGGAAGAGTTTATTTTTCGTAAATTTTGTAAGGACCGGACCTGTCGGCGCCGATGAGTCCTGGAAAGAAAAAAAGTGCCTGAAATCTGCCAAAATGAGTTGGGGATATTCTCAATTTTCATTTAGGATCATTTAGGATCATTTCTGAGGCATGTTCGAAGAGTTGATTTTTCGTAACTTTTGTAAGGATCGGACCTGTCGGCGCCGATGAGTCCGGTCCTTACAAAATTACGAAAAATAAACTCTTCCGAAAATGCCTCAGAAATGATCCTAAATGACCAATTTAGAATATCCCCAACTCATTTGGCAGATTTCAGGCACTTTTTTTTTTTCAAGGATCGGAGCCGACAGGTCCGGTCCTTACAAATTTACGAAAAATAAACTCTCGAAAAATGCCTCAGAAATGATCCTAAATGACAATTTAGAATATCCTCAACTCATTTTGGCAGATTTCAGGCACTTTTTTTTTTCCAGGACTCATCGGCGCCGACAGGTCCGTCCTTACAAATTTACGAAAAATCAACTCTTCCGAAAATGCCTCAGAAATTATCCTAAATGATCCTAAATGAAAAATTGAGAATATCCCCAACTCATTTTGCAGATTCAGGCACTTTTTTTTTCCAGGACTCATCGGCGCCGACAGGTCTGGTCCTTACAAAATTTACGAAAAATAAAACTATTCATCAAATGCCTCAGAAGTGATCCCTAAATGACAATTTAGAATATCCCCCCAACTCATTTTGGCAGATTTCAGGCACTTTTTTTTTTCCAGGACTCATCGGCGCCGACAGCTCCGGTCCTACCAAAATTTACGAAAAATCAACTCTTCCGAAAATGCCTCAGAAATGATCCTAAATGATCCTAAATGAAAATTGAGAATATCCCCAAATATTTTGGCAGATTACAGGCACTTTTTTTTCCAGGACTCATCGGCGCCGACAGGTCCGGTCCTTACAAATTTACGAAAAATCAACTATTCATAAAATGCCTCAGAAGTGATCCTAAATGACAATTTAGAATATCCCCAACTCATTTTGGCAGAATTTCAGGCACTTTTTTTTTCCAGGACTCATCGGCGCCGACAGGTCCCGGTCCTTACAAAATTTACGAAAAATCAACTCTCCGAAAAATGCCTCAGAAATGATCCTAAATGATCCTAAATGAAAACTTGAGAATATCCCCCCAACTCATTTTGGCAGATTTCAGGCACTTTGTTTTTCTCGAGGATCGGAGCCGACAGGTCCGGTCTTACAAAAATTTACGAAAAATAAACTCTTCCGGAAAATGCCCTCAGAAATTATCCTAAATGACAATTTAGAATATCCCATCTCATCTTTGGCAGATTTCAGGCTCTTTTTTTTTCCAGGACTCATCGGCGCGACAGGTCCGGTCCTTACAAAATTTACGAAAATCAACTCTCGAAAATGCCTCAGAATGATCCTAAATGATCCTAAATGAAAATTGAGAATAATCCCCAACTCATTTTTGCAGATTTCAGGCACTTTGTTTTTTCCAGGATCGGAGCCGACAGGTCCGGTCCTTACAAAATTTACGAAAAATAAACTCTTCCGAAATGCCTCAGAAATGATCCTAAATGACAATTTAGAATATCCTCAACTCATTTTGGCAGATTTCAGCACTTTTTTTTTTCAAGGACCGGGGTCATCGGCGCGACAGGTCCGGTCCTTACAAAATTTACGAAAAATCAACTCTTCCGAAAATGCCTCAGAAATTATCCTAAATGAAAATTGAGAATATCCCCAACTAATTTTGGCAGATTTCAGGCACTTTTTTTTTTCCAGGACTCATCGGCGCCGACAGGTCCGGTCCTTACAAATTTACGAAAAATCAACTATTCATCAAATGCCTCAGAAGTGATCCTAAATGATCCTAATGAAAATTGAGGAATATCCCCAACTCATTTTGGCAGATTCAGGCACTTTTTTTTCCCAGGACTCATCGGCGCCGACAGGTCCGGTCCTTACAAAATTAACGAAAAATCAACTCTTCCGAAAATGCCTCAGAAATGATCCTAAATGATCCTAATGAAAATTGAGAATATCCCAAATCATTTTGGCAGATTTCAGGCACTTTTTTTTCCAGGACTCATCGGCGCCGACAGGTCCGGTCCTTACAAAATTTACGAAAAATCAACTATCATAAATGCCTCAGAAGTGATCCTAAATGACAATTTAGAATATCCCCAACTCATTTTGGCAGATTTCAGGCACTTTTTTTTTTCCAGGACTCATCGGCGCCGACAGGTCCGGTCCTTACAAAATTTACGAAAAATCAACTCTTCCGAAATGCCTCAGAAATGATCCTAAATGATCCTAAATGAAAATTGAGAATATCCCCAACTCCATTTTGGCAGATTTCAGGCACTTTGTTTTTTCGAGGATCGAGCCGACAGGTCCGGTCCTTACAAATTTACGAAAAATAAACTCTTCCGAAAATGCCTCAGAAATTATCCTAATGACAATTTAGAATATCCCCATCTTCATTTTGGCAGATTCAGGCTCTTTTTTTTTCCAGGACTCATCGGCGCCGACAGGTCCGGTCCTTACAAATTTACGAAAAATCAACTCTTCCGAAAATGCCTCAGAAATGATCCTAAATGATCCTAATGAAAATTGAGAATATCCCCAACTCATTTTGCAGATTTCAGGCACTTTGTTTTTTTCCAGGATCGGAGCCGACAGGTCCGGTCCTTACAAAATTTACAAAACATAAACTCTTCCGAAAATGCCTCAGAAATGATCCTAAATGACAATTTAGAATATCCTCACTCATTTTGGCAGATTTCAGGCACTTTTTTTTTTCAAGGACCGGGGTCATCGGCGCCGACAGGTCCGGTCCTTACAAAATTTACGAAAAATCAACTCTCCGAAAATGCCTCAGAAATTATCCTAAATGAAAATTGAGAATATCCCCAACTAATTTTGGCAGATTTCAGGCACTTTTTTTTTTTCCAGGACTCATCGGCGCCGACAGGTCCGGTCCTTACAAAATTTACGAAAATCAACTATTCATCAAATGCCTCAGAAGTGATCCTAAATGATCCTAATGAAAATTGAGAATATCCCCAACTCATTTGGCAGATTTTAGGCACTTTTTTTTTCCAGGACTCATCGGCGCCGACAGGTCCGGTCCTTACAAAATTTACGAAAAATCAACTATTCATAAAATGCCTCAGAAGAGATCCTAAATGACAATTTAGAATATCCCCAACTCATTTTGGCAGATTTCAGGCACTTTTTTTTTTCCAGGACTCATCGGCGCCGACAGGTCGGTCTTACAAAATTTACGAAAAATCAACTCTTCCGAAAATGCCTCAGAAATGATCCTAAATGATCCTAAATGAAAATTGAGAATATCCCCCAACTCATTTTGGCAGATTTCAGGCCACTTTTTTTTTTCCAGGACTCATCGGCGCCGACAGGTCCGGTCCTTACAAAATTTACGAAAAATCAACTCTTCCGAAAATGCCTCAGAAATGATCCTAAATGATCCTAATGAAAATTGAGAATATCCCCAACTCATTTTGGCAGATTTCAGGCACTTTGTTTTTTCCAGGATCGGAGCCGACAGGTCCGGTCCTTACAAAATTACGAAAAATAAACTCTCCGAAAATGCCTCAGAAATGATCCTAAATGACAATTTAGAATATCCTCAACTCATTTTGGCAGATTTCAGGCACTTTTTTTCTTCAAGGACCGGGGTCATCGGCGCCGACAGGTCCGGTCTTACAAAATTTACGAAAATCAACTCTTCCGAAAAATGCCCTCAGAAATTATCCTAAATGAAAATGAGAATATCCCCAACTCATTTTGGCAGATTTCAGGCACTTTTTTTTTTCCAGGACTCATCGGCGCGACAGGTCCGGTACTTACAAATTTACGAAAATCAACTATTCATCAAATGCCTCAGAAGTGATCCTAAATGACAATTTAGAATATCCCCCACTCATTTTGGCAGATTTCAGGCACTTTTTGTTTTCCAGGACCGGGGTCATCGGCGCCGACAGGTCCGGTCCTTACAAAATTTACGAAAAATCAACTCTTCCGAAAATGCCTCAGAAATGATCCTAAATGATCCTAAATGAAAATTGAGAATATCCCCAACTCATTTTGGCAGATTTCAGGCACTTTTTTTTTTCAGGACTCATCGGCGCCGACAGGTCCGGTCCTTACAAAATTACGAAAAATCAACTATTCATAAAATGCCTCAGAAGTGATCCTAAATGACAATTTAGAATATCCCAACTCATTTTGGCAGATTTCAGGCACTTTTTTTTTTCCAGGACTCATCGGCGCCGACAGGTCCGGTCCTTACAAAATTTACAAAAATCAACTCTTCCGAAAATGCCTCAGAAATGATCCTAAATGATCCTAAATGAAAATTTAGAATATCCCCAACTCATTTTGGCAGATTTCAGGCACTTTTTTTTTCCAGGACGGGGTCATTGGCGCCGACAGGTCCGGTCCTTACAAAATTTACGAAAAATCAACTCTTCGAAAATGCCTCCAGAAATGATCCTAAATGATCCTAAATGAAAATTGAGGAATATCCCCAATCATTTTGGCAGATTTCAGGCACTTTGTTTTTTCCAGGATCGGAGCCGACAGGTCCGGTCCTTACAAAATTTACGAAAAATAAACTCTTCCGAAATGCCTCAGAAATGATCCTAAATGACAATTAGAATATGCCCAACTCATTTTGGCAGATTTCAGGCATTTTTTTTTTCCAGGACCGGGGTCATCGGCGCCGACAGGTCCGGGTCCTTACAAAATTTACGAAAAATCAACTCTTCCGAAAATGCCTTAGAAATGATCCTAAATGATCCTAAATGAAAATTGAGAATATCCCCAACTCATTTTGGCAGATTTCAGGCACTTTTTTTTCAGGACTCATCGGCGCCGACAGGTCCGTTCCTTACAAAATTTACGAAAATCAACTATTCATCAAATGCCTCAGAAGTGATCCTAAATGACAATTTAGAATATCCCCCAACTCATTTTGGCAGATTTCAGGCACTTTTTTTTTTCCAGGACTCATCGGCGCCGACAGGTCCGGTCCTTACAAAATTTACGAAAAATCAACTATCATAAAATGCCTCAGAAGTGATCCTAATGACAATTTAGAATATCCCCCAACTCATTTGGCAGATTTCAGGCACTTTTTTTTTTCCAGGACTCATCGGCGCCGACAGGTCCGGTCCTTACAAAATTTACGAAAAATCAACTCTTCCGAAAATGCCTCAGAAGTGATCCTAAATGACAATTTAGAATATCCCCAACTCATCTTTGGCAGATTTCAGGCACTTTTTTTTTTCCAGGACTCATCGGCGCCGACAGGTCCGGTCCTTACAAAATTACGAAAATCAACTCTTCCGAAAATGCCTCAGAAATGATCCTAAATGATCCTAAATGAAAATGAGAATATCCCCAACTCATTTTGCAGATTTCAGGCACTTTTTTTTTCCAGGACTCATCGGCGCCGACAGGTCCGGTCCTTACAAAATTTACGAACAATCAACTCTTCCGAAAATGCCTCAGAAATGATCCTAAATGACAATTTAGAATATCCCCAACTCATTTTGGCAGATTTCAGGCACTTTTTTTTTTCCAGGACTCATCGGCGCCGACAGGTCCGGTCCTTACAAAATTTACGAAAAATCAACTCTTCCGAAAATGCCTCAGAAATGATCCTAAATGATCCTAAATGAAAATTGAGAATATCCCCAACTCATTTTGGCAGATTTCAGGCACTTTGTTTTTTCCAGGATCGGAGCCGACAGGTCCGGTCCTTACAAAATTTACGAAAAATAAACTCTTCCGAAAATGCCTCAGAAATGATCCTAAATGACAATTTAGAATATCCTCAACTCATTTTGGCAGATTTCAGGCACTTTTTTTTTTCAAGGACCGGGGTCATCGGCGCGGACAGGTCCGGTCCTTACAAAATTTACGAAAAATCAACTCTTCCGAAAATGCCTCAGAAATGATCCTAAATGATCCTAAATGAAAATTGAGAATATCCCCAACTCATTTTGGCAGATTTCAGGCACTTTTTTTTTTCAGGACTCATCGGCGCCGACAGGTCCGGTCCTTACAAAATTTACGAAAAATCAACTATTCATAAAATGCCTCAGAAGTGATCCTAAATGACAATTTAGAATATCCCCAACTCATTTTGGCAGATTTCAGGCACTTTTTTTTTTCCAGGACTCATCGGCGCCGACAGGTCCGGTCCTTACAAAATTTACAAAAAATCAACTCTTCCGAAAATGCCTCAGAAATGATCCTAAATGATCCTAAATGAAAATTTAGAATATCCCCAACTCATTTTGGCAGATTTCAGGCACTTTTTTTTTCCAGGACCGGGGTCATTGGCGCCGACAGGTCCGGTCCTTACAAAATTTACGAAAAATCAACTCTTCCGAAAATGCCTCAGAAATGATCCTAAATGATCCTAAATGAAAATTGAGAATATCCCCAACTCATTTTGGCAGATTTCAGGCACTTTGTTTTTTCCAGGATCGGAGCCGACAGGTCCGGTCCTTACAAAATTTACGAAAAATAAACTCTTCCGAAAATGCCTCAGAAATGATCCTAAATGACAATTTAGAATATGCCCAACTCATTTTGGCAGATTTCAGGCATTTTTTTTTTCCAGGACCGGGGTCATCGGCGCCGACAGGTCCGGTCCTTACAAAATTTACGAAAAATCAACTCTTCCGAAAATGCCTTAGAAATGATCCTAAATGATCCTAAATGAAAATTGAGAATATCCCCAACTCATTTTGGCAGATTTCAGGCACTTTTTTTTCCAGGACTCATCGGCGCCGACAGGTCCGTTCCTTACAAAATTTACGAAAAATCAACTATTCATCAAATGCCTCAGAAGTGATCCTAAATGACAATTTAGAATATCCCCAACTCATTTTGGCAGATTTCAGGCACTTTTTTTTTTCCAGGACTCATCGGCGCCGACAGGTCCGGTCCTTACAAAATTTGCGAAAAATCAACTATTCATAAAATGCCTCAGAAGTGATCCTAAATGACAATTTAGAATATCCCCAACTCATTTTGGCAGATTTCAGGCACTTTTTTTTTTCCAGGACTCATCGGCGCCGACAGGTCCGGTCCTTACAAAATTTACGAAAAATCAACTCTTCCGAAAATGCCTCAGAAGTGATCCTAAATGACAATTTAGAATATCCCCAACTCATTTTGGCAGATTTCAGGCACTTTTTTTTTTCCAGGACTCATCGGCGCCGACAGGTCCGGTCCTTACAAAATTTACGAAAAATCAACTCTTCCGAAAATGCCTCAGAAATGATCCTAAATGATCCTAAATGAAAATTGAGAATATCCCCAACTCATTTTGGCAGATTTCAGGCACTTTTTTTTTTCCAGGACTCATCGGCGCCGACAGGTCCGGTCCTTACAAAATTTACGAAAAATCAACTCTTCCGAAAATGCCTCAGAAATGATCCTAAATGACAATTTAGAATATCCCCAACTCATTTTGGCAGATTTCAGGCACTTTTTTTTTTCCAGGACTCATCGGCGCCGACAGGTCCGGTCCTTACAAAATTTACGAAAAATCAACTCTTCCGAAAATGCCTCAGAAATGATCCTAAATGATCCTAAATGAAAATTGAGAATATCCCCAACTCATTTTGGCAGATTTCAGGCACTTTGTTTTTTCCAGGATCGGAGCCGACAGGTCCGGTCCTTACAAAATTTACGAAAAATAAACTCTTCCGAAAATGCCTCAGAAATGATCCTAAATGACAATTTAGAATATCCTCAACTCATTTTGGCAGATTTCAGGCACTTTTTTTTTTCAAGGACCGGGGTCATCGGCGCGGACAGGTCCGGTCCTTACAAAATTTACGAAAAATCAACTCTTCCGAAAATGCCTCAGAAATTATCCTAAATGATCCTAAATGAAAATTGAGAATATCCCCAACTCATTTTGGCAGATTTCAGGCACTTTTTTTTTTCCAGGACTCATCGGCGCCGACAGGTCCGGTCCTCACAAAATTTACGAAAAATCAACTATTCATAAAATGCCTCAGAAGTGATCCTAAATGACAATTTAGAATATCCCCAACTCATTTTGGCAGATTTCAGGCACTTTTTTTTTTCCAGGACTCATCGGCGCCGACAGGTCCGATCCTTACAAAATTTACGAAAAATCAACTCTTCCGAAAATGCCTCAGAAGTGATCCTAAATGACAATTTAGAATATCCCCAACTCATTTTGGCAGATTTCAGGCACTTTTTTTTTTCCAGGACTCATCGGCGCCGACAGGTCCGGTCCTTACAAAATTTACGAAAAATCAACTCTTCCGAAAATGCCTCAGAAATGATCCTAAATGATCCTAAATGAAAATTGAGAATATCCCCAACTCATTTTGGCAGATTTCAGGCACTTTTTTTTTTCCAGGACTCATCGGCGCCGACAGGTCCGGTCCTTACAAAATTTACGAAAAATCAACTCTTCCGAAAATGCCTCAGAAATAATCCTAAATGATCCTAAATGAAAATTGAGAATATCCCCAACTCATTTTGGCAGATTTCAGGCACTTTGTTTTTTTCAGGATCGGAGCCGACAGGTCCGGTCCTTACAAAATTTACGAAAAATAAACTCTTCCGAAAATGCCTCAGAAATTATCCTAAATGACAATTTAGAATATCCCCATCTCATTTTGGCAGATTTCAGGCTCTTTTTTTTTCCAGGACTCATCGGCGCCGACAGGTCCGGTCCTTACAAAATTTACGAAAAATCAACTCTTCCGAAAATGCCTCAGAAATTATCCTAAATGATCCTAAATGAAAATTGAGAATATCCCCAACTCATTTTGGCAGATTTCAGGCACTTTTTTTTTTCCAGGACTCATCGGCGCCGACAGGTCCGGTCCTTACAAAATTTACGAAAAATCAACTATTCATAAAATGCCTCAGAAGTGATCCTAAATGACAATTTAGAATATCCCCAACTCATTTTGGCAGATTTCAGGCACTTTTTTTTTTCCAGGACTCATCGGCGCCGACAGGTCCGGTCCTTACAAAATTTACGAAAAATCAACTCTTCCGAAAATGCCTCAGAAGTGATCCTAAATGACAATTTAGAATATCCCCAACTCATTTTGGCAGATTTCAGGCACTTTTTTTTTTCCAGGACTCATCGGCGCCGACAGGTCCGGTCCTTACAAAATTTACGAAAAATCAACTCTTCCGAAAATGCCTCAGAAATGATCCTAAATGATCCTAAATGAAAATTGAGAATATCCCCAACTCATTTTGGCAGATTTCAGGCACTTTTTTTTTTCCAGGACTCATCGGCGCCGACAGGTCCGGTCCTTACAAAATTTACGAAAAATCAACTCTTCCGAAAATGCCTCAGAAATAATCCTAAATGATCCTAAATGAAAATTGAGAATATCCCCAACTCATTTTGGCAGATTTCAGGCACTTTGTTTTTTTCAGGATCGGAGCCGACAGGTCCGGTCCTTACAAAATTTACGAAAAATAAACTCTTCCGAAAATGCCTCAGAAATTATCCTAAATGACAATTTAGAATATCCCCATCTCATTTTGGCAGATTTCAGGCTCTTTTTTTTTGCAGGACTCATCGGCGCCGACAGGTCCGGTCCTTACAAAATTTACGAAAAATCAACTCTTCCGAACATGCCTCAGAAATGATCCTAAATGAAAATTGAGAATATCCCCAACTCATTTTGGCAGATTTCAGGCACTTTTTTTTTCCAGGACTCATCGGCGCCGACAGGTCCGGTCCTTACAAAATTTACGAAAAATCAACTCTTCCGAAAATGCCTCAGAAATGATCCTAATTGATCCTAAATGAAAATTTAGAATATCCCCAACTCATTTTGGCAGATTTCAGGCACTTTTTGTTTTCCCAGGACCGGGGTCATCGGCGCCGACAGGTCCGGTCCTTACAAAATTTACGAAAAATCAACTCTTCCGAAAATGCCTCAGAAATGATCCTAAATGATCCTAAATAAAAATTGAGAATATCCCCAACTCATTTTGGCAGATTTCAGGCACTTTTTTTTTCCAGGACTCATCGGCGCCGACAGGTCCGGTCCTTACAAAATTTACGAAAAATCAACTCTTCCGAAAATGCCTCAGAAATGATCCTAAATGATCCTAAATGAAAATTGAGAATATCCCCAACTCATTTTGGCAGATTTCAGGCACTTTGTTTTTTCCAGGATCGGAGCCGACAGGTCCGGTCCTTACAAAATTTACGAAAAATAAACTCTTCCGAAAATGCCTCAGAAATTATCCTAAATGACAATTTAGAATATCCCCATCTCATTTTGGCAGATTTCAGGCTCTTTTTTTTTCCAGGACTCATCGGCGCCGACAGGTCCGGTCCTTACAAAATTTACGAAAAATCAACTCTTCCGAACATGCCTCAGAAATGATCCTAAATGATCCTAAATGAAAATTGAGAATATCCCCAACTCATTTTGGCAGATTTCAGGCACTTTTTTTTTTCCAGGACTCATCGGCGCCGACAGGTCCGGTCCTTACAAAATTTACGAAAAATCAACTATTCATAAAATGCCTCAGAAGTGATCCTAAATGACAATTTAGAATATCCCCAACTCATTTTGGCAGATTTCAGGCACTTTTTTTTTTCCAGGACTCATCGGCGCCGACAGGTCCGGTCCTTACAAAATTTACGAAAAATCAACTCTTCCGAAAATGCCTCAGAAGTGATCCTAAATGACAATTTAGAATATCCCCAACTCATTTTGGCAGATTTCAGGCACTTTTTTTTTTCCAGGACTCATCGGCGCCGACAGGTCCGGTCCTTACAAAATTTACGAAAAATCAACTCTTCCGAAAATGCCTCAGAAATGATCCTAAATGATCCTAAATGAAAATTGAGAATATCCCCAACTCATTTTGGCAGATTTCAGGCACTTTTTTTTTTCCAGGACTCATCGGCGCCGACAGGTCCGGTCCTTACAAAATTTACGAAAAATCAACTCTTCCGAAAATGCCTCAGAAATGATCCTAAATGACAATTTAGAATATCCCCAACTCATTTTGGCAGATTTCAGGCACTTTTTTTTTTCCAGGACTCATCGGCGCCGACAGGTCCGGTCCTTACAAAATTTACGAAAAATCAACTCTTCCGAAAATGCCTCAGAAATGATCCTAAATGATCCTAAATGAAAATTGAGAATATCCCCAACTCATTTTGGCAGATTTCAGGCACTTTGTTTTTTCCAGGATCGGAGCCGACAGGTCCGGTCCTTACAAAATTTACGAAAAATAAACTCTTCCGAAAATGCCTCAGAAATGATCCTAAATGACAATTTAGAATATCCTCAACTCATTTTGGCAGATTTCAGGCACTTTTTTTTTTCAAGGACCGGGGTCATCGGCGCGGACAGGTCCGGTCCTTACAAAATTTACGAAAAATCAACTCTTCCGAAAATGCCTCAGAAATTATCCTAAATGATCCTAAATGAAAATTGAGAATATCCCCAACTCATTTTGGCAGATTTCAGGCACTTTTTTTTTTCCAGGACTCATCGGCGCCGACAGGTCCGGTCCTCACAAAATTTACGAAAAATCAACTATTCATAAAATGCCTCAGAAGTGATCCTAAATGACAATTTAGAATATCCCCAACTCATTTTGGCAGATTTCAGGCACTTTTTTTTTTCCAGGACTCATCGGCGCCGACAGGTCCGGTCCTTACAAAATTTACGAAAAATCAACTCTTCCGAAAATGCCTCAGAAGTGATCCTAAATGACAATTTAGAATATCCCCAACTCATTTTGGCAGATTTCAGGCACTTTTTTTTTTCCAGGACTCATCGGCGCCGACAGGTCCGGTCCTTACAAAATTTACGAAAAATCAACTCTTCCGAAAATGCCTCAGAAATGATCCTAAATGATCCTAAATGAAAATTGAGAATATCCCCAACTCATTTTGGCAGATTTCAGGCACTTTTTTTTTTCCAGGACTCATCGGCGCCGACAGGTCCGGTCCTTACAAAATTTACGAAAAATCAACTCTTCCGAAAATGCCTCAGAAATAATCCTAAATGATCCTAAATGAAAATTGAGAATATCCC
This sequence comes from Henricia sp. BOLD:AAB3569, assembly GCA_037783545.1. Lineage (NCBI taxonomy): Eukaryota > Metazoa > Echinodermata > Asteroidea > Spinulosida > Echinasteridae > Henricia > Henricia sp. BOLD:AAB3569. The sequence continues at coordinate 1,045,655 of JBBELK010000112.1, read as the reverse complement.
CAACTCATTTTGGCAGATTTCAGGCACTTTGTTTTTTTCAGGATCGGAGCCGACAGGTCCGGTCCTTACAAAATTTACGAAAAATAAACTCTTCCGAAAATGCCTCAGAAATTATCCTAAATGACAATTTAGAATATCCCCATCTCATTTTGGCAGATTTCAGGCTCTTTTTTTTTCCAGGACTCATCGGCGCCGACAGGTCCGGTCCTTACAAAATTTACGAAAAATCAACTCTTCCGAAAATGCCTCAGAAATTATCCTAAATGATCCTAAATGAAAATTGAGAATATCCCCAACTCATTTTGGCAGATTTCAGGCACTTTTTTTTTTCCAGGACTCATCGGCGCCGACAGGTCCGGTCCTTACAAAATTTACGAAAAATCAACTATTCATAAAATGCCTCAGAAGTGATCCTAAATGACAATTTAGAATATCCCCAACTCATTTTGGCAGATTTCAGGCACTTTTTTTTTTCCAGGACTCATCGGCGCCGACAGGTCCGGTCCTTACAAAATTTACGAAAAATCAACTCTTCCGAAAATGCCTCAGAAGTGATCCTAAATGACAATTTAGAATATCCCCAACTCATTTTGGCAGATTTCAGGCACTTTTTTTTTTCCAGGACTCATCGGCGCCGACAGGTCCGGTCCTTACAAAATTTACGAAAAATCAACTCTTCCGAAAATGCCTCAGAAATGATCCTAAATGATCCTAAATGAAAATTGAGAATATCCCCAACTCATTTTGGCAGATTTCAGGCACTTTTTTTTTTCCAGGACTCATCGGCGCCGACAGGTCCGGTCCTTACAAAATTTACGAAAAATCAACTCTTCCGAAAATGCCTCAGAAATAATCCTAAATGATCCTAAATGAAAATTGAGAATATCCCCAACTCATTTTGGCAGATTTCAGGCACTTTGTTTTTTTCAGGATCGGAGCCGACAGGTCCGGTCCTTACAAAATTTACGAAAAATAAACTCTTCCGAAAATGCCTCAGAAATTATCCTAAATGACAATTTAGAATATCCCCATCTCATTTTGGCAGATTTCAGGCTCTTTTTTTTTGCAGGACTCATCGGCGCCGACAGGTCCGGTCCTTACAAAATTTACGAAAAATCAACTCTTCCGAACATGCCTCAGAAATGATCCTAAATGAAAATTGAGAATATCCCCAACTCATTTTGGCAGATTTCAGGCACTTTTTTTTTCCAGGACTCATCGGCGCCGACAGGTCCGGTCCTTACAAAATTTACGAAAAATCAACTCTTCCGAAAATGCCTCAGAAATGATCCTAATTGATCCTAAATGAAAATTTAGAATATCCCCAACTCATTTTGGCAGATTTCAGGCACTTTTTGTTTTCCCAGGACCGGGGTCATCGGCGCCGACAGGTCCGGTCCTTACAAAATTTACGAAAAATCAACTCTTCCGAAAATGCCTCAGAAATGATCCTAAATGATCCTAAATAAAAATTGAGAATATCCCCAACTCATTTTGGCAGATTTCAGGCACTTTTTTTTTCCAGGACTCATCGGCGCCGACAGGTCCGGTCCTTACAAAATTTACGAAAAATCAACTCTTCCGAAAATGCCTCAGAAATGATCCTAAATGATCCTAAATGAAAATTGAGAATATCCCCAACTCATTTTGGCAGATTTCAGGCACTTTGTTTTTTCCAGGATCGGAGCCGACAGGTCCGGTCCTTACAAAATTTACGAAAAATAAACTCTTCCGAAAATGCCTCAGAAATTATCCTAAATGACAATTTAGAATATCCCCATCTCATTTTGGCAGATTTCAGGCTCTTTTTTTTTCCAGGACTCATCGGCGCCGACAGGTCCGGTCCTTACAAAATTTACGAAAAATCAACTCTTCCGAACATGCCTCAGAAATGATCCTAAATGATCCTAAATGAAAATTGAGAATATCCCCAACTCATTTTGGCAGATTTCAGGCACTTTTTTTTTCCAGGACTCATCGGCGCCGACAGGTCCGGTCCTTACAAAATTTACGAAAAATAAACTCTTCCGAAAATGCCTCAGAAATGATCCTAAATGACAATTTAGAATATCCTCAACTCATTTTGGCAGATTTCAGGCACTTTTTTTTTTCCAGGACTCATCGGCGCCGACAGGTCCGGTCCTTACAAAATTTACGAAAAATCAACTCTTCCGAAAATGCCTCAGAAATAATCCTAAATGATCCTAAATGAAAATTGAGAATATCCCCAACTCATTTTGGCAGATTTCAGGCACTTTGTTTTTTTCAGGATCGGAGCCGACAGGTCCGGTCCTTACAAAATTTACGAAAAATAAACTCTTCCGAAAATGCCTCAGAAATTATCCTAAATGACAATTTAGAATATCCCCATCTCATTTTGGCAGATTTCAGGCTCTTTTTTTTTCCAGGACTCATCGGCGCCGACAGGTCCGGTCCTTACAAAATTTACGAAAAATCAACTCTTCCGAAAATGCCTCAGAAATTATCCTAAATGATCCTAAATGAAAATTGAGAATATCCCCAACTCATTTTGGCAGATTTCAGGCACTTTTTTTTTTCCAGGACTCATCGGCGCCGACAGGTCCGGTCCTTACAAAATTTACGAAAAATCAACTATTCATAAAATGCCTCAGAAGTGATCCTAAATGACAATTTAGAATATCCCCAACTCATTTTGGCAGATTTCAGGCACTTTTTTTTTTCCAGGACTCATCGGCGCCGACAGGTCCGGTCCTTACAAAATTTACGAAAAATCAACTCTTCCGAAAATGCCTCAGAAATGATCCTAAATGATCCTAAATGAAAATTGAGAATATCCCCAACTCATTTTGGCAGATTTCAGGCACTTTTTTTTTTCCAGGACTCATCGGCGCCGACAGGTCCGGTCCTTACAAAATTTACGAAAAATCAACTCTTCCGAAAATGCCTCAGAAATAATCCTAAATGATCCTAAATGAAAATTGAGAATATCCCCAACTCATTTTGGCAGATTTCAGGCACTTTGTTTTTTTCAGGATCGGAGCCGACAGGTCCGGTCCTTACAAAATTTACGAAAAATAAACTCTTCCGAAAATGCCTCAGAAATTATCCTAAATGACAATTTAGAATATCCCCATCTCATTTTGGCAGATTTCAGGCTCTTTTTTTTTCCAGGACTCATCGGCGCCGACAGGTCCGGTCCTTACAAAATTTACGAAAAATCAACTCTTCCGAACATGCCTCAGAAATGATCCTAAATGAAAATTGAGAATATCCCCAACTCATTTTGGCAGATTTCAGGCACTTTTTTTTTCCAGGACTCATCGGCGCCGACAGGTCCGGTCCTTACAAAATTTACGAAAAATCAACTCTTCCGAAAATGCCTCAGAAATGATCCTAATTGATCCTAAATGAAAATTTAGAATATCCCCAACTCATTTTGGCAGATTTCAGGCACTTTTTGTTTTCCCAGGACCGGGGTCATCGGCGCCGACAGGTCCGGTCCTTACAAAATTTACGAAAAATCAACTCTTCCGAAAATGCCTCAGAAATGATCCTAAATGATCCTAAATAAAAATTGAGAATATCCCCAACTCATTTTGGCAGATTTCAGGCACTTTTTTTTTCCAGGACTCATCGGCGCCGACAGGTCCGGTCCTTACAAAATTTACGAAAAATCAACTCTTCCGAAAATGCCTCAGAAATGATCCTAAATGATCCTAAATGAAAATTGAGAATATCCCCAACTCATTTTGGCAGATTTCAGGCACTTTGTTTTTTCCAGGATCGGAGCCGACAGGTCCGGTCCTTACAAAATTTACGAAAAATAAACTCTTCCGAAAATGCCTCAGAAATTATCCTAAATGACAATTTAGAATATCCCCATCTCATTTTGGCAGATTTCAGGCTCTTTTTTTTTCCAGGACTCATCGGCGCCGACAGGTCCGGTCCTTACAAAATTTACGAAAAATCAACTCTTCCGAACATGCCTCAGAAATGATCCTAAATGATCCTAAATGAAAATTGAGAATATCCCCAACTCATTTTGGCAGATTTCAGGCACTTTTTTTTTCCAGGACTCATCGGCGCCGACAGGTCCGGTCCTTACAAAATTTACGAAAAATAAACTCTTCCGAAAATGCCTCAGAAATGATCCTAAATGACAATTTAGAATATCCTCAACTCATTTTGGCAGATTTCAGGCACTTTTTTTTTTCAAGGACTCATCGGCGCCGACAGGTCCGGTCCTTACAAAATTTACGAAAAATCAACTCTTCCGAAAATGCCTCAGAAATTATCCTAAATGATCCTAAATGAAAATTGAGAATATCCCCAACTCATTTTGGCAGATTTCAGGCACTTTTTTTTTCCAGGACTCATCGGCGCCGACAGGTCCGTTCCTTACAAAATTTACGAAAAATCAACTATTCATCAAATGCCTCAGAAGTGATCCTAAATGACAATTTAGAATATCCCCAACTCATTTTGGCAGATTTCAGGCACTTTTTTTTTTCCAGGACTCATCGGCGCCGACAGGTCCGGTCCTTACAAAATTTACGAAAAATCAACTATTCATAAAATGCCTCAGAAGTGATCCTAAATGACAATTTAGAATATCCCCAACTCATTTTGGCAGATTTCAGGCACTTTTTTTTTTCCAGGACTCATCGGCGCCGACAGGTCCGGTCCTTACAAAATTTACGAAAAATCAACTCTTCCGAAAATGCCTCAGAAGTGATCCTAAATGACAATTTAACATATCCCCAACTCATTTTGGCAGATTTCAGGCACTTTTTTTTTCCAGGACTCATCGGCGCCGACAGGTCCGGTCCTTACAAAATTTACGAAAAATCAACTCTTCCGAAAATGCCTCAGAAATGATCGTAAATGATCCTAAATGAAAATTGAGAATATCCCCAACTCATTTTGGCAGATTTCAGGCACTTTTTTTTTCCAGGACTCATCGGCGCCGACAGGTCCGTTCCTTACAAAATTTACGAAAAATCAACTATTCATCAAATGCCTCAGAAGTGATCCTAAATGACAATTTAGAATATCCCCAACTCATTTTGGCAGATTTCAGGCACTTTTTTTTTTCCAGGACTCATCGGCGCCGACAGGTCCGGTCCTTACAAAATTTACGAAAAATCAACTATTCATAAAATGCCTCAGAAGTGATCCTAAATGACAATTTAGAATATCCCCAACTCATTTTGGCAGATTTCAGGCACTTTTTTTTTTCCAGGACTCATCGGCGCCGACAGGTCCGGTCCTTACAAAATTTACGAAAAATCAACTCTTCCGAAAATGCCTCAGAAGTGATCCTAAATGACAATTTAGAATATCCCCAACTCATTTTGGCAGATTTCAGGCACTTTTTTTTTTCCAGGACTCATCGGCGCCGACAGGTCCGGTCCTTACAAAATTTACGAAAAATCAACTCTTCCGAAAATGCCTCAGAAATGATCGTAAATGATCCTAAATGAAAATTGAGAATATCCCCAACTCATTTTGGCAGATTTCAGGCACTTTTTTCTTTTCCAGGACTCATCGGCGCCGACAGGTCCGGTCCTTACAAAATTTACGAAAAATCAACTCTTCCGAAAATGCCTCAGAAATGATCCTAAATGATCCTAAATGAAAATTGAGAATATCCCCAACTCATTTTGGCAGATTTCAGGCACTTTGATTTTTCCAGGATCGGAGCCGACAGGTCCGGTCCTTACAAAATTTACGAAAAATAAACTCTTCCGAAAATGCCTCAGAAATGATCCTAAATGACAATTTAGAATATCCCCAACTCATTTTGGCAGATTTCAGGCACTTTTTTTTTTCCAGGACTCATCGGCGCCGACAGGTCCGGTCCTTACAAAATTTACGAAAAATCAACTCTTCCGAAAATGCCTCAGAAATGATCCTAAATGATCCTAAATGAAAATTGAGAATATCCCCAACTCATTTTGGCAGATTTCAGGCACTTTTTTTTTTCCAGGACTCATCGGCGCCGACAGGTCCGGTCCTTACAAAATTTACGAAAAATCAACTCTTCCGAACATGCCTCAGAAATGATCCTAAATGAAAATTGAGAATATCCCCAACTCATTTTGGCAGATTTCAGGCACTTTTTTTTTCCAGGACTCATCGGCGCCGACAGGTCCGGTCCTTACAAAATTTACGAAAAATCAACTCTTCCGAAAATGCCTCAGAAATGATCCTAAATGATCCTAAATGAAAATTGAGAATATCCCCAACTCATTTTGGCAGATTTCAGGCACTTTTTGTTTTCCCAGGACCGGGGTCATCGGCGCCGACAGGTCCGGTCCTTACAAAATTTACGAAAAATCAACTCTTCCGAAAATGCCTCAGAAATGATCCTAAATGATCCTAAATAAAAATTGAGAATATCCCCAACTCATTTTGGCAGATTTCAGGCACTTTTTTTTTCCAGGACTCATCGGCGCCGACAGGTCCGGTCCTTACAAAATTTACGAAAAATCAACTCTTCCGAAAATGCCTCAGAAATGATCCTAAATGATCCTAAATGAAAATTGAGAATATCCCCAACTCATTTTGGCAGATTTCAGGCACTTTGTTTTTTCCAGGATCGGAGCCGACAGGTCCGGTCCTTACAAAATTTACGAAAAATAAACTCTTCCGAAAATGCCTCAAAAATTATCCTAAATGACAATTTAGAATATCCCCAACTCATTTTGGCAGATTTCAGGCTCTTTTTTTTTTCCAGGACTCATCGGCGCCGACAGGTCCGGTCCTTACAAAATTTACGAAAAATCAACTCTTCCGAAAATGCCTCTGAAATGATCCTAAATGACAATTTAGAACATCCCCAACTCATTTTGGCAGATTTCAGGCACTTTTTTTTTCCAGGACCGGGGTCATCGGCGCCGACAGGTCCGGTCCTTACAAAATTTACGAAAAATCAACTCTTCCGAAAATGCCTCAGAAATGATCCTAAATGATCCTAAATGAAAATTGAGAATATCCCCAACTCATTTTGGCAGATTTCAGGCACTTTTTTTTTCCAGGACTTATCGGCGCCGACAGGTCCGGTCCTTACAAAATTTACGAAAAATCAACTCTTCCGAAAATGCCTCAGAAATGATCCTAAATGATCCTAAATGAAAATGGAGAATATCCCCAACTCATTTTTTGCAGATTTCAGGCACTTTTTTTTCCAGGACTTATCGGCGCCGACAGGTACAACATTTACGAAAAATCAACTCTTCCGAAAATGCCTCAGAAATTATCCTAAATGACAATTTAGAATATCCCCAACTCATTTTGGCAGATTTCAGGCACTTTTTTTTTTCAAGGACCGGGGTCATCGGAACCGACAGGTCCGGTCCTTACAAAATTTACGAAAAATCAACTCTTCCGAAAATGCCTCAGAAATGATCCTAAATGATCCTAAATGAAAATTGAGAATATCCCCAACTCATTTTGGCAGATTTCAGGCACTTTTTTTTTCCCAGGACCGGGGTCATCGGCGCCGACAGGTCCGGTCCTTACAAAATTTACGAAAAATCAACTCTTCCGAAAATGCCTCAGAAATGATCTTAAATGATCCTAAATGAAAATTGAGAATATCCCCAACTCATTTTGGCAGATTTCAGGCACTTTTTTTTCCCAGGACTCATCGGCGCCGACAGGTCCGGTCCTTACAAAATTTACGAAAAATCAACTCTTCCGAAAATGCCTCAGAAATGATCCTAAATGATCCTAAATGAAAATTGAGAATATCCCCAACTCATTTTGGCAGATTTCAGGCACTTTTTTTTTCCAGGACTCATCGGCGCCGACAGGTCCGGTCCTTACAAAATTTACGAAAAATCAACTCTTCCGAAAATGCCTCAGAAATGATCCTAAATGATCCTAAATGAAAATTGAGAATATCCCCAACTCATTTTGGCAGATTTCAGGCACTTTGTTTTTTCCAGGATCGGAGCCGACAGGTCCGGTCCTTACAAAATTTACGAAAAATCAATTCTTCCGAAAATGCCTCAGAAATTATCCTAAATGACAATTTAGAATATCCCCATCTCATTTTGGCAGATTTCAGGCTCTTTTTTTTCCCAGGACTCATCGGCGCCGACAGGTCCGGTCCTTACAAAATTTACGAAAAATCAACTCTTCCGAACATGCCTCAGAAATGATCCTAAATGATCCTAAATGAAAATTGAGAATATCCCCAACTCATTTTGGCAGATTTCAGGCACTTTTTGTTTTCCCAGGACCGGGGTCATCGGCGCCGACAGGTCCGGTCCTTACAAAATTTACGAAAAATCAACTCTTCCGAAAATGCCTCAGAAATGATCCTAAATGATCCTAAATGAAAATTGAGAATATCCCCAACTCATTTTGGCAGATTTCAGGCACTTTTTTTTTTCAGGACTCATCGGCGCCGACAGGTCCGGTCCTTACAAAATTTACGAAAAATCAACTCTTCCGAAAATGCCTCAGAAATGATCCTAAATGATCCTAAATGAAAATTGAGAATATCCCCAACTCATTTTGGCAGATTTCAGGCACTTTGTTTTTTCCAGGATCGGAGCCGACAGGTCCGGTCCTTACAAAATTTACGAAAAATCAACTCTTCCGAAAATGCCTCAGAAATGATCCTAAATGAAAATTGAGAATATCCCCAACTCATTTTGGCAGATTTCAGGCACTTTTTTTTTTCAGGACTCATCGGCGCCGACAGGTCCGGTCCTTACAAAATTTACGAAAAATCAACTCTTCCGAAAATGCCTCAGAAATGATCCTAAATGATCCTAAATGAAAATTGAGAATATCCCCAACTCATTTTGGCAGATTTTAGGCACTTTGTTTTTTCCAGGATCGGAGCCGACAGGTCCGGTCCTTACAAAATTTACGAAAAATAAACTCTTCCGAAAATGCCTCAGAAATTATCCTAAATGACAATTTAGAATATCCCCATCTCATTTTGGCATATTTCAGGCTCTTTTTTTTTCCAGGACTCATCGGCGCCGACAGGTCCGGTCCTTACAAAATTTACGAAAAATCAACTCTTCCGAACATGCCTCAGAAATGATCCTAAATGATCCTAAATGAAAATTGAGAATATCCCCAACTCATTTTGGCAGATTTCAGGCACTTTTTTTTTTCCAGGACTCATCGGCGCCGACAGGTCCGGTCCTTACAAAATTTACGAAAAATAAACTCTTCCGAAAATGCCTCAGAAATGATCCTAAATGACAATTTAGAATATCCCCAACTCATTTTGGCAGATTTCAGGCACTTTTTTTTTTCCAGGACTCATCGGCGCCGACAGGTCCGGTCCTTACAAAATTTACGAAAAATCAACTCTTCCGAAAATGCCTCAGAAATGATCCTAAATGACAATTTAGAATATCCTCAACTCATTTTGGCAGATTTCAGGCACTTTTTTTTTTCCAGGACTCATCGGCGCCGACAGGTCCGGTCCTTACAAAATTTACGAAAAATCAACTCTTCCGAACATGCCTCAGAAATGATCCTAAATGATCCTAAATGAAAATTGAGAATATCCCCAACTCATTTTGGCAGATTTCAGGCACTTTTTTTTTTCCAGGACTCATCGGCGCCGACAGGTCCGGTCCTTACAAAATTTACGAAAAATAAACTCTTCCGAAAATGCCTCAGAAATGATCCTAAATGACAATTTAGAATATCCCCAACTCATTTTGGCAGATTTCAGGCACTTTTTTTTTTCCAGGACTCATCGGCGCCGACAGGTCCGGTCCTTACAAAATTTACGAAAAATCAACTCTTCCGAAAATGCCTCAGAAATGATCCTAAATGACAATTTAGAATATCCTCAACTCATTTTGGCAGATTTCAGGCACTTTTTTTTTTCCAGGACTCATCGGCGCCGACAGGTCCGGTCCTTACAAAATATACGAAAAATCAACTCTTCCGAAAATGCCTCAGAAATTATCCTAAATGATCCTAAATGAAAATTGAGAATATCCCCAACTCATTTTGGCAGATTTCAGGCACTTTTTTTTTCCAGGACTCATCGGCGCCGACAGGTCCGGTCCTTACAAAATTTACGAAAAATCAACTATTCATCAAATGCCTCAGAAGTGATCCTAAATGACAATTTAGAATATCCCCAACTCATTTTGGCAGATTTCAGGCACTTTTTTTTTCCAGGACTCATCGGCGCCGACAGGTCCGGTCCTTACAAAATTTACGAAAAATCAACTCTTCCGAAAATGCCTCAGAAATGATCCTAAATGATCCTAAATGAAAATTGAGAATATCCCCAACTCATTTTGGCAGATTTCAGGCACTTTGTTTTTTCCAGGATCGGAGCCGACAGGTCCGGTCCTTACAAAATTTACGAAAAATAAACTCTTCCGAAAATGCCTCAAAAATTATCCTAAATGACAATTTAGAATATCCCCAACTCATTTTGGCAGATTTCAGGCTCTTTTTTTTTTCCAGGACTCATCGGCGCCGACAGGTCCGGTCCTTACAAAATTTACGAAAAATCAACTCTTCCGAAAATGCCTCTGAAATGATCCTAAATGACAATTTAGAACATCCCCAACTCATTTTGGCAGATTTCAGGCACTTTTTTTTTCCAGGACCGGGGTCATCGGCGCCGACAGGTCCGGTCCTTACAAAATTTACGAAAAATCAACTCTTCCGAAAATGCCTCAGAAATGATCCTAAATGATCCTAAATGAAAATTGAGAATATCCCCAACTCATTTTGGCAGATTTCAGGCACTTTTTTTTTCCAGGACTTATCGGCGCCGACAGGTCCGGTCCTTACAAAATTTACGAAAAATCAACTCTTCCGAAAATGCCTCTGAAATGATCCTAAATGACAATTTAGAATATCCCCAACTCATTTTGGCAGATTTCAGGCACTTTTTTTTTTCCAGGACCGGGGTCATCGGCGCCGACAGGTCCGGTCCTTACAAAATTTACGAAAAATCAACTCTTCCGAAAATGCCTCAGAAATGATCCTAAATGATCCTAAATGAAAATTGAGAATATCCTCAACTCATTTTGGCAGATTTCAGGCACTTTGTTTTTTCCAGGATCGGAGCCGACAGGTCCGGTCCTTACAAAATTTACGAAAAATAAACTCTTCCGAAAATGCCTCTGAAATGATCCTAAATGACAATTTAGAATATCCCCAACTCATTTTGGCAGATTTCAGGCACTTTTTTTTTCCAGGACCGGGGTCATCGGCGCCGACAGGTCCGGTCCTTACAAAATTTACGAAAAATCAACTCTTCCGAAAATGCCTCAGAAATGATCCTAAATGATCCTAAATGAAAATTGAGAATATCCCCAACTCATTTTGGCAGATTTCAGGCACTTTTTTTTTCTAGGACTTATCGGCGCCGACAGGTCCGGTCCTTACAAAATTTACGAAAAATCAACTCTTCCGAAAATGCCTCAGAAATGATCCTAAATGATCCTAAATGAAAATGGAGAATATCCCCAACTCATTTTTTGCAGATTTCAGGCACTTTTTTTTCCAGGACTTATCGGCGCCGACAGGTACAACATTTACGAAAAATCAACTCTTCCGAAAATGCCTCAGAAATTATCCTAAATGACAATTTAGAATATCCCCAACTCATTTTGGCAGATTTCAGGCACTTTTTTTTTTCAAGGACCGGGGTCATCGGAACCGACAGGTCCGGTCCTTACAAAATTTACGAAAAATCAACTCTTCCGAAAATGCCTCAGAAATGATCCTAAATGATCCTAAATGAAAATTGAGAATATCCCCAACTCATTTTGGCAGATTTCAGGCACTTTTTTTTTTCCCAGGACCGGGGTCATCGGCGCCGACAGGTCCGGTCCTTACAAAATTTACGAAAAATCAACTCTTCCGAAAATGCCTCAGAAATGATCTTAAATGATCCTAAATGAAAATTGAGAATATCCCCAACTCATTTTGGCAGATTTCAGGCACTTTTTTTTCCCAGGACTCATCGGCGCCGACAGGTCCGGTCCTTACAAAATTTACGAAAAATCAACTCTTCCGAAAATGCCTCAGAAATGATCCTAAATGATCCTAAATGAAAATTGAGAATATCCCCAACTCATTTTGGCAGATTTCAGGCACTTTTTTTTTCCAGGACTCATCGGCGCCGACAGGTCCGGTCCTTACAAAATTTACGAAAAATCAACTCTTCCGAAAATGCCTCAGAAATGATCCTAAATGATCCTAAATGAAAATTGAGAATATCCCCAACTCATTTTGGCAGATTTCAGGCACTTTGTTTTTTCCAGGATCGGAGCCGACAGGTCCGGTCCTTACAAAATTTACGAAAAATCAATTCTTCCGAAAATGCCTCAGAAATTATCCTAAATGACAATTTAGAATATCCCCATCTCATTTTGGCAGATTTCAGGCTCTTTTTTTTCCCAGGACTCATCGGCGCCGACAGGTCCGGTCCTTACAAAATTTACGAAAAATCAACTCTTCCGAACATGCCTCAGAAATGATCCTAAATGATCCTAAATGAAAATTGAGAATATCCCCAACTCATTTTGGCAGATTTCAGGCACTTTTTGTTTTCCCAGGACCGGGGTCATCGGCGCCGACAGGTCCGGTCCTTACAAAATTTACGAAAAATCAACTCTTCCGAAAATGCCTCAGAAATGATCCTAAATGATCCTAAATGAAAATTGAGAATATCCCCAACTCATTTTGGCAGATTTCAGGCACTTTTTTTTTTCAGGACTCATCGGCGCCGACAGGTCCGGTCCTTACAAAATTTACGAAAAATCAACTCTTCCGAAAATGCCTCAGAAATGATCCTAAATGATCCTAAATGAAAATTGAGAATATCCCCAACTCATTTTGGCAGATTTTAGGCACTTTGTTTTTTCCAGGATCGGAGCCGACAGGTCCGGTCCTTACAAAATTTACGAAAAATAAACTCTTCCGAAAATGCCTCAGAAATTATCCTAAATGACAATTTAGAATATCCCCAACTCATTTTGGCAGATTTCAGGCACTTTTTTTTTCCAGGATCGGAGCCGACAGGTCCGGTCCTTACAAAATTTACGAAAAATCAACTCTTCCGAAAATGCCTCTGAAATGATCCTAAATGACAATTTAGAATATCCCCAACTCATTTTGGCAGATTTCAGGCACTTTTTTTTTCCAGGACCGGGGTCATCGGCGCCGACAGGTCCGGTCCTTACAAAATTTACGAAAAATCAACTCTTCCGAAAATGCCTCAGAAATGATCCTAAATGATCCTAAATGAAAATTGAGAATATCCCCAACTCATTTTGGCAGATTTCAGGCACTTTTTTTTTCTAGGACTTATCGGCGCCGACAGGTCCGGTCCTTACAAAATTTACGAAAAATCAACTCTTCCGAAAATGCCTCAGAAATGATCCTAAATGATCCTAAATGAAAATGGAGAATATCCCCAACTCATTTTTTGCAGATTTCAGGCACTTTTTTTTCCAGGACTTATCGGCGCCGACAGGTACAACATTTACGAAAAATCAACTCTTCCGAAAATGCCTCAGAAATTATCCTAAATGACAATTTAGAATATCCCCAACTCATTTTGGCAGATTTCAGGCACTTTTTTTTTTCAAGGACCGGGGTCATCGGAACCGACAGGTCCGGTCCTTACAAAATTTACGAAAAATCAACTCTTCCGAAAATGCCTCAGAAATGATCCTAAATGATCCTAAATGAAAATTGAGAATATCCCCAACTCATTTTGGCAGATTTCAGGCACTTTTTTTTTTCCCAGGACCGGGGTCATCGGCGCCGACAGGTCCGGTCCTTACAAAATTTACGAAAAATCAACTCTTCCGAAAATGCCTCAGAAATGATCTTAAATGATCCTAAATGAAAATTGAGAATATCCCCAACTCATTTTGGCAGATTTCAGGCACTTTTTTTTCCCAGGACTCATCGGCGCCGACAGGTCCGGTCCTTACAAAATTTACGAAAAATCAACTCTTCCGAAAATGCCTCAGAAATGATCCTAAATGATCCTAAATGAAAATTGAGAATATCCCCAACTCATTTTGGCAGATTTCAGGCACTTTTTTTTTCCAGGACTCATCGGCGCCGACAGGTCCGGTCCTTACAAAATTTACGAAAAATCAACTCTTCCGAAAATGCCTCAGAAATGATCCTAAATGATCCTAAATGAAAATTGAGAATATCCCCAACTCATTTTGGCAGATTTCAGGCACTTTGTTTTTTCCAGGATCGGAGCCGACAGGTCCGGTCCTTACAAAATTTACGAAAAATCAATTCTTCCGAAAATGCCTCAGAAATTATCCTAAATGACAATTTAGAATATCCCCATCTCATTTTGGCAGATTTCAGGCTCTTTTTTTTCCCAGGACTCATCGGCGCCGACAGGTCCGGTCCTTACAAAATTTACGAAAAATCAACTCTTCCGAACATGCCTCAGAAATGATCCTAAATGATCCTAAATGAAAATTGAGAATATCCCCAACTCATTTTGGCAGATTTCAGGCACTTTTTGTTTTCCCAGGACCGGGGTCATCGGCGCCGACAGGTCCGGTCCTTACAAAATTTACGAAAAATCAACTCTTCCGAAAATGCCTCAGAAATGATCCTAAATGATCCTAAATGAAAATTGAGAATATCCCCAACTCATTTTGGCAGATTTCAGGCACTTTTTTTTTTCAGGACTCATCGGCGCCGACAGGTCCGGTCCTTACAAAATTTACGAAAAATCAACTCTTCCGAAAATGCCTCAGAAATGATCCTAAATGATCCTAAATGAAAATTGAGAATATCCCCAACTCATTTTGGCAGATTTTAGGCACTTTGTTTTTTCCAGGATCGGAGCCGACAGGTCCGGTCCTTACAAAATTTACGAAAAATAAACTCTTCCGAAAATGCCTCAGAAATTATCCTAAATGACAATTTAGAATATCCCCATCTCATTTTGGCATATTTCAGGCTCTTTTTTTTTCCAGGACTCATCGGCGCCGACAGGTCCGGTCCTTACAAAATTTACGAAAAATCAACTCTTCCGAACATGCCTCAGAAATGATCCTAAATGATCCTAAATGAAAATTGAGAATATCCCCAACTCATTTTGGCAGATTTCAGGCACTTTTTTTTTTCCAGGACTCATCGGCGCCGACAGGTCCGGTCCTTACAAAATTTACGAAAAATAAACTCTTCCGAAAATGCCTCAGAAATGATCCTAAATGACAATTTAGAATATCCCCAACTCATTTTGGCAGATTTCAGGCACTTTTTTTTTTCCAGGACTCATCGGCGCCGACAGGTCCGGTCCTTACAAAATTTACGAAAAATCAACTCTTCCGAAAATGCCTCAGAAATGATCCTAAATGACAATTTAGAATATCCTCAACTCATTTTGGCAGATTTCAGGCACTTTTTTTTTTCCAGGACTCATCGGCGCCGACAGGTCCGGTCCTTACAAAATTTACGAAAAATCAACTCTTCCGAACATGCCTCAGAAATGATCCTAAATGATCCTAAATGAAAATTGAGAATATCCCCAACTCATTTTGGCAGATTTCAGGCACTTTTTTTTTTCCAGGACTCATCGGCGCCGACAGGTCCGGTCCTTACAAAATTTACGAAAAATAAACTCTTCCGAAAATGCCTCAGAAATGATCCTAAATGACAATTTAGAATATCCCCAACTCATTTTGGCAGATTTCAGGCACTTTTTTTTTTCCAGGACTCATCGGCGCCGACAGGTCCGGTCCTTACAAAATTTACGAAAAATCAACTCTTCCGAAAATGCCTCAGAAATGATCCTAAATGACAATTTAGAATATCCTCAACTCATTTTGGCAGATTTCAGGCACTTTTTTTTTCCAGGACTCATCGGCGCCGACAGGTCCGGTCCTTACAAAATTTACGAAAAATCAACTCTTCCGAAAATGCCTCAGAAATTATCCTAAATGATCCTAAATGAAAATTGAGAATATCCCCAACTCATTTTGGCAGATTTCAGGCACTTTTTTTTTCCAGGACTCATCGGCGCCGACAGGTCCGGTCCTTACAAAATTTACGAAAAATCAACTATTCATCAAATGCCTCAGAAGTGATCCTAAATGACAATTTAGAATATCCCCAACTCATTTTGGCAGATTTCAGGCACTTTTTTTTTCCAGGACTCATCGGCGCCGACAGGTCCGGTCCTTACAAAATTTACGAAAAATCAACTCTTCCGTAAATGCCTCAGAAATGATCCTAAATGATCCTAAATGAAAATTGAGAATATCCCCAAATCATTTTGGCAGATTTCAGGCACTTTTTTTTTCCAGGACTCATCGGCGCCGACAGGTCCGGTCCTTACAAAATTTACGAAAAATCAACTATTCATAAAATGCCTCAGAAGTGATCCTAAATGACAATTTAGAATATCCCCAACTCATTTTGGCAGATTTCAGGCACTTTTTTTTTTCCAGGACTCATCGGCGCCGACAGGTCCGGTCCTTACAAAATTTATGAAAAATCAACTCTTCCGAAAATGCCTCAGAAATGATCCTAAATGAAAATTGAGAATATCCCCAACTCATTTTGGCAGATTTCAGGCACTTTGTTTTTTCCAGGATCGGAGCCGACAGGTCCGGTCCTTACAAAATTTACGAAAAATCAACTCTTCCGAAAATGCCTCTGAAATGATCCTAAATGACAATTTAGAATATCCCCAACTCATTTTGGCAGATTTCAGGCACTTTTTGTTTTCCAGGACCGGGGTCATCGGCGCCGACAGGTCCGGTCCTTACAAAATTTACGAAAAATCAACTCTTCCGAAAATGCCTCACAAATGATCCTAAATGATCCTAAATGAAAATTGAGATCATCCCCAACTCATTTTGGCAGATTTCAGGCACTTTGTTTTTTCCAGGATCGGCGCCGACAGGTCCGGTCCTTACAAAATTTACGAAAAATCAACTCTTCCGAAAATGCCTCAGAAATGATCCTAAATGACAATTTAGAATATCCCCAACTCATTTTGGCAGATTTCAGGCACTTTTTTTTTTCCAGGACTCATCGGCGCCGACAGGTCCGGTCCTTACAAAATTTACGAAAAATCAACTCTTCCGAAAATGCCTCAGAAATTATCCTAAATGATCCTAAATGAAAATTGAGAATATCCCCAACTCATTTTGGCAGATTTCAGGCACTTTTTTTTCCAGGACTCATCGGCGCCGACAGGTCCGGTCCTTACAAAATTTACGAAAAATCAACTATTCATCAAATGCCTCAGAAGTGATCCTAAATGACAATTTAGAATATCCCCAACTCATTTTGGCAGATTTCAGGCACTTTTTTTTTTCCAGGACTCATCGGCGCCGACAGGTCCGGTCCTTACAAAATTTACGAAAAATCAACTCTTCCGAAAATGCCTCAGAAATGATCCTAAATGATCCTAAATGAAAATTGAGAATATCCCCAACTCATTTTGGCAGATTTCAGGCACTTTGTTTTTTCCAGGATCAATGCCGACAGGTCCGGTCCTTACAAAATTTACGAAAAATAAACTCTTCCGAAAATGCCTCAGAAATTATCCTAAATGACAATTTAGAATATCCCCAACTCATTTTGGCAGATTTCAGGCTCTTTTTTTTTTCCAGGACTCATCGGCGCCGACAGGTCCGGTCCTTACAAAATTTACGAAAAATCAACTCTTCCGAAAATGCCTCTGAAATGATCCTAAATGACAATTTAGAACATCCCCAACTCATTTTGGCAGATTTCAGGCACTTTTTTTTCCCAGGACCGGGGTCATCGGCGCCGACAGGTCCGGTCCTTACAAAATTTACGAAAAATCAACTCTTCCGAAAATGCCTCTGAAATGATCCTAAATGACAATTTAGAATATCCCCAACTCATTTTGGCAGATTTCAGGCACTTTTTTTTTTCCAGGACTCATCGGCGCCGACAGGTCCGGTCCTTACAAAATTTATGAAAAATCAACTCTTCCGAAAATGCCTCAGAAATGATCCTAAATGAAAATTGAGAATATCCCCAACTCATTTTGGCAGATTTCAGGCACTTTGTTTTTTCCAGGATCGGAGCCGACAGGTCCGGTCCTTACAAAATTTACGAAAAATCAACTCTTCCGAAAATGCCTCTGAAATGATCCTAAATGACAATTTAGAATATCCCCAACTCATTTTGGCAGATTTCAGGCACTTTTTGTTTTCCAGGACCGGGGTCATCGGCGCCGACAGGTCCGGTCCTTACAAAATTTACGAAAAATCAACTCTTCCGAAAATGCCTCACAAATGATCCTAAATGATCCTAAATGAAAATTGAGATCATCCCCAACTCATTTTGGCAGATTTCAGGCACTTTGTTTTTTCCAGGATCGGCGCCGACAGGTCCGGTCCTTACAAAATTTACGAAAAATCAACTCTTCCGAAAATGCCTCAGAAATGATCCTAAATGACAATTTAGAATATCCCCAACTCATTTTGGCAGATTTCAGGCACTTTTTTTTTTCCAGGACTCATCGGCGCCGACAGGTCCGGTCCTTACAAAATTTACGAAAAATCAACTCTTCCGAAAATGCCTCAGAAATTATCCTAAATGATCCTAAATGAAAATTGAGAATATCCCCAACTCATTTTGGCAGATTTCAGGCACTTTTTTTTCCAGGACTCATCGGCGCCGACAGGTCCGGTCCTTACAAAATTTACGAAAAATCAACTATTCATCAAATGCCTCAGAAGTGATCCTAAATGACAATTTAGAATATCCCCAACTCATTTTGGCAGATTTCAGGCACTTTTTTTTTTCCAGGACTCATCGGCGCCGACAGGTCCGGTCCTTACAAAATTTACGAAAAATCAACTCTTCCGAAAATGCCTCAGAAATGATCCTAAATGATCCTAAATGAAAATTGAGAATATCCCCAACTCATTTTGGCAGATTTCAGGCACTTTGTTTTTTCCAGGATCAATGCCGACAGGTCCGGTCCTTACAAAATTTACGAAAAATAAACTCTTCCGAAAATGCCTCAGAAATTATCCTAAATGACAATTTAGAATATCCCCAACTCATTTTGGCAGATTTCAGGCTCTTTTTTTTTTCCAGGACTCATCGGCGCCGACAGGTCCGGTCCTTACAAAATTTACGAAAAATCAACTCTTCCGAAAATGCCTCTGAAATGATCCTAAATGACAATTTAGAACATCCCCAACTCATTTTGGCAGATTTCAGGCACTTTTTTTTCCCAGGACCGGGGTCATCGGTGCCGACAGGTCCGGTCCTTACAAAATTTACGAAAAATCAACTCTTCCGAAAATGCCTCAGAAATGATCCTAAATGATCCTAAATGAAAATTGAGAATATCCCCAACTCATTTTGGCAGATTTCAGGCACTTTTTTTTCCAGGACTTATCGGCGCCGACAGGTCCGGTCCTTACAAAATTTAAGAAAAATCAACTCTTCCGAAAATGCCTCAGAAATGATCCTAAATGATCCTAAATGAAAATTGAGAATATCCCCAACTCATTTGGGCAGATTTCAGGCACTTTGTTTTTTCCAGGATCGGAGCCGACAGGTCCGGTCCTTACAAAATTTACGAAAAATAAACTCTTCCGAAAATGCCTCAAAAATTATCCTAAATGACAATTTAGAATATCCCCAACTCATTTTGGCAGATTTCAGGCTCTTTTTTTTTTCCAGGACTCATCGGCGCCGACAGGTCCGGTCCTTACAAAATTTACGAAAAATCAACTCTTCCGAAAATGCCTCTGAAATGATCCTAAATGACAATTTAGAACATCCCCAACTCATTTTGGCAGATTTCAGGCACTTTTTTTTCCAGGACCGGGGTCATCGGCGCCGACAGGTCCGGTCCTTACAAAATTTACGAAAAATCAACTCTTCCGAAAATGCCTCAGAAATGATCCTAAATGATCCTAAATGAAAATTGAGAATATCCCCAACTCATTTTGGCAGATTTCAGGCACTTTTTTTTTCCAGGACTTATCGGCGCCGACAGGTCCGGTCCTTACAAAATTTACGAAAAATCAACTCTTCCGAAAATGCCTCTGAAATGATCCTAAATGACAATTTAGAATATCCCCAACTCATTTTGGCAGATTTCAGGCACTTTTTTTTTTCCAGGACCGGGGTCATCGGCGCCGACAGGTCCGGTCCTTACAAAATTTACGAAAAATCAACTCTTCCGAAAATGCCTCAGAAATGATCCTAAATGATCCTAAATGAAAATTGAGAATATCCTCAACTCATTTTGGCAGATTTCAGGCACTTTGTTTTTTCCAGGATCGGAGCCGACAGGTCCGGTCCTTACAAAATTTACGAAAAATAAACTCTTCCGAAAATGCCTCTGAAATGATCCTAAATGACAATTTAGAATATCC
This sequence comes from Henricia sp. BOLD:AAB3569, assembly GCA_037783545.1. Lineage (NCBI taxonomy): Eukaryota > Metazoa > Echinodermata > Asteroidea > Spinulosida > Echinasteridae > Henricia > Henricia sp. BOLD:AAB3569. The sequence goes on along the minus strand of JBBELK010000112.1, from coordinate 1,025,286 downwards.
CCAACTCATTTTGGCAGATTTCAGGCACTTTTTTTTTCCAGGACCGGGGTCATCGGCGCCGACAGGTCCGGTCCTTACAAAATTTACGAAAAATCAACTCTTCCGAAAATGCCTCAGAAATGATCCTAAATGATCCTAAATGAAATATGAGAATATCCCCAACTCATTTTGGCAGATTTCAGGCACTTTTTTTTTCTAGGACTTATCGGCGCCGACAGGTCCGGTCCTTACAAAATTTACGAAAAATCAACTCTTCCGAAAATGCCTCAGAAATGATCCTAAATGATCCTAAATGAAAATGGAGAATATCCCCAACTCATTTTTTGCAGATTTCAGGCACTTTTTTTTCCAGGACTTATCGGCGCCGACAGGTACAAAATTTACGAAAAATCAACTCTTCCGAAAATGCCTCAGAAATTATCCTAAATGACAATTTAGAATATCCCCAACTCATTTTGGCAGATTTCAGGCTCTTTTTTTTTTCCAGGACTCATCGGCGCCGACAGGTCCGGTCCTTACAAAATTTACGAAAAATCAACTCTTCCGAAAATGCCTCTGAAATGATCCTAAATGACAATTTAGAACATCCCCAACTCATTTTGGCAGATTTCAGGCACTTTTTTTTCCCAGGACCGGGGTCATCGGCGCCGACAGGTCCGGTCCTTACAAAATTTACGAAAAATCAACTCTTCCGAAAATGCCTCAGAAATGATCCTAAATGATCCTAAATGAAAATTGAGAATATCCCCAACTCATTTTGGCAGATTTCAGGCACTTTTTTTCCAGGACTTATCGGCGCCGACAGGTCCGGTCCTTACAAAATTTAAGAAAAATCAACTCTTCCGAAAATGCCTCAGAAATGATCCTAAATGATCCTAAATGAAAATTGAGAATATCCCCAACTCATTTGGGCAGATTTCAGGCACTTTGTTTTTTCCAGGATCGGAGCCGACAGGTCCGGTCCTTACAAAATTTACGAAAAATAAACTCTTCCGAAAATGCCTCAAAAATTATCCTAAATGACAATTTAGAATATCCTCAACTCATTTTGGCAGATTTCAGGCACTTTGTTTTTTCCAGGATCGGAGCCGACAGGTCCGGTCCTTACAAAATTTACGAAAAATAAACTCTTCCGAAAATGCCTCTGAAATGATCCTAAATGACAATTTAGAATATCCCCAACTCATTTTGGCAGATTTCAGGCACTTTTTTTTTCCAGGACCGGGGTCATCGGCGCCGACAGGTCCGGTCCTTACAAAATTTACGAAAAATCAACTCTTCCGAAAATGCCTCAGAAATGATCCTAAATGATCCTAAATGAAATATGAGAATATCCCCAACTCATTTTGGCAGATTTCAGGCACTTTTTTTTTCTAGGACTTATCGGCGCCGACAGGTCCGGTCCTTACAAAATTTACGAAAAATCAACTCTTCCGAAAATGCCTCAGAAATGATCCTAAATGATCCTAAATGAAAATGGAGAATATCCCCAACTCATTTTTTGCAGATTTCAGGCACTTTTTTTTCCAGGACTTATCGGCGCCGACAGGTACAAAATTTACGAAAAATCAACTCTTCCGAAAATGCCTCAGAAATTATCCTAAATGACAATTTAGAATATCCCCAACTCATTTTGGCAGATTTCAGGCTCTTTTTTTTTTCCAGGACTCATCGGCGCCGACAGGTCCGGTCCTTACAAAATTTACGAAAAATCAACTCTTCCGAAAATGCCTCTGAAATGATCCTAAATGACAATTTAGAACATCCCCAACTCATTTTGGCAGATTTCAGGCACTTTTTTTTCCCAGGACCGGGGTCATCGGCGCCGACAGGTCCGGTCCTTACAAAATTTACGAAAAATCAACTCTTCCGAAAATGCCTCAGAAATGATCCTAAATGAAAATTGAGAATATCCCCAACTCATTTTGGCAGATTTCAGGCACTTTTTTTCCAGGACTTATCGGCGCCGACAGGTCCGGTCCTTACAAAATTTAAGAAAAATCAACTCTTCCGAAAATGCCTCAGAAATGATCCTAAATGATCCTAAATGAAAATTGAGAATATCCCCAACTCATTTGGGCAGATTTCAGGCACTTTGTTTTTTCCAGGATCGGAGCCGACAGGTCCGGTCCTTACAAAATTTACGAAAAATAAACTCTTCCGAAAATGCCTCAAAAATTATCCTAAATGACAATTTAGAATATCCCCAACTCATTTTGGCAGATTTCAGGCTCTTTTTTTTTTCCAGGACTCATCGGCGCCGACAGGTCCGGTCCTTACAAAATTTACGAAAAATCAACTCTTCCGAAAATGCCTCTGAAATGATCCTAAATGACAATTTAGAACATCCCCAACTCATTTTGGCAGATTTCAGGCACTTTTTTTTCCAGGACCGGGGTCATCGGCGCCGACAGGTCCGGTCCTTACAAAATTTACGAAAAATCAACTCTTCCGAAAATGCCTCAGAAATGATCCTAAATGATCCTAAATGAAAATTGAGAATATCCCCAACTCATTTTGGCAGATTTCAGGCACTTTTTTTTTCCAGGACTTATCGGCGCCGACAGGTCCGGTCCTTACAAAATTTACGAAAAATCAACTCTTCCGAAAATGCCTCTGAAATGATCCTAAATGACAATTTAGAATATCCCCAACTCATTTTGGCAGATTTCAGGCACTTTTTTTTTCCAGGACCGGGGTCATCGGCGCCGACAGGTCCGGTCCTTACAAAATTTACGAAAAATCAACTCTTCCGAAAATGCCTCAGAAATGATCCTAAATGATCCTAAATGAAATATGAGAATATCCCCAACTCATTTTGGCAGATTTCAGGCACTTTTTTTTTCTAGGACTTATCGGCGCCGACAGGTCCGGTCCTTACAAAATTTACGAAAAATCAACTCTTCCGAAAATGCCTCAGAAATGATCCTAAATGATCCTAAATGAAAATGGAGAATATCCCCAACTCATTTTTTTGCAGATTTCAGGCACTTTTTTTTCCAGGACTTATCGGCGCCGACAGGTACAAAATTTACGAAAAATCAACTCTTCCGAAAATGCCTCAGAAATTATCCTAAATGACAATTTAGAATATCCCCAACTCATTTTGGCAGATTTCAGGCACTTTTTTTTTTCAAGGACCGGGGTCATCGGAACCGACAGGTCCGGTCCTTACAAAATTTACGAAAAATCAACTCTTCCGAAAATGCCTCAGAAATGATCCTAAATGATCCTAAATGAAAATTGAGAATATCCCCAACTCATTTTGGCAGATTTCAGGCACTTTTTTTTTTCCCAGGACCGGGGTCATCGGCGCCGACAGGTCCGGTCCTTACAAAATTTACGAAAAATCAACTCTTCCGAACATGCCTCAGAAATGATCCTAAATGATCCTAAATGAAAATTGAGAATATCCCCAACTCATTTTGGCAGATTTCAGGCACTTTTTGTTTTCCCAGGACCGGGGTCATCGGCGCCGACAGGTCCGGTCCTTACAAAATTTACGAAAAATCAACTCTTCCGAAAATGCCTCAGAAATGATCCTAAATGATCCTAAATGAAAATTGATAATATCCCCAACTCATTTTGGCAGATTTCAGGCACTTTTTTTTTTCAGGACTCATCGGCGCCGACAGGTCCGGTCCTTACAAAATTTACGAAAAATCAACTCTTCCGAAAATGCCTCAGAAATTATCCTAAATGATCCTAAATGAAAATTGAGAATATCCCCAACTCATTTTGGCAGATTTCAGGCACTTTGTTTTTTCCAGGATCGGAGCCGACAGGTCCGGTCCTTACAAAATTTACGAAAAATAAACTCTTCCGAAAATGCCTCAGAAATTATCCTAAATGACAATTTAGAATATCCCCATCTCATTTTGGCAGATTTCAGGCTCTTTTTTTTCCCAGGACTCATCGGCGCCGACAGGTCCGGTCCTTACAAAATTTACGAAAAATCAACTCTTCCGAACATGCCTCAGAAATGATCCTAAATGATCCTAAATGAAAATTGAGAATATCCCCAACTCATTTTGGCAGATTTCAGGAACTTTTTTTTTTCCAGGACTCATCGGCGCCGACAGGTCCGGTCCTTACAAAATTTACGAAAAATAAACTCTTCCGAAAATGCCTCAGAAATGATCCTAAATGACAATTTAGAATATCCCCAACTCATTTTGGCAGATTTCAGGCACTTTTTTTTTTCCAGGACTCATCGGCGCCGACAGGTCCGGTCCTTACAAAATTTACGAAAAATCAACTCTTCCGAAAATGCCTCAGAAATGATCCTAAATGACAATTTAGAATATCCTCAACTCATTTTGGCAGATTTCAGGCACTTTTTTTTTTCCAGGACTCTTCGGCGCCGACAGGTCCGGTCCTTACAAAATTTACGAAAAATCAACTCTTCCGAAAATGCCTCAGAAATTATCCTAAATGATCCTAAATGAAAATTGAGAATATCCCCAACTCATTTTGGCAGATTTCAGGCACTTTTTTTTTCCAGGACTCATCGGCGCCGACAGGTCCGGTCCTTACAAAATTTACGAAAAATCAACTATTCATAAAATGCCTCAGAAGTGATCCTAAATGACAATTTAGAATATCCCCAACTCATTTTGGCAGATTTCAGGCACTTTTTTTTTCCAGGACTCATCGGCGCCGACAGGTCCGGTCCTTACAACATTTACGAAAAATCAACTCTTCCGTAAATGCCTCAGAAATGATCCTAAATGATCCTAAATGAAAATTGAGAATATCCCCAAATCATTTTGGCAGATTTCAGGCACTTTTTTTTTCCAGGACTCATCGGCGCCGACAGGTCCGGTCCTTACAAAATTTACGAAAAATCAACTATTCATAAAATGCCTCAGAAGTGATCCTAAATGACAATTTAGAATATCCCCAACTCATTTTGGCAGATTTCAGGCACTTTTTTTTCCAGGACTCATCGGCGCCGACAGGTCCGGTCCTTACAAAATTTATGAAAAATCAACTCTTCCGAAAATGCCTCAGAAATGATCCTAAATGAAAATTGAGAATATCCCCAACTCATTTTGGCAGATTTCAGGCACTTTGTTTTTTCCAGGATCGGAGCCGACAGGTCCGGTCCTTACAAAATTTACGAAAAATAAACTCTTCCGAAAATGCCTCTGAAATGATCCTAAATGACAATTTAGAATATCCCCAACTCATTTTGGCAGATTTCAGGCACTTTTTGTTTTCCAGGACCGGGGTCATCGGCGCCGACAGGTCCGGTCCTTACAAAATTTACGAAAAATCAACTCTTCCGAAAATGCCTCACAAATGATCCTAAATGATCCTAAATGAAAATTGAGATCATCCCCAACTCATTTTGGCAGATTTCAGGCACTTTGTTTTTTCCAGGATCGGCGCCGACAGGTCCGGTCCTTACAAAATTTACGAAAAATCAACTCTTCCGAAAATGCCTCAGAAATGATCCTAAATGACAATTTAGAATATCCCCAACTCATTTTGGCAGATTTCAGGCACTTTTTTTTTTCCAGGACTCATCGGCGCCGACAGGTCCGGTCCTTACAAAATTTACGAAAAATCAACTCTTCCGAAAATGCCTCAGAAATTATCCTAAATGATCCTAAATGAAAATTGAGAATATCCCCAACTCATTTTGGCAGATTTCAGGCACTTTTTTTTCCAGGACTCATCGGCGCCGACAGGTCCGGTCCTTACAAAATTTACGAAAAATCAACTATTCATCAAATGCCTCAGAAGTGATCCTAAATGACAATTTAGAATATCCCCAACTCATTTTGGCAGATTTCAGGCACTTTTTTTTTTCCAGGACTCATCGGCGCCGACAGGTCCGGTCCTTACAAAATTTACGAAAAATCAACTCTTCCGAAAATGCCTCAGAAATGATCCTAAATGATCCTAAATGAAAATTGAGAATATCCCCAACTCATTTTGGCAGATTTCAGGCACTTTGTTTTTTCCAGGATCAATGCCGACAGGTCCGGTCCTTACAAAATTTACGAAAAATAAACTCTTCCGAAAATGCCTCAGAAATTATCCTAAATGACAATTTAGAATATCCCCAACTCATTTTGGCAGATTTCAGGCTCTTTTTTTTTTCCAGGACTCATCGGCGCCGACAGGTCCGGTCCTTACAAAATTTACGAAAAATCAACTCTTCCGAAAATGCCTCTGAAATGATCCTAAATGACAATTTAGAACATCCCCAACTCATTTTGGCAGATTTCAGGCACTTTTTTTTCCCAGGACCGGGGTCATCGGCGCCGACAGGTCCGGTCCTTACAAAATTTACGAAAAATCAACTCTTCCGAAAATGCCTCTGAAATGATCCTAAATGACAATTTAGAATATCCCCAACTCATTTTGGCAGATTTCAGGCACTTTTTTTTTTCCAGGACTCATCGGCGCCGACAGGTCCGGTCCTTACAAAATTTATGAAAAATCAACTCTTCCGAAAATGCCTCAGAAATGATCCTAAATGAAAATTGAGAATATCCCCAACTCATTTTGGCAGATTTCAGGCACTTTGTTTTTTCCAGGATCGGAGCCGACAGGTCCGGTCCTTACAAAATTTACGAAAAATCAACTCTTCCGAAAATGCCTCTGAAATGATCCTAAATGACAATTTAGAATATCCCCAACTCATTTTGGCAGATTTCAGGCACTTTTTGTTTTCCAGGACCGGGGTCATCGGCGCCGACAGGTCCGGTCCTTACAAAATTTACGAAAAATCAACTCTTCCGAAAATGCCTCACAAATGATCCTAAATGATCCTAAATGAAAATTGAGATCATCCCCAACTCATTTTGGCAGATTTCAGGCACTTTGTTTTTTCCAGGATCGGCGCCGACAGGTCCGGTCCTTACAAAATTTACGAAAAATCAACTCTTCCGAAAATGCCTCAGAAATGATCCTAAATGACAATTTAGAATATCCCCAACTCATTTTGGCAGATTTCAGGCACTTTTTTTTTTCCAGGACTCATCGGCGCCGACAGGTCCGGTCCTTACAAAATTTACGAAAAATCAACTCTTCCGAAAATGCCTCAGAAATTATCCTAAATGATCCTAAATGAAAATTGAGAATATCCCCAACTCATTTTGGCAGATTTCAGGCACTTTTTTTTCCAGGACTCATCGGCGCCGACAGGTCCGGTCCTTACAAAATTTACGAAAAATCAACTATTCATCAAATGCCTCAGAAGTGATCCTAAATGACAATTTAGAATATCCCCAACTCATTTTGGCAGATTTCAGGCACTTTTTTTTTTCCAGGACTCATCGGCGCCGACAGGTCCGGTCCTTACAAAATTTACGAAAAATCAACTCTTCCGAAAATGCCTCAGAAATGATCCTAAATGATCCTAAATGAAAATTGAGAATATCCCCAACTCATTTTGGCAGATTTCAGGCACTTTGTTTTTTCCAGGATCAATGCCGACAGGTCCGGTCCTTACAAAATTTACGAAAAATAAACTCTTCCGAAAATGCCTCAGAAATTATCCTAAATGACAATTTAGAATATCCCCAACTCATTTTGGCAGATTTCAGGCTCTTTTTTTTTTCCAGGACTCATCGGCGCCGACAGGTCCGGTCCTTACAAAATTTACGAAAAATCAACTCTTCCGAAAATGCCTCTGAAATGATCCTAAATGACAATTTAGAACATCCCCAACTCATTTTGGAAGATTTCAGGCACTTTTTTTTTTCCAGGACTCATCGGCGCCGACAGGTCCGGTCCTTACAAAATTTACGAAAAATCAACTCTTCCGAAAATGCCTCAGAAATGATCCTAAATGATCCTAAATGAAAATTGAGAATATCCCCAACTCATTTTGGCAGATTTCAGGCACTTTTTTTTCCAGGACTTATCGGCGCCGACAGGTCCGGTCCTTACAAAATTTAAGAAAAATCAACTCTTCCGAAAATGCCTCAGAAATGATCCTAAATGATCCTAAATGAAAATTGAGAATATCCCCAACTCATTTGGGCAGATTTCAGGCACTTTGTTTTTTCCAGGATCGGAGCCGACAGGTCCGGTCCTTACAAAATTTACGAAAAATAAACTCTTCCGAAAATGCCTCAAAAATTATCCTAAATGACAATTTAGAATATCCCCAACTCATTTTGGCAGATTTCAGGCTCTTTTTTTTTTCCAGGACTCATCGGCGCCGACAGGTCCGGTCCTTACAAAATTTACGAAAAATCAACTCTTCCGAAAATGCCTCTGAAATGATCCTAAATGACAATTTAGAACATCCCCAACTCATTTTGGCAGATTTCAGGCACTTTTTTTTCCAGGACCGGGGTCATCGGCGCCGACAGGTCCGGTCCTTACAAAATTTACGAAAAATCAACTCTTCCGAAAATGCCTCAGAAATGATCCTAAATGATCCTAAATGAAAATTGAGAATATCCCCAACTCATTTTGGCAGATTTCAGGCACTTTTTTTTTCCAGGACTTATCGGCGCCGACAGGTCCGGTCCTTACAAAATTTACGAAAAATCAACTCTTCCGAAAATGCCTCTGAAATGATCCTAAATGACAATTTAGAATATCCCCAACTCATTTTGGCAGATTTCAGGCACTTTTTTTTTTCCAGGACCGGGGTCATCGGCGCCGACAGGTCCGGTCCTTACAAAATTTACGAAAAATCAACTCTTCCGAAAATGCCTCAGAAATGATCCTAAATGATCCTAAATGAAAATTGAGAATATCCTCAACTCATTTTGGCAGATTTCAGGCACTTTGTTTTTTCCAGGATCGGAGCCGACAGGTCCGGTCCTTACAAAATTTACGAAAAATAAACTCTTCCGAAAATGCCTCTGAAATGATCCTAAATGACAATTTAGAATATCCCCAACTCATTTTGGCAGATTTCAGGCACTTTTTTTTTCCAGGACCGGGGTCATCGGCGCCGACAGGTCCGGTCCTTACAAAATTTACGAAAAATCAACTCTTCCGAAAATGCCTCAGAAATGATCCTAAATGATCCTAAATGAAATATGAGAATATCCCCAACTCATTTTGGCAGATTTCAGGCACTTTTTTTTTCTAGGACTTATCGGCGCCGACAGGTCCGGTCCTTACAAAATTTACGAAAAATCAACTCTTCCGAAAATGCCTCAGAAATGATCCTAAATGATCCTAAATGAAAATGGAGAATATCCCCAACTCATTTTTTGCAGATTTCAGGCACTTTTTTTTCCAGGACTTATCGGCGCCGACAGGTACAAAATTTACGAAAAATCAACTCTTCCGAAAATGCCTCAGAAATTATCCTAAATGACAATTTAGAATATCCCCAACTCATTTTGGCAGATTTCAGGCTCTTTTTTTTTTCCAGGACTCATCGGCGCCGACAGGTCCGGTCCTTACAAAATTTACGAAAAATCAACTCTTCCGAAAATGCCTCTGAAATGATCCTAAATGACAATTTAGAACATCCCCAACTCATTTTGGCAGATTTCAGGCACTTTTTTTTCCCAGGACCGGGGTCATCGGCGCCGACAGGTCCGGTCCTTACAAAATTTACGAAAAATCAACTCTTCCGAAAATGCCTCAGAAATGATCCTAAATGATCCTAAATGAAAATTGAGAATATCCCCAACTCATTTTGGCAGATTTCAGGCACTTTTTTTCCAGGACTTATCGGCGCCGACAGGTCCGGTCCTTACAAAATTTAAGAAAAATCAACTCTTCCGAAAATGCCTCAGAAATGATCCTAAATGATCCTAAATGAAAATTGAGAATATCCCCAACTCATTTGGGCAGATTTCAGGCACTTTGTTTTTTCCAGGATCGGAGCCGACAGGTCCGGTCCTTACAAAATTTACGAAAAATAAACTCTTCCGAAAATGCCTCAAAAATTATCCTAAATGACAATTTAGAATATCCCCAACTCATTTTGGCAGATTTCAGGCTCTTTTTTTTTTCCAGGACTCATCGGCGCCGACAGGTCCGGTCCTTACAAAATTTACGAAAAATCAACTCTTCCGAAAATGCCTCTGAAATGATCCTAAATGACAATTTAGAACATCCCCAACTCATTTTGGCAGATTTCAGGCACTTTTTTTTCCAGGACCGGGGTCATCGGCGCCGACAGGTCCGGTCCTTACAAAATTTACGAAAAATCAACTCTTCCGAAAATGCCTCAGAAATGATCCTAAATGATCCTAAATGAAAATTGAGAATATCCCCAACTCATTTTGGCAGATTTCAGGCACTTTTTTTTTCCAGGACTTATCGGCGCCGACAGGTCCGGTCCTTACAAAATTTACGAAAAATCAACTCTTCCGAAAATGCCTCTGAAATGATCCTAAATGACAATTTAGAATATCCCCAACTCATTTTGGCAGATTTCAGGCACTTTTTTTTTCCAGGACCGGGGTCATCGGCGCCGACAGGTCCGGTCCTTACAAAATTTACGAAAAATCAACTCTTCCGAAAATGCCTCAGAAATGATCCTAAATGATCCTAAATGAAATATGAGAATATCCCCAACTCATTTTGGCAGATTTCAGGCACTTTTTTTTTCTAGGACTTATCGGCGCCGACAGGTCCGGTCCTTACAAAATTTACGAAAAATCAACTCTTCCGAAAATGCCTCAGAAATGATCCTAAATGATCCTAAATGAAAATGGAGAATATCCCCAACTCATTTTTTTGCAGATTTCAGGCACTTTTTTTTCCAGGACTTATCGGCGCCGACAGGTACAAAATTTACGAAAAATCAACTCTTCCGAAAATGCCTCAGAAATTATCCTAAATGACAATTTAGAATATCCCCAACTCATTTTGGCAGATTTCAGGCACTTTTTTTTTTCAAGGACCGGGGTCATCGGAACCGACAGGTCCGGTCCTTACAAAATTTACGAAAAATCAACTCTTCCGAAAATGCCTCAGAAATGATCCTAAATGATCCTAAATGAAAATTGAGAATATCCCCAACTCATTTTGGCAGATTTCAGGCACTTTTTTTTTTCCCAGGACCGGGGTCATCGGCGCCGACAGGTCCGGTCCTTACAAAATTTACGAAAAATCAACTCTTCCGAACATGCCTCAGAAATGATCCTAAATGATCCTAAATGAAAATTGAGAATATCCCCAACTCATTTTGGCAGATTTCAGGCACTTTTTGTTTTCCCAGGACCGGGGTCATCGGCGCCGACAGGTCCGGTCCTTACAAAATTTACGAAAAATCAACTCTTCCGAAAATGCCTCAGAAATGATCCTAAATGATCCTAAATGAAAATTGAGAATATCCCCAACTCATTTTGGCAGATTTCAGGCACTTTTTTTTTTCAGGACTCATCGGCGCCGACAGGTCCGGTCCTTACAAAATTTACGAAAAATCAACTCTTCCGAAAATGCCTCAGAAATTATCCTAAATGATCCTAAATGAAAATTGAGAATATCCCCAACTCATTTTGGCAGATTTCAGGCACTTTGTTTTTTCCAGGATCGGAGCCGACAGGTCCGGTCCTTACAAAATTTACGAAAAATAAACTCTTCCGAAAATGCCTCAGAAATTATCCTAAATGACAATTTAGAATATCCCCATCTCATTTTGGCAGATTTCAGGCTCTTTTTTTTCCCAGGACTCATCGGCGCCGACAGGTCCGGTCCTTACAAAATTTACGAAAAATCAACTCTTCCGAACATGCCTCAGAAATGATCCTAAATGATCCTAAATGAAAATTGAGAATATCCCCAACTCATTTTGGCAGATTTCAGGAACTTTTTTTTTTCCAGGACTCATCGGCGCCGACAGGTCCGGTCCTTACAAAATTTACGAAAAATAAACTCTTCCGAAAATGCCTCAGAAATGATCCTAAATGACAATTTAGAATATCCCCAACTCATTTTGGCAGATTTCAGGCACTTTTTTTTTTCCAGGACTCATCGGCGCCGACAGGTCCGGTCCTTACAAAATTTACGAAAAATCAACTCTTCCGAAAATGCCTCAGAAATGATCCTAAATGACAATTTAGAATATCCTCAACTCATTTTGGCAGATTTCAGGCACTTTTTTTTTTCCAGGACTCATCGGCGCCGACAGGTCCGGTCCTTACAAAATTTACGAAAAATCAACTCTTCCGAAAATGCCTCAGAAATTATCCTAAATGATCCTAAATGAAAATTGAGAATATCCCCAACTCATTTTGGCAGATTTCAGGCACTTTTTTTTTCCAGGACTCATCGGCGCCGACAGGTCCGGTCCTTACAAAATTTACGAAAAATCAACTATTCATAAAATGCCTCAGAAGTGATCCTAAATGACAATTTAGAATATCCCCAACTCATTTTGGCAGATTTCAGGCACTTTTTTTTTCCAGGACTCATCGGCGCCGACAGGTCCGGTCCTTACAACATTTACGAAAAATCAACTCTTCCGTAAATGCCTCAGAAATGATCCTAAATGATCCTAAATGAAAATTGAGAATATCCCCAAATCATTTTGGCAGATTTCAGGCACTTTTTTTTTCCAGGACTCATCGGCGCCGACAGGTCCGGTCCTTACAAAATTTACGAAAAATCAACTATTCATAAAATGCCTCAGAAGTGATCCTAAATGACAATTTAGAATATCCCCAACTCATTTTGGCAGATTTCAGGCACTTTTTTTTCCAGGACTCATCGGCGCCGACAGGTCCGGTCCTTACAAAATTTATGAAAAATCAACTCTTCCGAAAATGCCTCAGAAATGATCCTAAATGAAAATTGAGAATATCCCCAACTCATTTTGGCAGATTTCAGGCACTTTGTTTTTTCCAGGATCGGAGCCGACAGGTCCGGTCCTTACAAAATTTACGAAAAATAAACTCTTCCGAAAATGCCTCAGAAATTATCCTAAATGACAATTTAGAATATCCCCATCTCATTTTGGCAGATTTCAGGCTCTTTTTTTTTCCAGGACTCATCGGCGCCGACAGGTCCGGTCCTTACAAAATTTACGAAAAATCAACTCTTCCGAACATGCCTCAGAAATGATCCTAAATGATCCTAAATGAAAATTGAGAATATCCCCAACTCATTTTGGCAGATTTCAGGCACTTTTTTTTCCATGACTCATCGGCGCCGACAGGTCCGGTCCTTACAAAATTTACGAAAAATAAACTCTTCCGAAAATGCCTCAGAAATGATCCTAAATGACAATTTAGAATATCCCCAACTCATTTTGGCAGATTTCAGGCACTTTTTTTTTTCCAGGACTCATCGGCGCCGACAGGTCCGGTCCTTACAAAATTTACGAAAAATCAACTCTTCCGAAAATGCCTCAGAAATGATCCTAAATGACAATTTAGAATATCCTCAACTCATTTTGGCAGATTTCAGGCACTTTTTTTTTTCCAGGACTCATCGGCGCCGACAGGTCCGGTCCTTACAAAATTTACGAAAAATCAACTCTTCCGAAAATGCCTCAGAAATGATCCTAAATGATCCTAAATGAAAATTGAGAATATCCCCAACTCATTTTGGCAGATTTCAGGCATTTTTTTTTTCCAGGACTCATCGGCGCCGACAGGTCCGGTCCTTACAAAATTTACGAAAAATCAACTCTTCCGAAAATGCCTCAGAAATGATCCTAAATGAAAATTGAGAATATCCCCAACTCATTTTGGCAGATTTCAGGCACTTTGTTTTTTCCAGGATCGGAGCCGACAGGTCCGGTCCTTACAAAATTTACGAAAAATCAATTCTTCCGAAAATGCCTCAGAAATTATCCTAAATGACAATTTAGAATATCCCCATCTCATTTTGGCAGATTTCAGGCTCTTTTTTTCCCAGGACTCATCGGCGCCGACAGGTCCGGTCCTTACAAAATTTACGAAAAATCAACTCTTCCGAACATGCCTCAGAAATGATCCTAAATGATCCTAAATGAAAATTGAGAATATCCCCAACTCATTTTGGCAGATTTCAGGCACTTTTTGTTTTCCCAGAACCGGGGTCATCGGCGCCGACAGGTCCGGTCCTTACAAAATTTACGAAAAATCAACTCTTCCGAAAATGCCTCAGAAATGATCCTAAATGATCCTAAATGAAAATTGAGAATATCCCCAACTCATTTGGGCAGATTTCAGGCACTTTGTTTTTTCCAGGATCGGAGCCGACAGGTCCGGTCCTTACAAAATTTACGAAAAATAAACTCTTCCGAAAATGCCTCAAAAATTATCCTAAATGACAATTTAGAATATCCCCAACTCATTTTGGCAGATTTCAGGCTCTTTTTTTTTTCCAGGACTCATCGGCGCCGACAGGTCCGGTCCTTACAAAATTTACGAAAAATCAACTCTTCCGAAAATGCCTCTGAAATGATCCTAAATGACAATTTAGAACATCCCCAACTCATTTTGGCAGATTTCAGGCACTTTTTTTCCAGGACCGGGGTCATCGGCGCCGACAGGTCCGGTCCTTACAAAATTTACGAAAAATCAACTCTTCCGAAAATGCCTCAGAAATGATCCTAAATGATCCTAAATGAAAATTGAGAATATCCCCAACTCATTTTGGCAGATTTCAGGCACTTTTTTTTTCCAGGACTTATCGGCGCCGACAGGTCCGGTCCTTACAAAATTTACGAAAAATCAACTCTTCCGAAAATGCCTCTGAAATGATCCTAAATGACAATTTAGAATATCCCCAACTCATTTTGGCAGATTTCAGGCACTTTTTTTTTCCAGGACCGGGGTCATCGGCGCCGACAGGTCCGGTCCTTACAAAATTTACGAAAAATCAACTCTTCCGAAAATGCCTCAGAAATGATCCTAAATGATCCTAAATGAAATATGAGAATATCCCCAACTCATTTTGGCAGATTTCAGGCACTTTTTTTTTCTAGGACTTATCGGCGCCGACAGGTCCGGTCCTTACAAAATTTACGAAAAATCAACTCTTCCGAAAATGCCTCAGAAATGATCCTAAATGATCCTAAATGAAAATGGAGAATATCCCCAACTCATTTTTTTGCAGATTTCAGGCACTTTTTTTTCCAGGACTTATCGGCGCCGACAGGTACAAAATTTACGAAAAATCAACTCTTCCGAAAATGCCTCAGAAATTATCCTAAATGACAATTTAGAATATCCCCAACTCATTTTGGCAGATTTCAGGCACTTTTTTTTTTCAAGGACCGGGGTCATCGGAACCGACAGGTCCGGTCCTTACAAAATTTACGAAAAATCAACTCTTCCGAAAATGCCTCAGAAATGATCCTAAATGATCCTAAATGAAAATTGAGAATATCCCCAACTCATTTTGGCAGATTTCAGGCACTTTTTTTTTTCCCAGGACCGGGGTCATCGGCGCCGACAGGTCCGGTCCTTACAAAATTTACGAAAAATCAACTCTTCCGAACATGCCTCAGAAATGATCCTAAATGATCCTAAATGAAAATTGAGAATATCCCCAACTCATTTTGGCAGATTTCAGGCACTTTTTGTTTTCCCAGGACCGGGGTCATCGGCGCCGACAGGTCCGGTCCTTACAAAATTTACGAAAAATCAACTCTTCCGAAAATGCCTCAGAAATGATCCTAAATGATCCTAAATGAAAATTGAGAATATCCCCAACTCATTTTGGCAGATTTCAGGCACTTTTTTTTTTCAGGACTCATCGGCGCCGACAGGTCCGGTCCTTACAAAATTTACGAAAAATCAACTCTTCCGAAAATGCCTCAGAAATTATCCTAAATGATCCTAAATGAAAATTGAGAATATCCCCAACTCATTTTGGCAGATTTCAGGCACTTTGTTTTTTCCAGGATCGGAGCCGACAGGTCCGGTCCTTACAAAATTTACGAAAAATAAACTCTTCCGAAAATGCCTCAGAAATTATCCTAAATGACAATTTAGAATATCCCCATCTCATTTTGGCAGATTTCAGGCTCTTTTTTTTCCCAGGACTCATCGGCGCCGACAGGTCCGGTCCTTACAAAATTTACGAAAAATCAACTCTTCCGAACATGCCTCAGAAATGATCCTAAATGATCCTAAATGAAAATTGAGAATATCCCCAACTCATTTTGGCAGATTTCAGGAACTTTTTTTTTTCCAGGACTCATCGGCGCCGACAGGTCCGGTCCTTACAAAATTTACGAAAAATAAACTCTTCCGAAAATGCCTCAGAAATGATCCTAAATGACAATTTAGAATATCCCCAACTCATTTTGGCAGATTTCAGGCACTTTTTTTTTTCCAGGACTCATCGGCGCCGACAGGTCCGGTCCTTACAAAATTTACGAAAAATCAACTCTTCCGAAAATGCCTCAGAAATGATCCTAAATTACAATTTAGAATATCCTCAACTCATTTTGGCAGATTTCAGGCACTTTTTTTTTTCCAGGACTCATCGGCGCCGACAGGTCCGGTCCTTACAAAATTTACGAAAAATCAACTCTTCCGAAAATGCCTCAGAAATTATCCTAAATGATCCTAAATGAAAATTGAGAATATCCCCAACTCATTTTGGCAGATTTCAGGCACTTTTTTTTTCCAGGACTCATCGGCGCCGACAGGTCCGGTCCTTACAAAATTTACGAAAAATCAACTATTCATAAAATGCCTCAGAAGTGATCCTAAATGACAATTTAGAATATCCCCAACTCATTTTGGCAGATTTCAGGCACTTTTTTTTTCCAGGACTCATCGGCGCCGACAGGTCCGGTCCTTACAACATTTACGAAAAATCAACTCTTCCGTAAATGCCTCAGAAATGATCCTAAATGATCCTAAATGAAAATTGAGAATATCCCCAAATCATTTTGGCAGATTTCAGGCACTTTTTTTTTCCAGGACTCATCGGCGCCGACAGGTCCGGTCCTTACAAAATTTACGAAAAATCAACTATTCATAAAATGCCTCAGAAGTGATCCTAAATGACAATTTAGAATATCCCCAACTCATTTTGGCAGATTTCAGGCACTTTTTTTTCCAGGACTCATCGGCGCCGACAGGTCCGGTCCTTACAAAATTTATGAAAAATCAACTCTTCCGAAAATGCCTCAGAAATGATCCTAAATGAAAATTGAGAATATCCCCAACTCATTTTGGCAGATTTCAGGCACTTTGTTTTTTCCAGGATCGGAGCCGACAGGTCCGGTCCTTACAAAATTTACGAAAAATAAACTCTTCCGAAAATGCCTCAGAAATTATCCTAAATGACAATTTAGAATATCCCCATCTCATTTTGGCAGATTTCAGGCTCTTTTTTTTTCCAGGACTCATCGGCGCCGACAGGTCCGGTCCTTACAAAATTTACGAAAAATCAACTCTTCCGAACATGCCTCAGAAATGATCCTAAATGATCCTAAATGAAAATTGAGAATATCCCCAACTCATTTTGGCAGATTTCAGGCACTTTTTTTTTCCATGACTCATCGGCGCCGACAGGTCCGGTCCTTACAAAATTTACGAAAAATAAACTCTTCCGAAAATGCCTCAGAAATGATCCTAAATGACAATTTAGAATATCCCCAACTCATTTTGGCAGATTTCAGGCACTTTTTTTTTTCCAGGACTCATCGGCGCCGACAGGTCCGGTCCTTACAAAATTTACGAAAAATCAACTCTTCCGAAAATGCCTCAGAAATGATCCTAAATGACAATTTAGAATATCCTCAACTCATTTTGGCAGATTTCAGGCACTTTTTTTTTTCCAGGACTCATCGGCGCCGACAGGTCCGGTCCTTACAAAATTTACGAAAAATCAACTCTTCCGAAAATGCCTCAGAAATGATCCTAAATGATCCTAAATGAAAATTGAGAATATCCCCAACTCATTTTGGCAGATTTCAGGCATTTTTTTTTTCCAGGACTCATCGGCGCCGACAGGTCCGGTCCTTACAAAATTTACGAAAAATCAACTCTTCCGAAAATGCCTCAGAAATGATCCTAAATGAAAATTGAGAATATCCCCAACTCATTTTGGCAGATTTCAGGCACTTTGTTTTTTCCAGGATCGGAGCCGACAGGTCCGGTCCTTACAAAATTTACGAAAAATCAATTCTTCCGAAAATGCCTCAGAAATTATCCTAAATGACAATTTAGAATATCCCCATCTCATTTTGGCAGATTTCAGGCTCTTTTTTTCCCAGGACTCATCGGCGCCGACAGGTCCGGTCCTTACAAAATTTACGAAAAATCAACTCTTCCGAACATGCCTCAGAAATGATCCTAAATGATCCTAAATGAAAATTGAGAATATCCCCAACTCATTTTGGCAGATTTCAGGCACTTTTTGTTTTCCCAGGACCGGGGTCATCGGCGCCGACAGGTCCGGTCCTTACAAAATTTACGAAAAATCAACTCTTCCGAAAATGCCTCAGAAATGATCCTAAATGATCCTAAATGAAAATTGAGAATATCCCCAACTCATTTTGGCAGATTTCAGGCACTTTTTTTTTCAGGACTCATCGGCGCCGACAGGTCCGGTCCTTACAAAATTTACGAAAAATCAACTCTTCCGAAAATGCCTCAGAAATTATCCTAAATGATCCTAAATGAAAATTGAGAATATCCCCAACTCATTTTGGCAGATTTCAGGCACTTTGTTTTTTTCAGGATCGGAGCCGACAGGTCCGGTCCTTACAAAATTTATGAAAAATAAACTCTTCCGAAAATGCCTCAGAAATGATCCTAAATGACAATTTAGAATATCCCCAACTCATTTTGGCAGATTTCAGGCACTTTTTTTTTTCCAGGACTCATCGGCGCCGACAGGTCCGGTCCTTACAAAATTTACGAAAAATCAACTCTTCCGAAAATGCCTCAGAAATGATCCTAAATGACAATTTAGAATATCCTCAACTCATTTTGGCAGATTTCAGGCACTTTTTTTTTTCCAGGACTCATCGGCGCCGACAGGTCCGGTCCTTACAAAATTTACGAAAAATCAACTCTTCCGAAAATGCCTCAGAAATGATCCTAAATGATCCTAAATGAAAATTGAGAATATCCCCAACTCATTTTGGCAGATTTCAGGCACTTTTTTTTTCAGGACTCATCGGCGCCGACAGGTCCGGTCCTTACAAAATTTACGAAAAATCAACTCTTCCGAAAATGCCTCAGAAATTATCCTAAATGATCCTAAATGAAAATTGAGAATATCCCCAACTCATTTTGGCAGATTTCAGGCACTTTGTTTTTTTCAGGATCGGAGCCGACAGGTCCGGTCCTTACAAAATTTATGAAAAATAAACTCTTCCGAAAATGCCTCAGAAATGATCCTAAATGACAATTTAGAATATCCCCAACTCATTTTGGCAGATTTCAGGCACTTTTTTTTTTCCAGGACTCATCGGCGCCGACAGGTCCGGTCCTTACAAAATTTACGAAAAATCAACTCTTCCGAAAATGCCTCAGAAATGATCCTAAATGACAATTTAGAATATCCTCAACTCATTTTGGCAGATTTCAGGCACTTTTTTTTTTCCAGGACTCATCGGCGCCGACAGGTCCGGTCCTTACAAAATTTACGAAAAATCAACTCTTCCGAAAATGCCTCAGAAATTATCCTAAATGATCCTAAATGAAAATTGAGAATATCCCCAACTCATTTTGGCAGATTTCAGGCACTTTTTTTTTCCAGGACTCATCGGCGCCGACAGGTCCGGTCCTTACAAAATTTACGAAAAATCAACTATTCATAAAATGCCTCAGAAGTGATCCTAAATGACAATTTAGAATATCCCCAACTCATTTTGGCAGATTTCAGGCACTTTTTTTTTCCAGGACTCATCGGCGCCGACAGGTCCGGTCCTTACAAAATTTACGAAAAATCAACTCTTCCGTAAATGCCTCAGAAATGATCCTAAATGATCCTAAATGAAAATTGAGAATATCCCCAAATCATTTTGGCAGATTTCAGGCACTTTTTTTCCAGGACTCATCGGCGCCGACAGGTCCGGTCCTTACAAAATTTACGAAAAATCAACTATTCATAAAATGCCTCAGAAGTGATCCTAAATGACAATTTAGAATATCCCCAACTCATTTTGGCAGATTTCAGGCACTTTTTTTTTCCAGGACTCATCGGCGCCGACAGGTCCGGTCCTTACAAAATTTATGAAAAATCAACTCTTCCGAAAATGCCTCAGAAATGATCCTAAATGAAAATTGAGAATATCCCCAACTCATTTTGGCAGATTTCAGGCACTTTGTTTTTTCCAGGATCGGAGCCGACAGGTCCGGTCCTTACAAAATTTACGAAAAATAAACTCTTCCGAAAATGCCTCAGAAATTATCCTAAATGACAATTTAGAATATCCCCATCTCATTTTGGCAGATTTCAGGCTCTTTTTTTTTCCAGGACTCATCGGCGCCGACAGGTCCGGTCCTTACAAAATTTACGAAAAATCAACTCTTCCGAACATGCCTCAGAAATGATCCTAAATGATCCTAAATGAAAATTGAGAATATCCCCAACTCATTTTGGCAGATTTCAGGCACTTTTTTTTTTCCAGGACTCATCGGCGCCGACAGGTCCGGTCCTTACAAAATTTACGAAAAATAAACTCTTCCGAAAATGCCTCAGAAATGATCCTAAATGACAATTTAGAATATCCCCAACTCATTTTGGCAGATTTCAGGCACTTTTTTTTTCCAGGACTCATCGGCGCCGACAGGTCCGGTCCTTACAAAATTTACGAAAAATCAACTCTTCCGAAAATGCCTCAGAAATTATCCTAAATGATCCTAAATGAAAATTGAGAATATCCCCAACTCATTTTGGCAGATTTCAGGCACTTTTTTTTTCCAGGACTCATCGGCGCCGACAGGTCCGGTCCTTACAAAATTTACGAAAAATCAACTATTCATCAAATGCCTCAGAAGTGATCCTAAATGACAATTTAGAATATCCCCAACTCATTTTGGCAGATTTCAGGCACTTTTTTTTTCCAGGACTCATCGGCGCCGACAGGTCCGGTCCTTACAAAATTTACGAAAAATCAACTCTTCCGAAAATGCCTCAGAAATGATCCTAAATGATCCTAAATGAAAATTGAGAATATCCCCAACTCATTTTGGCAGATTTCAGGCACTTTGTTTTTTACAGGATCGGAGCCGACAGGTCCGGTCCTTACAAATTTTACGAAAAATCAACTCTTCCGAAAATGCCTCTGAAATAATCCTAAATGACAATTTAGAACATCCCCAACTCATTTTGGCAGATTTCAGGCACTTTTTTTTCCAGGACCGGGGTCATCGGCGCCGACAGGTCCGGTCCTTACAAAATTTACGAAAAATCAACTCTTCCGAAAATGCCTCTGAAATGATCCTAAATGACAATTTAGAATATCCCGAACTCATTTTGGCAGATTTCAGGCACTTTTTTTTTCCAGGACCGGGGTCATCGGCGCCGACAGGTCCGGTCCTTACAAAATTTACGAAAAATCAACTCTTCCGAAAATGCCTCAGAAATGATCCTAAATGATCCTAAATGAAAATTGAGAATATCCCCAACTCATTTTGGCAGATTTCAGGCACTTTTTTTTCTAGGACTTATCGGCGCCGACAGGTCCGGTCCTTACAAAATTTACGAAAAATCAACTCTTCCGAAAATGCCTCAGAAATGATCCTAAATGATCCTAAATGAAAATTGAGAATATCCCCAACTCATTTTTTGCAGATTTCAGGCACTTTTTTTTCCAGGACTTATCGGCGCCGACAGGTCCGGTCCTTACAAAATTTACGAAAAATCAACTCTTCCGAAACTGCCTCAGAAATTATCCTAAATGACAATTTAGAATATCCCCAACTCATTTTGGCAGATTTCAGGGACTTTTTTTTTTCAAGGCCTGGGGTCATCGGCACCGACAGGTCCGGTCGTTACAAAATTTACGAAAAATCAACTCTTCCGAAAATGCCTCAGAAATTATCCTAAATGACAATTTAGAATATCCCCATCTCATTTTGGCAGATTTCAGGCTCTTTTTTTTTCCAGGACTCATCGGCGCCGACAGGTCCGGTCCTTACAAAATTTACGAAAAATCAACTCTTCCGAAAATGCCTCAGAAATGATCCTAAATGATCCTAAATGAAAATTGAGAATATCCCCAACTCATTTTGGCAGATTTCAGGCACTTTTTTTTCCCAGGACTCATCGGCGCCGACAGGTCCGGTCCTTACAAAATTTACGAAAAATCAACTCTTCCGAAAATGCCTCAGAAATGATCCTAAATGATCCTAAATGAAAATTGAGAATATCCGCAACTCATTTTGGCAGATTTCAGGCACTTTTTTTTCCCAGGACTCATCGGCGCCGACAGGTCCGGTCCTTACAAAATTTACGAAAAATCAACTCTTCCGAAAATGCCTCAGAAATGATCCTAAATGAAAATTGAGAATATCCCCAACTCATTTTGGCAGATTTCAGGCACTTTTTTTTTCCAGGACTCATCGGCGCCGACAGGTCCGGTCCTTACAAAATTTACGAAAAATCAACTCTTCCGAACATGCCTCAGAAATGATCCTAAATGATCCTAAATGAAAATTGAGAATATCCCCAACTCATTTTGGCAGATTTCAGGCACTTTTTTTTTTCCAGGACTCATCGGCGCCGACAGGTCCGGTCCTTACAAAATTTACGAAAAATCAACTCTTCCGAAAATGCCTCAGAAATGATCCTAAATGATCCTAAATGAAAATTGAGAATATCCCCAACTCATTTTGGCAGATTTCAGGCACTTTTTGTTTTCCCAGGACCGGGGTCATCGGCGCCGACAGGTCCGGTCCTTACAAAATTTACGAAAAATCAACTCTTCCGAAAATGCCTCAGAAATGATCCTAAATGAAAATTGAGAATATCCCCAACTCATTTTGGCAGATTTCAGGCACTTTTTTTTTTCCAGGACTCATCGGCGCCGACAGGTCCGGTCCTTACAAAATTTACGAAAAATCAACTCTTCCGAAAATGCCTCAGAAATGATCCTAAATGACAATTTAGAATATCCTCAACTCATTTTGGCAGATTTCAGGCACTTTTTTTTTTCCAAGACTCATCGGCGCCGACAGGTCCGGTCCTTACAAAATTTACGAAAAATCAACTCTTCCGAAAATGCCTCAGAAATTATCCTAAATGACAATTTAGAATATCCTCAACTCATTTTGGCAGATTTCAGGCACATTTTTTTTTCCAGGACTCATCGGCGCCGACAGGTCCGGTCCTTACAAAATTTACGAAAAATCAACTCTTCCGAAAATGCCTCTGAAATGATCCTAAATGACAATTTAGAATATCCCCAACTCATTTTGGCAGATTTCAGGCACTTTTTTTTTCCAGGACCGGGGTCATCGGCGCCGACAGGTCCGGTCCTTACAAAATTTACGAAAAATCAACTCTTCCGAAAATGCCTCAGAAATGATCCTAAATGATCGTAAATGAAAATTGAGAACATCCCCAACTCATTTTGGCAGATTTCAGGCACTTTTTTTTTCTAGGACTTATCGGCGCCGACAGGTCCGGTCCTTACAAAATTTACGAAAAATCAACTCTTCCGAAAATGCCTCAGAAATTATCCTAAATGATCCTAAATGAAAATTGAGAATATCCCCAACTCATTTTGGCAGATTTCAGGCACTTTGTTTTTTCCAGGATCGGAGCCGACAGGTCCGGTCCTTACAAAATTTACGAAAAATAAACTCTTCCGAAAATGCCTCAGAAATGATCCTAAATGACAATTTAGAATATCCCCAACTCATTTTGGCAGATTTCAGGCACTTTTTTTTTTCCAGGACTCATCGGCGCCGACAGGTCCGGTCCTTACAAAATTTACGAAAAATCAACTCTTCCGAAAATGCCTCAGAAATGATCCTAAATGACAATTTAGAATATCCTCAACTCATTTTGGCAGATTTCAGGCACTTTTTTTTTTCCAGGACTCATCGGCGCCGACAGGTCCGGTCCTTACAAAATTTACGAAAAATCAACTCTTCCGAAAATGCCTCAGAAATTATCCTAAATGATCCTAAATGAAAATTGAGAATATCCCCAACTCATTTTGGCAGATTTCAGGCACTTTTTTTTTCCAGGACTCATCGGCGCCGACAGGTCCGGTCCTTACAAAATTTACGAAAAATCAACTATTCATAAAATGCCTCAGAAGTGATCCTAAATGACAATTTAGAATATCCCCAACTCATTTTGGCAGATTTCAGGCACTTTTTTTTTCCAGGACTCATCGGCGCCGACAGGTCCGGTCCTTACAAAATTTACGAAAAATCAACTCTTCCGTAAATGCCTCAGAAATGATCCTAAATGATCCTAAATGAAAATTGAGAATATCCCCAAATCATTTTGGCAGATTTCAGGCACTTTTTTTTTCCAGGACTCATCGGCGCCGACAGGTCCGGTCCTTACAAAATTTACGAAAAATCAACTATTCATAAAATGCCTCAGAAGTGATCCTAAATGACAATTTAGAATATCCCCAACTCATTTTGGCAGATTTCAGGCACTTTTTTTTTCCAGGACTCATCGGCGCCGACAGGTCCGGTCCTTACAAAATTTATGAAAAATCAACTCTTCCGAAAATGCCTCAGAAATGATCCTAAATGAAAATTGAGAATATCCCCAACTCATTTTGGCAGATTTCAGGCACTTTGTTTTTTCCAGGATCGGAGCCGACAGGTCCGGTCCTTACAAAATTTACGAAAAATAAACTCTTCCGAAAATGCCTCAGAAATTATCCTAAATGACAATTTAGAATATCCCCATCTCATTTTGGCAGATTTCAGGCTCTTTTTTTTCCAGGACTCATCGGCGCCGACAGGTCCGGTCCTTACAAAATTTACGAAAAATCAACTCTTCCGAACATGCCTCAGAAATGATCCTAAATGATCCTAAATGAAAATTGAGAATATCCCCAACTCATTTTGGCAGATTTCAGGCACTTTTTTTTTTCCAGGACTCATCGGCGCCGACAGGTCCGGTCCTTACAAAATTTACGAAAAATAAACTCTTCCGAAAATGCCTCAGAAATGATCCTAAATGACAATTTAGAATATCCCCAACTCATTTTGGCAGATTTCAGGCACTTTTTTTTTTCCAGGACTCATCGGCGCCGACAGGTCCGGTCCTTACAAAATTTACGAAAAATCAACTCTTCCGAAAATGCCTCAGAAATTATCCTAAATGATCCTAAATGAAAATTGAGAATATCCCCAACTCATTTTGGCAGATTTCAGGCACTTTTTTTTTCCAGGACTCATCGGCGCCGACAGGTCCGGTCCTTACAAAATTTACGAAAAATCAACTATTCATCAAATGCCTCAGAAGTGATCCTAAATGACAATTTAGAATATCCCCAACTCATTTTGGCAGATTTCAGGCACTTTTTTTTTCCAGGACTCATCGGCGCCGACAGGTCCGGTCCTTACAAAATTTACGAAAAATCAACTCTTCCGAAAATGCCTCAGAAATGATCCTAAATGATCCTAAATGAAAATTGAGAATATCCCCAACTCATTTTGGCAGATTTCAGGCACTTTGTTTTTTCCAGGATCGGAGCCGACAGGTCCGGTCCTTACAAATTTTACGAAAAATCAACTCTTCCGAAAATGCCTCTGAAATGATCCTAAATGACAATTTAGAACATCCCCAACTCATTTTGGCAGATTTCAGGCACTTTTTTTTCCAGGACCGGGGTCATCGGCGCCGACAGGTCCGGTCCTTACAAAATTTACGAAAAATCAACTCTTCCGAAAATGCCTCAGAAATGATCCTAATTGACAATTTAGAATATCCCCAACTCATTTTGGCAGATTTCAGGCACTTTTTTTTTCCAGGACCGGGGTCATCGGCGCCGACAGGTCCGGTCCTTACAAAATTTACGAAAAATCAACTCTTCCGAAAATGCCTCAGAAATGATCCTAAATGATCCTAAATGAAAATTGAGAATATCCCCAACTCATTTTGGCAGATTTCAGGCACTTTTTTTTTCTAGGACTTATCGGCGCCGACAGGTCCGGTCCTTACAAAATTTACGAAAAATCAACTCTTCCGAAAATGCCTCAGAAATGATCCTAAATGATCCTAAATGAAAATTGAGAATATCCCCAACTCATTTTTTGCAGATTTCAGGCACTTTTTTTTCCAGGACTTATCGGCGCCGACAGGTCCGGTCCTTACAAAATTTACGAAAAATCAACTCTTCCGAAAATGCCTCAGAAATTATCCTAAATGACAATTTAGAATATCCCCAACTCATTTTGGCAGATTTCAGGGACTTTTTTTTTTCAAGGCCCGGGGTCATCGGCACCGACAGGTCCGGTCGTTACAAAATTTACGAAAAATCAACTCTTCCGAAAATGCCTCAGAAATTATCCTAAATGACAATTTAGAATATCCCCATCTCATTTTGGCAGATTTCAGGCTCTTTTTTTTTCCAGGACTCATCGGCGCCGACAGGTCCGGTCCTTACAAAATTTACGAAAAATCAACTCTTCCGAAAATGCCTCAGAAATGATCCTAAATGATCCTAAATGAAAATTGAGAATATCCCCAACTCATTTTGGCAGATTTCAGGCACTTTTTTTTTCCAGGACTCATCGGCGCCGACAGGTCCGGTCCTTACAAAATTTACGAAAAATCAACTCTTCCGAAAATGCCTCAGAAATGATCCTAAATGAAAATTGAGAATATCCCCAACTCATTTTGGCAGATTTCAGGCACTTTTTTTTCTTCCCAGGACCGGGGTCATCGGCGCCGACAGGTCCGGTCCTTACAAAATTTACGAAAAATCAACTCTTCCGAAAATGCCTCAGAAATGATCCTAAATGATCCTAAATGAAAATTGAGAATATCCGCAACTCATTTTGGCAGATTTCAGGCACTTTTTTTTCCCAGGACTCATCGGCGCCGACAGGTCCGGTCCTTACAAAATTTACGAAAAATCAACTCTTCCGAAAATGCCTCAGAAATGATCCTAAATGAAAATTGAGAATATCCCCAACTCATTTTGGCAGATTTCAGGCACTTTTTTTTTCCAGGACTCATCGGCGCCGACAGGTCCGGTCCTTACAAAATTTACGAAAAATCAACTCTTCCGAACATGCCTCAGAAATGATCCTAAATGATCCTAAATGAAAATTGAGAATATCCCCAACTCATTTTGGCAGATTTCAGGCACTTTTTTTTTTCCAGGACTCATCGGCGCCGACAGGTCCGGTCCTTACAAAATTTACGAAAAATCAACTCTTCCGAAAATGCCTCAGAAATGATCCTAAATGATCCTAAATGAAAATTGAGAATATCCCCAACTCATTTTGGCAGATTTCAGGCACTTTTTGTTTTCCCAGGACCGGGGTCATCGGCGCCGACAGGTCCGGTCCTTACAAAATTTACGAAAAATCAACTCTTCCGAAAATGCCTCAGAAATGATCCTAAATGATCCTAAATGAAAATTGAGAATATCCCCAACTCATTTTGGCAGATTTCAGGCACTTTTTTTTTTCCAGGACTCATCGGCGCCGACAGGTCCGGTCCTTACAAAATTTACGAAAAATCAACTCTTCCGAAAATGCCTCAGAAATGATCCTAAATGACAATTTAGAATATCCTCAACTCATTTTGGCAGATTTCAGGCACATTTTTTTTTCCAGGACTCATCGGCGCCGACAGGTCCGGTCCTTACAAAATTTACGAAAAATCAACTCTTCCGAAAATGCCTCTGAAATGATCCTAAATGACAATTTAGAATATCCCCAACTCATTTTGGCAGATTTCAGGCACTTTTTTTTTCCAGGACCGGGGTCATCGGCGCCGACAGGTCCGGTCCTTACAAAATTTACGAAAAATCAACTCTTCCGAAAATGCCTCAGAAATGATCCTAAATGATCGTAAATGAAAATTGAGAATATCCCCAACTCATTTTGGCAGATTTCAGGCACTTTTTTTTTCTAGGACTTATCGGCGCCGACAGGTCCGGTCCTTACAAAATTTACCAAAAATCAACTCTTCCGAAAATGCCTCAGAACTTATCCTAAATGATCCTAAATGAAAATTGAGAATATCCCCAACTCATTTTTTGCAGATTTCAGGCACTTTTTTTTCCAGGACTTATCGGCGCCGACAGGTCCGGTCCTTACAAAATTTACGAAAAATCAACTCTTCCGAAAATGCCTCAGAAATTATCCTAAATGACAATTTAGAATATCCCCATCTCATTTTGGCAGATTTCAGGCTCTTTTTTTTCCAGGACTCATCGGCGCCGACAGGTCCGGTCCTTACAAAATTTACGAAAAATCAACTCTTCCGAAAATGCCTCAGAAATGATCCTAAATGATCCTAAATGAAAATTGAGAATATCCCCAACTCATTTTGGCAGATTTCAGGCACTTTTTTTTTCCAGGACTCATCGGCGCCGACAGGTCCGGTCCTTACAAAATTTACGAAAAATCAACTCTTCCGAACATGCCTCAGAAATGATCCTAAATGATCCTAAATGAAAATTGAGAATATCCCCAACTCATTTTGGCAGATTTCAGGCACTTTTTTTTTTCCAGGACTCATCGGCGCCGACAGGTCCGGTCCTTACAAAATTTACGAAAAATCAACTCTTCCGAAAATGCCTCAGAAATGATCCTAAATGAAAATTGAGAATATCCCCAACTCATTTTGGCAGATTTCAGGCACTTTTTGTTTTCCCAGGACCGGGGTCATCGGCGCCGACAGGTCCGGTCCTTACAAAATTTACGAAAAATCAACTCTTCCGAAAATGCCTCAGAAATGATCCTAAATGATCCTAAATGAAAATTGAGAATATCCCCAACTCATTTTGGCAGATTACAGGCACTTTTTTTTTCTAGGACTTATCGGCGCCGACAGGTCCGGTCCTTACACAATTTACGAAAAATCAACTCTTCCGAACATGCCTCAGAAATGATCCTAAATGAAAATTGAGAATATCCCCAACTCATTTTGGCAGATTTCAGGCACTTTTTTTTCCCAGGACTCATCGGCGCCGACAGGTCCGGTCCTTACAAAATTTACGAAAAATCAACTCTTCCGAACATGCCTCAGAAATGATCCTAAATGATCCTAAATGAAAATTGAGAATATCCCCAACTCATTTTGGCAGATTTCAGGCACTTTTTTTTTTCCAGGACTCATCGGCGCCGACAGGTCCGGTCCTTACAAAATTTACGAAAAATCAACTCTTCCGAAAATGCCTCAGAAATGATCCTAAATGATCCTAAATGAAAATTGAGAATATCCCCAACTCATTTTGGCAGATTTCAGGCACTTTTTGTTTTCCCAGGACCGGGGTCATCGGCGCCGACAGGTCCGGTCCTTACAAAATTTACGAAAAATCAACTCTTCCGAAAATGCCTCAGAAATGATCCTAAATGATCCTAAATGAAAATTGAGAATATCCCCAACTCATTTTGGCAGATTTCAGGCACTTTTTTTTTTCCAGGACTCATCGGCGCCGACAGGTCCGGTCCTTACAAAATTTACGAAAAATCAACTCTTCCGAAAATGCCTCAGAAATGATCCTAAATGACAATTTAGAATATCCTCAACTCATTTTGGCAGATTTCAGGCACATTTTTTTTTCCAGGACTCATCGGCGCCGACAGGACCGGTCCTTACAAAATTTACGAAAAATCAACTCTTCCGAAAATGCCTCTGAAATGATCCTAAATGACAATTTAGAATATCCCCAACTCATTTTGGCAGATTTCAGGCACTTTTTTTTTCCAGGACCGGGGTCATCGGCGCCGACAGGTCCGGTCCTTACAAAATTTACGAAAAATCAACTCTTCCGAAAATGCCTCAGAAATGATCCTAAATGATCGTAAATGAAAATTGAGAATATCCCCAACTCATTTTGGCAGATTTCAGGCACTTTTTTTTTCTAGGACTTATCGGCGCCGACAGGTCCGGTCCTTACAAAATTTACCAAAAATCAACTCTTCCGAAAATGCCTCAGAACTTATCCTAAATGATCCTAAATGAAAATTGAGAATATCCCCAACTCATTTTTTGCAGATTTCAGGCACTTTTTTTTCCAGGACTTATCGGCGCCGACAGGTCCGGTCCTTACAAAATTTACGAAAAATCAACTCTTCCGAAAATGCCTCAGAAATTATCCTAAATGACAATTTAGAATATCCCCAACTCATTTTGGCAGATTTCAGGCACTTTTTTTTTTCAAGGCCCGGGGTCATCGGCACCGACAGGTCCGGTCCTTACAAAATTTACGAAAAATCAACTCTTCCGAAAATGCCTCAGAAATTATCCTAAATGACAATTTAGAATATCCCCATCTCATTTTGGCAGATTTCAGGCTCTTTTTTTTCCAGGACTCATCGGCGCCGACAGGTCCGGTCCTTACAAAATTTACGAAAAATCAACTCTTCCGAAAATGCCTCAGAAATGATCCTAAATGATCCTAAATGAAAATTGAGAATATCCCCAACTCATTTTGGCAGATTTCAGGCACTTTTTTTTTCCAGGACTCATCGGCGCCGACAGGTCCGGTCCTTACAAAATTTACGAAAAATCAACTCTTCCGAACATGCCTCAGAAATGATCCTAAATGATCCTAAATGAAAATTGAGAATATCCCCAACTCATTTTGGCAGATTTCAGGCACTTTTTTTTTTCCAGGACTCATCGGCGCCGACAGGTCCGGTCCTTACAAAATTTACGAAAAATCAACTCTTCCGAAAATGCCTCAGAAATGATCCTAAATGAAAATTGAGAATATCCCCAACTCATTTTGGCAGATTTCAGGCACTTTTTGTTTTCCCAGGACCGGGGTCATCGGCGCCGACAGGTCCGGTCCTTACAAAATTTACGAAAAATCAACTCTTCCGAAAATGCCTCAGAAATGATCCTAAATGATCCTAAATGAAAATTGAGAATATCCCCAACTCATTTTGGCAGATTACAGGCACTTTTTTTTTCTAGGACTTATCGGCGCCGACAGGTCCGGTCCTTACACAATTTACGAAAAATCAACTCTTCCGAACATGCCTCAGAAATGATCCTAAATGATCCTAAATGAAAATTGAGAATATCCCCAACTCATTTTGGCAGATTTCAGGCACTTTTTTTTTGCTAGGACTCATCGGCGCCGACAGGTCCGGTCCTTACAAAATTTACGAAAAATCAACTCTTCCGAAAATGCCTCAGAAATGATCCTAAATGATCCTAAAATTGAGAATATCCCCAACTCATTTTGGCAGATTTCAGGCACTTTTCTTTTTCCAGGACTCATCGGCGCCGACAGTTCCGGTCCTTACAAAATTTACGAAAAATCAACTCTTCCGAAAATGCCTCTGAAATGATCCTAAATGACAATTTAGAATATCCCCATCTCATTTTGGCAGATTTCAGGCTCTTTTTTTTTCCAGGACTCATCGGCGCCGACAGGTCCGGTCCTTACAAAATTTACGAAAAATAAACTCTTCCGAAAATGCCTCTGAAATGATCCTAAATGATCCTAAATGAAAATTGAGAATATCCCCAACTCATTTTGGCAGATTTCAGGCACTTTTTTTTTTCCAGGACTCATCGGCGCCGACAGGTCCGGTCCTTACAAAATTTACGAAAAATCAACTCTTCCGAAAATGCCTCAGAAATGATCCTAAATGATCCTAAATGAAAATTGAGAATATCCCCAACTCATTTTGGCAGATTTCAGGCACTTTTTGTTTTCCCAGGACCGGGGTCATCGGCGCCGACAGGTCCGGTCCTTACAAAATTTACGAAAAATCAACTCTTCCGAAAATGCCTCAGAAATGATCCTAAATGATCCTAAATGAAAATTGAGAATATCCCCAACTCATTTTGGCAGATTTCAGGCACTTTTTTTTTTCCAGGACTCATCGGCGCCGACAGGTCCGGTCCTTACAAAATTTACGACAAATCAACTCTTCCGAAAATGCCTCAGAAATTATCCTAAATGACAATTTAGAATATCCCCATCTCATTTTGGCAGATTTCAGGCTCTTTTTTTTTCCAGGACTCATCGGCGCCGACAGGTCCGGTCCTTACAAAATTTACGAAAAATCAACTCTTCCGAAAATGCCTCAGAAATGATCCTAAATGATCCTAAATGAAAATTGAGAATATCCCCAACTCATTTTGGCAGATTACAGGCACTTTTTTTTTCTAGGACTTATCGGCGCCGACAGGTCCGGTCCTTACACAATTTACGAAAAATCAACTCTTCCGAACATGCCTCAGAAATGATCCTAAATGATCCTAAATGAAAATTGAGAATATCCCCAACTCATTTTGGCAGATTTCAGGCACTTTTTTTTTTCTAGGACTCATCGGCGCCGACAGGTCCGGTCCTTACAAAATTTACGAAAAATCAACTCTTCCGAAAATGCCTCAGAAATGATCCTAAATGATCCTAAAATTGAGAATATCCCCAACTCATTTTGGCAGATTTCAGGCACTTTTTTTTTCCAGGACTCATCGGCGCCGACAGGTCCGGTCCTTACAAAATTTACGAAAAATCAACTCTTCCGAACATGCCTCAGAAATGATCCTAAATGATCCTAAATGAAAATTGAGAATATCCCCAACTCATTTTGGCAGATTTCAGGCACTTTTCTTTTTCCAGGACTCATCGGCGCCGACAGGTCCGGTCCTTACAAAATTTACGAAAAATCAACTCTTCCGAAAATGCCTCAGAAATGATCCTAAATGATCCTAAATGAAAATTGAGAATATCCCCAACTCATTTTGGCAGATTTCAGGCACTTTTTGTTTTCCCAGGACCGGGGTCATCGGCGCCGACAGGTCCGGTCCTTACAAAATTTACGAAAAATCAACTCTTCCGAAAATGCCTCAGAAATGATCCTAAATGATCCTAAATGAAAATTGAGAATATCCCCAACTCATTTTGGCAGATTTCAGGCACTTTTTGTTTTCCCAGGACCGGGGTCATCGGCGCCGACAGGTCCGGTCCTTACAAAATTTACGAAAAATCAACTCTTCCGAAAATGCCTCAGAAATGATCCTAAATGATCCTAAAATTGAGAATATCCCCAACTCATTTTGGCAGATTTCAGGCACTTTTTTTTTCCAGGACTCATCGGCGCCGACAGGTCCGGTCCTTACAAAATTTACGAAAAATCAACTCTTCCGAACATGCCTCAGAAATTATCCTAAATGACAATTTAGAATATCCCCATCTCATTTTGGCAGATTTCAGGCTCTTTTTTTTTCCAGGACTCATCGGCGCCGACAGGTCCGGTCCTTACAAAATTTACGAAAAATCAACTCTTCCGAAAATGCCTCAGAAATGATCCTAAATGATCCTAAATGAAAATTGAGAATATCCACAACTCATTTTGGCAGATTTCAGGCACTTTTTTTTTTCCAGGACTCATCGGCGCCGACAGGTCCGGTCCTTACAAAATTTACGAAAAATCAACTCTTCCGAAAATGCCTCAGAAATGATCCTAAATGATCCTAAATGAAAATTGAGAATATCCCCAACTCATTTTGGCAGATTTCAGGCACTTTTTGTTTTCCCAGGACCGGGGTCATCGGCGCCGACAGGTCCGGTCCTTACAAAATTTACGAAAAATCAACTCTTCCGAAAATGCCTCAGAAATGATCCTAAATGATCCTAAATGAAAATTGAGAATATCCCCAACTCATTTTGGCAGATTTCAGGCACTTTTTTTTTCCAGGACTCATCGGCGCCGACAGGTCCGGTCCTTACAAAATTTACGAAAAATCAACTCTTCCGAAAATGCCTCAGAAATTATCCTAAATGACAATTTAGAATATCCTCAACTCATTTTGGCAGATTTCAGGCACTTTTTTTTTCCAGGACTCATCGGCGCCGACAGGTCCGGTCCTTACAAAATTTACGAAAAATAAACTCTTCCGAAAATGCCTCTGAAATGATCCTAAATGACAATTTAGAATATCCCCAACTCATTTTGGCAGATTTCAGGCACTTTTTTTTTCCAGGACCGGGGTCATCGGCGCCGACAGGTCCGGTCCTTACAAAATTTACGAAAAATCAACTCTTCCGAAAATGCCTCAGAAATGATCCTAAATGATCGTAAATGAAAATTGAGAATATCCCCAACTCATTTTGGCAGATTTCAGGCACTTTTTTTTCTAGGACTTATCGGCGCCGACAGGTCCGGTCCTTACAAAATTTACGAAAAATCAACTCTTCCGAAAATGCCTCAGAAATTATCCTAAATGATCCTAAATGAAAATTGAGAATATCCCCAACTCATTTTTTGCAGATTTCAGGCACTTTTTTTTCCAGGACTTATCGGCGCCGACAGGTCCGGTCCTTACAAAATTTACGAAAAATCAACTCTCCCGAAAATGCCTCAGAATTTATCCTAAATGACAATTTAGAATATCCCCAACTCATTTTGGCAGATTTCAGGCACTTTTTTTTTTCAAGGCCCGGGGTCATCGGCACCGACAGGTCCGGTCCTTACAAAATTTACGAAAAATCAACTCTTCCGAAAATGCCTCAGAAATGATCCTAAATGATCCTAAATGAAAATTGAGAATATCCCCAACTCATTTTGGCAGATTTCAGGCACTTTTTTTTTTCCAGGACTCATCGGCGCCGACAGGTCCGGTCCTTACAAAATTTACGAAAAATCAACTCTTCCGAAAATGCCTCAGAAATGATCCTAAATGATCCTAAATGAAAATTGAGAATATCCCCAACTCATTTTGGCAGATTTCAGGCACTTTTTGTTTTCCCAGGACCGGGGTCATCGGCGCCGACAGGTCCGGTCCTTACAAAATTTACGAAAAATCAACTCTTCCGAAAATGCCTCAGAAATGATCCTAAATGATCCTAAATGAAAATTGAGAATATCCCCAACTCATTTTGGCAGATTTCAGGCACTTTTTTTTTTCCAGGACTCATCGGCGCCGACAGGTCCGGTCCTTACAAAATTTACGACAAATCAACTCTTCCGAAAATGCCTCAGAAATGATCCTAAATGACAATTTAGAATATCCTCAACTCATTTTGGCAGATTTCAGGCACTTTTTTTTTGCAGGACTCATCGGCGCCGACAGGTCCGGTCCTTACAAAATTTACGAAAAATCAACTCTTCCGAAAATGCCTCAGAAATTATCCTAAATGACAATTTAGAATATCCTCAACTCATTTTGGCAGATTTCAGGCACTTTTTTTTTTCCAGGACTCATCGGCGCCGACAGGTCCGGTCCTTACAAAATTTACGAAAAATAAACTCTTCCGAAAATGCCTCTGAAATGATCCTAAATGACAATTTAGAATATCCCCAACTCATTTTGGCAGATTTCAGGCACTTTTTTTTTCCAGGACCGGGGTCATCGGCGCCGTCAGGTCCGGTCCTTACAAAATTTACGAAAAATCAACTCTTCCGAAAATGCCTCAGAAATGATCCTAAATGATCGTAAATGAAAATTGAGAATATCCCCAACTCATTTTTGCAGATTTCAGGCACTTTTTTTTTCTAGGACTTATCGGCGCCGACAGGTCCGGTCCTTACAAAATTTACGAAAAATCAACTCTTCCGAAAATGCCTCAGAAATTATCCTAAATGATCCTAAATGAAAATTGAGAATATCCCCAACTCATTATTTGCAGATTTCAGGCACTTTTTTTTCCAGGACTTATCGGCGCCGACAGGTCCGGTCCTTACAAAATTTACGAAAAATCAACTCTTCCGAAAATGCCTCAGAAATTATCCTAAATGACAATTTAGAATATCCCCAACTCATTTTGGCAGATTTCAGGCACTTTTTTTTTCAAGGCCCGGGGTCATTGGCACCGACAGGTCCGGTCCTTACAAAATTTACGAAAAATCAACTCTTCCGAAAATGCCTCAGAAATTATCCTAAATGACAATTTAGAATATCCCCATCTCATTTTGGCAGATTTCAGGCTCTTTTTTTTTCCAGGACTCATCGGCGCCGACAGGTCCGGTCCTTACAAAATTTACGAAAAATCAACTCTTCCGAAAATGCCTCAGAAATTATCCTAAATGACAATTTAGAATATCCTCAACTCATTTTGGCAGATTTCAGGCACTTTTTTTTTTCCAGGACTCATCGGCGCCGACAGGTCCGGTCCTTACAAAATTTACGAAAAATCAACTCTTCCGAAAATGCCTCAGAAATTATCCTAAATGACAATTTAGAATATCCTCAACTCATTTTGGCAGATTTCAGGCACTTTTTTTTCTCCAGGACTCATCGGCGCCGACAGGTCCGGTCCTTACAAAATTTACGAAAAATAAACTCTTCCGAAAATGCCTCTGAAATGATCCTAAATGACAATTTAGAATATCCCCAACTCATTTTGGCAGATTTCAGGCACTTTTTTTTTTCCAGGACCGGGGTCATCGGCGCCGACAGGTCCGGTCCTTACAAAATTTACGAAAAATCAACTCTTCCGAAAATGCCTCAGAAATGATCCTAAATGATCCTAAATGAAAATTGAGAATATCCCCAACTCATTTTGGCAGATTTCAGGCACTTTTTTTTTCCAGGACTCATCGGCGCCGACAGGTCCGGTCCTTACAAAATTTACGAAAAATCAACTCTTCCGAAAATGCCTCAGAAATTATCCTAAATGACAATTTAGAATATCCTCAACTCATTTTGGCAGATTTCAGGCACTTTTTTTTTCCAGGACTCATCGGCGCCGACAGGTCCGGTCCTTACAAAATTTACGAAAAATAAACTCTTCCGAAAATGCCTCTGAAATGATCCTAAATGACAATTTAGAATATCCCCAACTCATTTTGGCAGATTTCAGGCACTTTTTTTTTCCAGGACCGGGGTCATCGGCGCCGACAGGTCCGGTCCTTACAAAATTTACGAAAAATCAACTCTTCCGAAAATGCCTCAGAAATGATCCTAAATGATCGTAAATGAAAATTGAGAATATCCCCAACTCATTTTGGCAGATTTCAGGCACTTTTTTTTCTAGGACTTATCGGCGCCGACAGGTCCGGTCCTTACAAAATTTACGAAAAATCAACTCTTCCGAAAATGCCTCAGAAATTATCCTAAATGATCCTAAATGAAAATTGAGAATATCCCCAACTCATTTTTTGCAGATTTCAGGCACTTTTTTTTCCAGGACTTATCGGCGCCGACAGGTCCGGTCCTTACAAAATTTACGAAAAATCAACTCTTCCGAAAATGCCTCAGAATTTATCCTAAATGACAATTTAGAATATCCCCAACTCATTTTGGCAGATTTCAGGCACTTTTTTTTTTCAAGGCCCGGGGTCATCGGCACCGACAGGTCCGGTCCTTACAAAATTTACGAAAAATCAACTCTTCCGAAAATGCCTCTGAAATGATCCTAAATGACAATTTAGAATATCCCCAACTCATTTTGGCAGATTTCAGGCACTTTTTTTTTCCAGGACCGGGGTCATCGGCGCCGACAGGTCCGGTCCTTACAAAATTTACGAAAAATCAACTCTTCCGAAAATGCCTCAGAAATGATCCTAAATGATCGTAAATGAAAATTGAGAATATCCCCAACTCATTTTGGCAGATTTCAGGCACTTTTTTTTCTAGGACTTATCGGCGCCGACAGGTCCGGTCCTTACAAAATTTACGAAAAATCAACTCTTCCGAAAATGCCTCAGAAATTATCCTAAATGATCCTAAATGAAAATTGAGAATATCCCCAACTCATTTTTTGCAGATTTCAGGCACTTTTTTTTCCAGGACTTATCGGCGCCGACAGGTCCGGTCCTTACAAAATTTACGAAAAATCAACTCTTCCGAAAATGCCTCAGAATTTATCCTAAATGACAATTTAGAATATCCCCAACTCATTTTGGCAGATTTCAGGCACTTTTTTTTTTCAAGGCCCGGGGTCATCGGCACCGACAGGTCCGGTCCTTACAAAATTTACGAAAAATCAACTCTTCCGAAAATGCCTCAGAAATTATCCTAAATGACAATTTAGAATATCCCCATCTCATTTTGGCAGATTTCAGGCTCTTTTTTTTTCCAGGACTCATCGGCGCCGACAGGTCCGGTCCTTACAAAATTTACGAAAAATCAACTCTTCCGAAAATGCCTCAGAAATGATCCTAAATGATCCTAAATGAAAATTGAGAATATCCCCAACTCATTTTGGCAGATTTCAGGCACTTTTTTTTTTCCAGGACTCATCGGCGCCGACAGGTCCGGTCCTTACAAAATTTACGAAAAATCAACTCTTCCGAAAATGCCTCAGAAATGATCCTAAATGATCCTAAATGAAAATTGAGAATATCCCCAACTCATTTTGGCAGATTTCAGGCACTTTTTGTTTTCCCAGGACCGGGGTCATCGGCGCCGACAGGTCCGGTCCTTACAAAATTTACGAAAAATCAACTCTTCCGAAAATGCCTCAGAAATGATCCTAAATGATCCTAAATGAAAATTGAGAATATCCCCAACTCATTTTGGCAGATTTCAGGCACTTTTTTTTTTCCAGGACTCATCGGCGCCGACAGGTCCGGTCCTTACAAAATTTACGACAAATCAACTCTTCCGAAAATGCCTCAGAAATGATCCTAAATGACAATTTAGAATATCCTCAACTCATTTTGGCAGATTTCAGGCACTTTTTTTTTCCAGGACTCATCGGCGCCGACAGGTCCGGTCCTTACAAAATTTACGAAAAATCAACTCTTCCGAAAATGCCTCAGAAATTATCCTAAATGACAATTTAGAATATCCTCAACTCATTTTGGCAGATTTCAGGCACTTTTTTTTTTCCAGGACTCATCGGCGCCGACAGGTCCGGTCCTTACAAAATTTACGAAAAATAAACTCTTCCGAAAATGCCTCTGAAATGATCCTAAATGACAATTTAGAATATCCCCAACTCATTTTGGCAGATTTCAGGCACTTTTTTTTTCCAGGACCGGGGTCATCGGCGCCGTCAGGTCCGGTCCTTACAAAATTTACGAAAAATCAACTCTTCCGAAAATGCCTCAGAAATGATCCTAAATGATCGTAAATGAAAATTGAGAATATCCCCAACTCATTTTTGCAGATTTCAGGCACTTTTTTTTTCTAGGACTTATCGGCGCCGACAGGTCCGGTCCTTACAAAATTTACGAAAAATCAACTCTTCCGAAAATGCCTCAGAAATTATCCTAAATGATCCTAAATGAAAATTGAGAATATCCCCAACTCATTATTTGCAGATTTCAGGCACTTTTTTTTCCAGGACTTATCGGCGCCGACAGGTCCGGTCCTTACAAAATTTACGAAAAATCAACTCTTCCGAAAATGCCTCAGAAATTATCCTAAATGACAATTTAGAATATCCCCAACTCATTTTGGCAGATTTCAGGCACTTTTTTTTTCAAGGCCCGGGGTCATTGGCACCGACAGGTCCGGTCCTTACAAAATTTACGAAAAATCAACTCTTCCGAAAATGCCTCAGAAATTATCCTAAATGACAATTTAGAATATCCCCATCTCATTTTGGCAGATTTCAGGCTCTTTTTTTTTCCAGGACTCATCGGCGCCGACAGGTCCGGTCCTTACAAAATTTACGAAAAATCAACTCTTCCGAAAATGCCTCAGAAATTATCCTAAATGACAATTTAGAATATCCTCAACTCATTTTGGCAGATTTCAGGCACTTTTTTTTTTCCAGGACTCATCGGCGCCGACAGGTCCGGTCCTTACAAAATTTACGAAAAATCAACTCTTCCGAAAATGCCTCAGAAATTATCCTAAATGACAATTTAGAATATCCTCAACTCATTTTGGCAGATTTCAGGCACTTTTTTTTCTCCAGGACTCATCGGCGCCGACAGGTCCGGTCCTTACAAAATTTACGAAAAATAAACTCTTCCGAAAATGCCTCTGAAATGATCCTAAATGACAATTTAGAATATCCCCAACTCATTTTGGCAGATTTCAGGCACTTTTTTTTTTCCAGGACCGGGGTCATCGGCGCCGACAGGTCCGGTCCTTACAAAATTTACGAAAAATCAACTCTTCCGAAAATGCCTCAGAAATGATCCTAAATGATCGTAAATGAAAATTGAGAATATCCCCAACTCATTTTTGCAGATTTCAGGCACTTTTTTTTCCAGGACTTATCGGCGCCGACAGGTCCGGTCCTTACAAAATTTACGAAAAATCAACTCTTCCGAAAATGCCTCAGAAATTATCCTAAATGACAATTTAGAATATCCCCAACTCATTTTGGCAGATTTCAGGCACTTTTTTTTTTCAAGGCCCGGGGTCATCGGCACCGACAGGTCCGGTCCTTACAAAATTTACGAAAAATCAACTCTTCCGAAAATGCCTCAGAAATTATCCTAAATGACAATTTAGAATATCCCCATCTCATTTTGGCAGATTTCAGGCTCTTTTTTTTTCCAGGACTCATCGGCGCCGACAGGTCCGGTCCTTACAAAATTTACGAAAAATCAACTCTTCCGAAAATGCCTCAGAAATTATCCTAAATGACAATTTAGAATATCCTCAACTCATTTTGGCAGATTTCAGGCACTTTTTTTTCTCCAGGACTCATCGGCGCCGACAGGTCCGGTCCTTACAAAATTTACGAAAAATAAACTCTTCCGAAAATGCCTCTGAAATGATCCTAAATGACAATTTAGAATATCCCCAACTCATTTTGGCAGATTTCAGGCACTTTTTTTTTCCAGGACCGGGGTCATCGGCGCCGACAGGTCCGGTCCTTACAAAATTTACGAAAAATCAACTCTTCCGAAAATGCCTCAGAAATGATCCTAAATGATCGTAAATGAAAATTGAGAATATCCCCAACTCATTTTTGCAGATTTCAGGCACTTTTTTTTTCTAGGACTTATCGGCGCCGACAGGTCCGGTCCTTACAAAATTTACGAAAAATCAACTCTTCCGAAAATGCCTCAGAAATTATCCTAAATGATCCTAAATGAAAATTGAGAATATCCCCAACTCATTATTTGCAGATTTCAGGCACTTTTTTTTCCAGGACTTATCGGCGCCGACAGGTCCGGTCCTTACAAAATTTACGAAAAATCAACTCTTCCGAAAATGCCTCAGAAATTATCCTAAATGACAATTTAGAATATCCCCAACTCATTTTGGCAGATTTCAGGCACTTTTTTTTTTCAAGGCCCGGGGTCATCGGCACCGACAGGTCCGGTCCTTACAAAATTTACGAAAAATCAACTCTTCCGAAAATGCCTCAGAAATTATCCTAAATGACAATTTAGAATATCCCCATCTCATTTTGGCAGATTTCAGGCTCTTTTTTTTTCCAGGACTCATCGGCGCCGACAGGTCCGGTCCTTACAAAATTTACGAAAAATCAACTCTTCCGAAAATGCCTCAGAAATTATCCTAAATGACAATTTAGAATATCCTCAACTCATTTTGGCAGATTTCAGGCACTTTTTTTTTTCCAGGACTCATCGGCGCCGACAGGTCCGGTCCTTATAAAATTTACGAAAAATCAACTCTTCCGAAAATGCCTCAGAAATTATCCTAAATGACAATTTAGAATATCCTCAACTCATTTTGGCAGATTTCAGGCACTTTTTTTTTCCAGGACTCATCGGCGCCGACAGGTCCGGTCCTTACAAAATTTACGAAAAATAAACTCTTCCGAAAATGCCTCTGAAATGATCCTAAATGACAATTTAGAATATCCCCAACTCATTTTGGCAGATTTCAGGCACTTTTTTTTTCCAGGACCGGGGTCATCGGCGCCGACAGGTCCGGTCCTTACAAAATTTACGAAAAATCAACTCTTCCGAAAATGCCTCAGAAATGATCCTAAATGATCGTAAATGAAAATTGAGAATATCCCCAACTCATTTTTGCAGATTTCAGGCACTTTTTTTTTCTAGGACTTATCGGCGCCGACAGGTCCGGTCCTTACAAAATTTACGAAAAATCAACTCTTCCGAAAATGCCTCAGAAATTATCCTAAATGATCCTAAATGAAAATTGAGAATATCCCCAACTCATTATTTGCAGATTTCAGGCACTTTTTTTTCCAGGACTTATCGGCGCCGACAGGTCCGGTCCTTACAAAATTTACGAAAAATCAACTCTTCCGAAAATGCCTCAGAAATTATCCTAA
Source organism: Henricia sp. BOLD:AAB3569 (assembly GCA_037783545.1). Lineage (NCBI taxonomy): Eukaryota > Metazoa > Echinodermata > Asteroidea > Spinulosida > Echinasteridae > Henricia > Henricia sp. BOLD:AAB3569. The sequence goes on along the minus strand of JBBELK010000112.1, from coordinate 983,192 downwards.
ATGACAATTTAGAATATCCCCAACTCATTTTGGCAGATTTCAGGCACTTTTTTTTTTCAAGGCCCGGGGTCATCGGCACCGACAGGTCCGGTCCTTACAAAATTTACGAAAAATCAACTCTTCCGAAAATGCCTCAGAAATTATCCTAAATGACAATTTAGAATATCCCCATCTCATTTTGGCAGATTTCAGGCTCTTTTTTTTTCCAGGACTCATCGGCGCCGACAGGTCCGGTCCTTACAAAATTTACGAAAAATCAACTCTTCCGAAAATGCCTCAGAAATTATCCTAAATGATCCTAAATGAAAATTGAGAATATCCCCAACTCATTTTGGCAGATTTCAGGCACTTTTTTTTCTTCCCAGGACCGGGGTCATCGGCGCCGACAGGTCCGGTCCTTACAAAATTTACGAAAAATCAACTCTTCCGAAAATGCCTCAGAAATGATCCTAAATGATCCTAAATGAAAATTGAGAATATCCGCAACTCATTTTGGCAGATTTCAGGCACTTTTTTTCCCAGGACTCATCGGCGCCGACAGGTCCGGTCCTTACAAAATTTACGAAAAATCAACTCTTCCGAAAATGCCTCAGAAATGATCCTAAATGAAAATTGAGAATATCCCCAACTCATTTTGGCAGATTTCAGGCACTTATTTTTTCCAGGACTCATCGGCGCCGACAGGTCCGGTCCTTACAAAATTTACGAAAAATCAACTCTTCCGAACATGCCTCAGAAATGATCCTAAATGATCGTAAATGAAAATTGAGAATATCCCCAACTCATTTTTGCAGATTTCAGGCACTTTTTTTTCCAGGACTTATCGGCGCCGACAGGTCCGGTCCTTACAAAATTTACGAAAAATCAACTCTTCCGAAAATGCCTCAGAAATTATCCTAAATGACAATTTAGAATATCCCCAACTCATTTTGGCAGATTTCAGGCACTTTTTTTTTTCAAGGCCCGGGGTCATCGGCACCGACAGGTCCGGTCCTTACAAAATTTACGAAAAATCAACTCTTCCGAAAATGCCTCAGAAATTATCCTAAATGACAATTTAGAATATCCCCATCTCATTTTGGCAGATTTCAGGCTCTTTTTTTTCCAGGACTCATCGGCGCCGACAGGTCCGGTCCTTACAAAATTTACGAAAAATCAACTCTTCCGAAAATGCCTCAGAAATTATCCTAAATGACAATTTAGAATATCCTCAACTCATTTTGGCAGATTTCAGGCACTTTTTTTTTTCCAGGACTCATCGGCGCCGACAGGTCCGGTCCTTACAAAATTTACGAAAAATCAACTCTTCCGAAAATGCCTCAGAAATTATCCTAAATGACAATTTAGAATATCCTCAACTCATTTTGGCAGATTTCAGGCACTTTTTTTTCTCCAGGACTCATCGGCGCCGACAGGTCCGGTCCTTACAAAATTTACGAAAAATAAACTCTTCCGAAAATGCCTCTGAAATGATCCTAAATGACAATTTAGAATATCCCCAACTCATTTTGGCAGATTTCAGGCACTTTTTTTTTCCAGGACCGGGGTCATCGGCGCCGACAGGTCCGGTCCTTACAAAATTTACGAAAAATCAACTCTTCCGAAAATGCCTCAGAAATGATCCTAAATGATCGTAAATGAAAATTGAGAATATCCCCAACTCATTTTTGCAGATTTCAGGCACTTTTTTTTTCTAGGACTTATCGGCGCCGACAGGTCCGGTCCTTACAAAATTTACGAAAAATCAACTCTTCCGAAAATGCCTCAGAAATTATCCTAAATGATCCTAAATGAAAATTGAGAATATCCCCAACTCATTATTTGCAGATTTCAGGCACTTTTTTTTCCAGGACTTATCGGCGCCGACAGGTCCGGTCCTTACAAAATTTACGAAAAATCAACTCTTCCGAAAATGCCTCAGAAATTATCCTAAATGACAATTTAGAATATCCCCAACTCATTTTGGCAGATTTCAGGCACTTTTTTTTTTCAAGGCCCGGGGTCATCGGCACCGACAGGTCCGGTCCTTACAAAATTTACGAAAAATCAACTCTTCCGAAAATGCCTCAGAAATTATCCTAAATGACAATTTAGAATATCCCCATCTCATTTTGGCAGATTTCAGGCTCTTTTTTTTTCCAGGACTCATCGGCGCCGACAGGTCCGGTCCTTACAAAATTTACGAAAAATCAACTCTTCCGAAAATGCCTCAGAAATTATCCTAAATGACAATTTAGAATATCCTCAACTCATTTTGGCAGATTTCAGGCACTTTTTTTTTTCCAGGACTCATCGGCGCCGACAGGTCCGGTCCTTATAAAATTTACGAAAAATCAACTCTTCCGAAAATGCCTCAGAAATTATCCTAAATGACAATTTAGAATATCCTCAACTCATTTTGGCAGATTTCAGGCACTTTTTTTTTCCAGGACTCATCGGCGCCGACAGGTCCGGTCCTTACAAAATTTACGAAAAATAAACTCTTCCGAAAATGCCTCTGAAATGATCCTAAATGACAATTTAGAATATCCCCAACTCATTTTGGCAGATTTCAGGCACTTTTTTTTTCCAGGACCGGGGTCATCGGCGCCGACAGGTCCGGTCCTTACAAAATTTACGAAAAATCAACTCTTCCGAAAATGCCTCAGAAATGATCCTAAATGATCGTAAATGAAAATTGAGAATATCCCCAACTCATTTTTGCAGATTTCAGGCACTTTTTTTTTCTAGGACTTATCGGCGCCGACAGGTCCGGTCCTTACAAAATTTACGAAAAATCAACTCTTCCGAAAATGCCTCAGAAATTATCCTAAATGATCCTAAATGAAAATTGAGAATATCCCCAACTCATTATTTGCAGATTTCAGGCACTTTTTTTTCCAGGACTTATCGGCGCCGACAGGTCCGGTCCTTACAAAATTTACGAAAAATCAACTCTTCCGAAAATGCCTCAGAAATTATCCTAAATGACAATTTAGAATATCCCCAACTCATTTTGGCAGATTTCAGGCACTTTTTTTTTTCAAGGCCCGGGGTCATCGGCACCGACAGGTCCGGTCCTTACAAAATTTACGAAAAATCAACTCTTCCGAAAATGCCTCAGAAATTATCCTAAATGACAATTTAGAATATCCCCATCTCATTTTGGCAGATTTCAGGCTCTTTTTTTTTCCAGGACTCATCGGCGCCGACAGGTCCGGTCCTTACAAAATTTACGAAAAATCAACTCTTCCGAAAATGCCTCAGAAATTATCCTAAATGATCCTAAATGAAAATTGAGAATATCCCCAACTCATTTTGGCAGATTTCAGGCACTTTTTTTTCTTCCCAGGACCGGGGTCATCGGCGCCGACAGGTCCGGTCCTTACAAAATTTACGAAAAATCAACTCTTCCGAAAATGCCTCAGAAATGATCCTAAATGATCCTAAATGAAAATTGAGAATATCCGCAACTCATTTTGGCAGATTTCAGGCACTTTTTTTCCCAGGACTCATCGGCGCCGACAGGTCCGGTCCTTACAAAATTTACGAAAAATCAACTCTTCCGAAAATGCCTCAGAAATGATCCTAAATGAAAATTGAGAATATCCCCAACTCATTTTGGCAGATTTCAGGCACTTTTTTTTTCCAGGACTCATCGGCGCCGACAGGTCCGGTCCTTACAAAATTTACGAAAAATCAACTCTTCCGAACATGCCTCAGAAATGATCCTAAATGATCCTAAATGAAAATTGAGAATATCCCCAACTCATTTTGGCAGATTTCAGGCACTTTTTTTTTTCCAGGACTCATCGGCGCCGACAGGTCCGGTCCTTACAAAATTTACGAAAAATCAACTCTTCCGAAAATGCCTCAGAAATGATCCTAAATGATCCTAAATGAAAATTGAGAATATCCCCAACTCAATTTGGCAGATTTCAGGCACTTTTTGTTTTCCCAGGACCGGGGTCATCGGCGCCGACAGGTCCGGTCCTTACAAAATTTACGAAAAATCAACTCTTCCGAAAATGCCTCAGAAATGATCCTAAATGATCCTAAATGAAAATTGAGAATATCCCCAACTCATTTTGGCAGATTTCAGGCACTTTTTTTTTCCAGGACTCATCGGCGCCGACAGGTCCGGTCCTTACAAAATTTACGAAAAATCAACTCTTCCGAAAATGCCTCAGAAATGATCCTAAATGACAATTTAGAATATCCTCAACTCATTTTGGCAGATTTCAGGCACTTTTTTTTTTCCAGGACTCATCGGCGCCGACAGGTCCGGTCCTTACAAAATTTACGAAAAATCAACTCTTCCGAAAATGCCTCAGAAATGATCCTAAATGATCCTAAATGAAAATTGAGAATCTCCCCAACTCATTTTGGCAGATTTCAGGCACTTTGTTTTTTCCAGGATCGGAGCCGACAGGTCCGGTCCTTACAAAATTTACGAAAAATAAACTCTTCCGAAAATGCCTCAGAAATTATCCTAAATGACAATTTAGAATATCCCCAACTCATTTTGGCAGATTTCAGGCTCTTTTTTTTTTCCAGGACTCATCGGCGCCGACAGGTCCGGTCCTTACAAAATTTACGAAAAATCAACTCTTCCGAAAATGCCTCTGAAATGATCCTAAATGACAATTTAGAACATCCCCAACTCATTTTGGCAGATTTCAGGCACTTTTTTTTCCAGGACTCATCGGCGCCGACAGGTCCGGTCCTTACAAAATTTACGAAAAATCAACTCTTCCGAAAATGCCTCAGAAATGATCCTAAATGATCCTAAATGAAAATTGAGAATATCCCCAACTCATTTTGGCAGATTTCAGGCACTTTGTTTTTTCCAGGATCGGAGCCGACAGGTCCGGTCCTTACAAAATTTACGAAAAATAACTCTTCCGAAAATGCCTCATAAATTATCCTAAATGACAATTTAGAATATCCCCAACTCATTTTGGCAGATTTCAGGCTCTTCTTTTTTTCCAGGACTCATCGGCGCCGACAGGTCCGGTCCTTACAAAATTTACGAAAAATCAACTCTTCCGAAAATGCCTCTGAAATGATCCTAAATGACAATTTAGAACATCCCCAACTCATTTTGGCAGATTTCAGGCACTTTTTTTTTCCAGGACCGGGGTCATCGGCGCCGACAGGTCCGGTCCTGACAAAATTTACGAAAAATCAACTCTTCCGAAAATGCCTCAGAAATGATCCTAAATGATCCTAAATGAAAATTGAGAATATCCCCAACTCATTTTGGCAGATTTCAGGCACTTTTTTTTTCCAGGACTTATCGGCGCCGACAGGTCCGGTCCTTACAAAATTTACGAAAAATAAACTCTTCCGAAAATGCCTCAGAAATTATCCTAAATGACAATTTAGAATATCCCCATCTCATTTTGGCAGATTTCAGGCTCTTTTTTTTTCCAGGACTCATCGGCGCCGACAGGTCCGGTCCTTACAAAATTTACGAAAAATCAACTCTTCCGAACATGCCTCAGAAATGATCCTAAATGATCCTAAATGAAAATTGAGAATATCCCCAACTCATTTTGGCAGATTTCAGGCACTTTTTTTTTTCCAGGACTCATCGGCGCCGACAGGTCCGGTCCTTACAAAATTTACGAAAAATCAACTCTTCCGAAAATGCCTCAGAAATGATCCTAAATGACAATTTAGAATATCCTCAACTCATTTTGGCAGATTTCAGGCACTTTTTTTTTTCCAGGACTCATCGGCGCCGACAGGTCCGGTCCTTACAAAATTTACGAAAAATCAACTCTTCCGAAAATGCCTCAGAAATGATCCTAAATGATCCTAAATGAAAATTGAGAATATCCCCAACTCAATTTGGCAGATTTCAGGCACTTTTTTTTTCCAGGACTCATCGGCGCCGACAGGTCCGGTCCTTACAAAATTTACGAAAAATCAACTCTTCCGAAAATGCCTCAGAAATTATCCTAAATGACAATTTAGAATATCCCCAACTCATTTTGGCAGATTTCAGGCACTTTTTTTTTTCAAGGCCCGGGGTCATCGGCACCGACAGGTCCGGTCCTTACAAAATTTACGAAAAATCAACTCTTCCGAAAATGCCTCAGAAATTATCCTAAATGACAATTTAGAATATCCCCATCTCATTTTGGCAGATTTCAGGCTCTTTTTTTTTCCAGGACTCATCGGCGCCGACAGGTCCGGTCCTTACAAAATTTACGAAAAATCAACTCTTCCGAAAATGCCTCAGAAATTATCCTAAATGACAATTTAGAATATCCTCAACTCATTTTGGCAGATTTCAGGCACTTTTTTTTTTCCAGGACTCATCGGCGCCGACAGGTCCGGTCCTTATAAAATTTACGAAAAATCAACTCTTCCGAAAATGCCTCAGAAATTATCCTAAATGACAATTTAGAATATCCTCAACTCATTTTGGCAGATTTCAGGCACTTTTTTTTTCCAGGACTCATCGGCGCCGACAGGTCCGGTCCTTACAAAATTTACGAAAAATAAACTCTTCCGAAAATGCCTCTGAAATGATCCTAAATGACAATTTAGAATATCCCCAACTCATTTTGGCAGATTTCAGGCACTTTTTTTTTCCAGGACCGGGGTCATCGGCGCCGACAGGTCCGGTCCTTACAAAATTTACGAAAAATCAACTCTTCCGAAAATGCCTCAGAAATGATCCTAAATGATCGTAAATGAAAATTGAGAATATCCCCAACTCATTTTTGCAGATTTCAGGCACTTTTTTTTTCTAGGACTTATCGGCGCCGACAGGTCCGGTCCTTACAAAATTTACGAAAAATCAACTCTTCCGAAAATGCCTCAGAAATTATCCTAAATGATCCTAAATGAAAATTGAGAATATCCCCAACTCATTATTTGCAGATTTCAGGCACTTTTTTTTCCAGGACTTATCGGCGCCGACAGGTCCGGTCCTTACAAAATTTACGAAAAATCAACTCTTCCGAAAATGCCTCAGAAATTATCCTAAATGACAATTTAGAATATCCCCAACTCATTTTGGCAGATTTCAGGCACTTTTTTTTTTCAAGGCCCGGGGTCATCGGCACCGACAGGTCCGGTCCTTACAAAATTTACGAAAAATCAACTCTTCCGAAAATGCCTCAGAAATTATCCTAAATGACAATTTAGAATATCCCCATCTCATTTTGGCAGATTTCAGGCTCTTTTTTTTCCCAGGACTCATCGGCGCCGACAGGTCCGGTCCTTACAAAATTTACGAAAAATCAACTCTTCCGAAAATGCCTCAGAAATTATCCTAAATGATCCTAAATGAAAATTGAGAATATCCCCAACTCATTTTGGCAGATTTCAGGCACTTTTTTTTCTTCCCAGGACCGGGGTCATCGGCGCCGACAGGTCCGGTCCTTACAAAATTTACGAAAAATCAACTCTTCCGAAAATGCCTCAGAAATGATCCTAAATGATCCTAAATGAAAATTGAGAATATCCGCAACTCATTTTGGCAGATTTCAGGCACTTTTTTTCCCAGGACTCATCGGCGCCGACAGGTCCGGTCCTTACAAAATTTACGAAAAATCAACTCTTCCGAAAATGCCTCAGAAATGATCCTAAATGAAAATTGAGAATATCCCCAACTCATTTTGGCAGATTTCAGGCACTTTTTTTTTCCAGGACTCATCGGCGCCGACAGGTCCGGTCCTTACAAAATTTACGAAAAATCAACTCTTCCGAACATGCCTCAGAAATGATCCTAAATGATCCTAAATGAAAATTGAGAATATCCCCAACTCATTTTGGCAGATTTCAGGCACTTTTTTTTTTCCAGGACTCATCGGCGCCGACAGGTCCGGTCCTTACAAAATTTACGAAAAATCAACTCTTCCGAAAATGCCTCAGAAATGATCCTAAATGATCCTAAATGAAAATTGAGAATATCCCCAACTCAATTTGGCAGATTTCAGGCACTTTTTGTTTTCCCAGGACCGGGGTCATCGGCGCCGACAGGTCCGGTCCTTACAAAATTTACGAAAAATCAACTCTTCCGAAAATGCCTCAGAAATGATCCTAAATGATCCTAAATGAAAATTGAGAATATCCCCAACTCATTTTGGCAGATTTCAGGCACTTTTTTTTTCCAGGACTCATCGGCGCCGACAGGTCCGGTCCTTACAAAATTTACGAAAAATCAACTCTTCCGAAAATGCCTCAGAAATGATCCTAAATGACAATTTAGAATATCCTCAACTCATTTTGGCAGATTTCAGGCACTTTTTTTTTTCCAGGACTCATCGGCGCCGACAGGTCCGGTCCTTACAAAATTTACGAAAAATCAACTCTTCCGAAAATGCCTCAGAAATGATCCTAAATGATCCTAAATGAAAATTGAGAATCTCCCCAACTCATTTTGGCAGATTTCAGGCACTTTGTTTTTTCCAGGATCGGAGCCGACAGGTCCGGTCCTTACAAAATTTACGAAAAATAAACTCTTCCGAAAATGCCTCAGAAATTATCCTAAATGACAATTTAGAATATCCCCAACTCATTTTGGCAGATTTCAGGCTCTTTTTTTTTTCCAGGACTCATCGGCGCCGACAGGTCCGGTCCTTACAAAATTTACGAAAAATCAACTCTTCCGAAAATGCCTCTGAAATGATCCTAAATGACAATTTAGAACATCCCCAACTCATTTTGGCAGATTTCAGGCACTTTTTTTTCCAGGACTCATCGGCGCCGACAGGTCCGGTCCTTACAAAATTTACGAAAAATCAACTCTTCCGAAAATGCCTCAGAAATGATCCTAAATGATCCTAAATGAAAATTGAGAATATCCCCAACTCATTTTGGCAGATTTCAGGCACTTTGTTTTTTCCAGGATCGGAGCCGACAGGTCCGGTCCTTACAAAATTTACGAAAAATAACTCTTCCGAAAATGCCTCAGAAATTATCCTAAATGACAATTTAGAATATCCCCAACTCATTTTGGCAGATTTCAGGCTCTTCTTTTTTTCCAGGACTCATCGGCGCCGACAGGTCCGGTCCTTACAAAATTTACGAAAAATCAACTCTTCCGAAAATGCCTCTGAAATGATCCTAAATGACAATTTAGAACATCCCCAACTCATTTTGGCAGATTTCAGGCACTTTTTTTTTCCAGGACCGGGGTCATCGGCGCCGACAGGTCCGGTCCTGACAAAATTTACGAAAAATCAACTCTTCCGAAAATGCCTCAGAAATGATCCTAAATGATCCTAAATGAAAATTGAGAATATCCCCAACTCATTTTGGCAGATTTCAGGCACTTTTTTTTTCCAGGACTTATCGGCGCCGACAGGTCCGGTCCTTACAAAATTTACGAAAAATAAACTCTTCCGAAAATGCCTCAGAAATTATCCTAAATGACAATTTAGAATATCCCCATCTCATTTTGGCAGATTTCAGGCTCTTTTTTTTTCCAGGACTCATCGGCGCCGACAGGTCCGGTCCTTACAAAATTTACGAAAAATCAACTCTTCCGAACATGCCTCAGAAATGATCCTAAATGATCCTAAATGAAAATTGAGAATATCCCCAACTCATTTTGGCAGATTTCAGGCACTTTTTTTTTTCCAGGACTCATCGGCGCCGACAGGTCCGGTCCTTACAAAATTTACGAAAAATCAACTCTTCCGAAAATGCCTCAGAAATGATCCTAAATGACAATTTAGAATATCCTCAACTCATTTTGGCAGATTTCAGGCACTTTTTTTTTTCCAGGACTCATCGGCGCCGACAGGTCCGGTCCTTACAAAATTTACGAAAAATCAACTCTTCCGAAAATGCCTCAGAAATGATCCTAAATGATCCTAAATGAAAATTGAGAATATCCCCAACTCAATTTGGCAGATTTCAGGCACTTTTTTTTTCCAGGACTCATCGGCGCCGACAGGTCCGGTCCTTACAAAATTTACGAAAAATCAACTCTTCCGAAAATGCCTCAGAAATGATCCTAAATGACAATTTAGAATATCCTCAACTCATTTTGGCAGATTTCAGGCACTTTTTTTTTTCCAGGACTCATCGGCGCCGACAGGTCCGGTCCTTACAAAATTTACGAAAAATCAACTCTTCCGAAAATGCCTCAGAAATGATCCTAAATGATCCTAAATGAAAATTGAGAATCTCCCCAACTCATTTTGGCAGATTTCAGGCACTTTGTTTTTTCTAGGATCGGAGCCGACAGGTCCGGTCCTTACAAAATTTACGAAAAATAAACTCTTCCGAAAATGCCTCAGAAATTATCCTAAATGACAATTTAGAATATCCCCAACTCATTTTGGCAGATTTCAGGCTCTTTTTTTTTTCCAGGACTCATCGGCGCCGACAGGTCCGGTCCTTACAAAATTTACGAAAAATCAACTCTTCCGAAAATGCCTCTGAAATGATCCTAAATGACAATTTAGAACATCCCCAACTCATTTTGGCAGATTTCAGGCACTTTTTTTTCCAGGACTCATCGGCGCCGACAGGTCCGGTCCTTACAAAATTTACGAAAAATCAACTCTTCCGAAAATGCCTCAGAAATGATCCTAAATGATCCTAAATGAAAATTGAGAATATCCCCAACTCATTTTGGCAGATTTCAGGCACTTTGTTTTTTCCAGGATCGGAGCCGACAGGTCCGGTCCTTACAAAATTTACGAAAAATAACTCTTCCGAAAATGCCTCAGAAATTATCCTAAATGACAATTTAGAATATCCCCAACTCATTTTGGCAGATTTCAGGCTCTTCTTTTTTTCCAGGACTCATCGGCGCCGACAGGTCCGGTCCTTACAAAATTTACGAAAAATCAACTCTTCCGAAAATGCCTCTGAAATGATCCTAAATGACAATTTAGAACATCCCCAACTCATTTTGGCAGATTTCAGGCACTTTTTTTTTCCAGGACCGGGGTCATCGGCGCCGACAGGTCCGGTCCTGACAAAATTTACGAAAAATCAACTCTTCCGAAAATGCCTCAGAAATGATCCTAAATGATCCTAAATGAAAATTGAGAATATCCCCAACTCATTTTGGCAGATTTCAGGCACTTTTTTTTTCCAGGACTTATCGGCGCCGACAGGTCCGGTCCTTACAAAATTTACGAAAAATAAACTCTTCCGAAAATGCCTCAGAAATTATCCTAAATGACAATTTAGAATATCCCCATCTCATTTTGGCAGATTTCAGGCTCTTTTTTTTTCCAGGACTCATCGGCGCCGACAGGTCCGGTCCTTACAAAATTTACGAAAAATCAACTCTTCCGAACATGCCTCAGAAATGATCCTAAATGATCCTAAATGAAAATTGAGAATATCCCCAACTCATTTTGGCAGATTTCAGGCACTTTTTTTTTTCCAGGACTCATCGGCGCCGACAGGTCCGGTCCTTACAAAATTTACGAAAAATCAACTCTTCCGAAAATGCCTCAGAAATGATCCTAAATGACAATTTAGAATATCCTCAACTCATTTTGGCAGATTTCAGGCACTTTTTTTTTTCCAGGACTCATCGGCGCCGACAGGTCCGGTCCTTACAAAATTTACGAAAAATCAACTCTTCCGAAAATGCCTCAGAAATTATCATAAATGACAATTTAGAATATCATTAACTCATTTTGGCAGATTTCAGGCACATTTTTTTTTCCAGGACTCATCGGCGCCGACAGGTCCGGTCCTTACAAAATTTACGAAAAATCAACTCTTCCGAAAATGCCTCTGAAATGATCCTAAATGACAATTTAGAATATCCCCAACTCATTTTGGCAGATTTCAGGCACTTTTTTTTTCCAGGACCGGGGTCATCGGCGCCGACAGGTCCGGTCCTTACAAAATTTACGAAAAATCAACTCTTCCGAAAATGCCTCAGAAATGATCCTAAATGATCGTAAATGAAAATTGAGAATATCCCCAACTCATTTTGGCAGATTTCAGGCACTTTTTTTTTCTAGGACTTATCGGCGCCGACAGGTCCGGTCCTTACAAAATTTACGAAAAATCAACTCTTCCGAAAATGCCTCAGAAATTATCCTAAATGATCCTAAATGAAAATTGAGAATATCCCCAACTCATTTTTTGCAGATTTCAGGCACTTTTTTTTCCAGGACTTATCGGCGCCGACAGGTCCGGTCCTTACAAAATTTACGAAAAATCAACTCTTCCGAAAATGCCTCAGAAATTATCCTAAATGAAAATTGAGAATATCCCCAACTCATTTTGGCAGATTTCAGGCACTTTTTTTTTCCAGGACTTATCGGCGCCGACAGGTCCGGTCCTTACAAAATTTACGAAAAATAAACTCTTCCGAAAATGCCTCAGAAATTATCCTAAATGACAATTTAGAATATCCCCATCTCATTTTGGCAGATTTCAGGCTCTTTTTTTTCCAGGACTCATCGGCGCCGACAGGTCCGGTCCTTACAAAATTTACGAAAAATCAACTCTTCCGAAAATGCCTCAGAAATGATCCTAAATGATCCTAAATGAAAATTGAGAATATCCCCAACTCATTTTGGCAGATTTCAGGCACTTTTTTTTTCCAGGACTCATCGGCGCCGACAGGTCCGGTCCTTACAAAATTTACGAAAAATCAACTCTTCCGAACATGCCTCAGAAATGATCCTAAATGAAAATTGAGAATATCCCCAACTCATTTTGGCAGATTTCAGGCACTTTTTGTTTTCCCAGGACCGGGGTCATCGGCGCCGACAGGTCCGGTCCTTACAAAATTTACGAAAAATCAACTCTTCCGAAAATGCCTCAGAAATGATCCTAAATGATCCTAAATGAAAATTGAGAATATCCCCAACTCATTTTGGCAGATTACAGGCACTTTTTTTTTCTAGGACTTATCGGCGCCGACAGGTCCGGTCCTTACAAAATTTACGAAAAATCAACTCTTCCGAACATGCCTCAGAAATGATCCTAAATGATCCTAAATGAAAATTGAGAATATCCCCAACTCATTTTGGCAGATTTCAGGCACTTTTTTTTTTCCAGGACTCATCGGCGCCGACAGGTCCGGTCCTTACAAAATTTACGAAAAATCAACTCTTCCGAAAATGCCTCAGAAATGATCCTAAATGATCCTAAAATTGAGAATATCCCCAACTCATTTTGGCAGATTTCAGGCACTTTTTTTTTCCAGGACTCATCGGCGCCGACAGGTCCGGTCCTTACAAAATTTACGAAAAATCAACTCTTCCGAACATGCCTCAGAAATGATCCTAAATGATCCTAAATGAAAATTGAGAATATCCCCAACTCATTTTGGCAGATTTCAGGCACTTTTCTTTTTCCAGGACTCATCGGCGCCGACAGGTCCGGTCCTTACAAAATTTACGAAAAATCAACTCTTCCGAAAATGCCTCTGAAATGATCCTAAATGACAATTTAGAACATCCCCAACTCATTTTGGCAGATTTCAGGCTCTTCTTTTTTTCCAGGACTCATCGGCGCCGACAGGTCCGGTCCTTACAAAATTTACGAAAAATCAACTCTTCCGAAAATGCCTCTGAAATGATCCTAAATGACAATTTAGAACATCCCCAACTCATTTTGGCAGATTTCAGGCACTTTTTTTTTCCAGGACCGGGGTCATCGGCGCCGACAGGTCCGGTCCTGACAAAATTTACGAAAAATCAACTCTTCCGAAAATGCCTCAGAAATGATCCTAAATGATCCTAAATGAAAATTGAGAATATCCCCAACTCATTTTGGCAGATTTCAGGCACTTTTTTTTTCCAGGACTTATCGGCGCCGACAGGTCCGGTCCTTACAAAATTTACGAAAAATAAACTCTTCCGAAAATGCCTCAGAAATTATCCTAAATGACAATTTAGAATATCCCCATCTCATTTTGGCAGATTTCAGGCTCTTTTTTTTTCCAGGACTCATCGGCGCCGACAGGTCCGGTCCTTACAAAATTTACGAAAAATCAACTCTTCCGAACATGCCTCAGAAATGATCCTAAATGATCCTAAATGAAAATTGAGAATATCCCCAACTCATTTTGGCAGATTTCAGGCACTTTTTTTTTTCCAGGACTCATCGGCGCCGACAGGTCCGGTCCTTACAAAATTTACGAAAAATCAACTCTTCCGAAAATGCCTCAGAAATGATCCTAAATGACAATTTAGAATATCCTCAACTCATTTTGGCAGATTTCAGGCACTTTTTTTTTTCCAGGACTCATCGGCGCCGACAGGTCCGGTCCTTACAAAATTTACGAAAAATCAACTCTTCCGAAAATGCCTCAGAAATTATCCTAAATGACAATTTAGAATATCCCCAACTCATTTTGGCAGATTTCAGGCACTTTTTTTTTTCAAGGCCCGGGGTCATCGGCACCGACAGGTCCGGTCCTTACAAAATTTACGAAAAATCAACTCTTCCGAAAATGCCTCAGAAATTATCCTAAATGACAATTTAGAATATCCCCATCTCATTTTGGCAGATTTCAGGCTCTTTTTTTTCCAGGACTCATCGGCGCCGACAGGTCCGGTCCTTACAAAATTTACGAAAAATCAACTCTTCCGAAAATGCCTCAGAAATGATCCTAAATGATCCTAAATGAAAATTGAGAATATCCCCAACTCATTTTGGCAGATTTCAGGCACTTTTTTTTTCCAGGACTCATCGGCGCCGACAGGTCCGGTCCTTACAAAATTTACGAAAAATCAACTCTTCCGAACATGCCTCAGAAATGATCCTAAATGAAAATTGAGAATATCCCCAACTCATTTTGGCAGATTTCAGGCACTTTTTTTTTCCAGGACTTATCGGCGCCGACAGGTCCGGTCCTTACAAAATTTACGAAAAATAAACTCTTCCGAAAATGCCTCAGAAATTATCCTAAATGACAATTTAGAATATCCCCATCTCATTTTGGCAGATTTCAGGCTCTTTTTTTTTCCAGGACTCATCGGCGCCGACAGGTCCGGTCCTTACAAAATTTACGAAAAATCAACTCTTCCGAACATGCCTCAGAAATGATCCTAAATGATCCTAAATGAAAATTGAGAATATCCCCAACTCATTTTGGCAGATTTCAGGCACTTTTTTTTTTCCAGGACTCATCGGCGCCGACAGGTCCGGTCCTTACAAAATTTACGAAAAATCAACTCTTCCGAAAATGCCTCAGAAATGATCCTAAATGACAATTTAGAATATCCTCAACTCATTTTGGCAGATTTCAGGCACTTTTTTTTTTCCAGGACTCATCGGCGCCGACAGGTCCGGTCCTTACAAAATTTACGAAAAATCAACTCTTCCGAAAATGCCTCAGAAATTATCCTAAATGACAATTTAGAATATCCCCAACTCATTTTGGCAGATTTCAGGCACTTTTTTTTTTCAAGGCCCGGGGTCATCGGCACCGACAGGTCCGGTCCTTACAAAATTTTCGAAAAATCAACTCTTCCGAAAATGCCTCAGAAATTATCCTAAATGACAATTTAGAATATCCCCATCTCATTTTGGCAGATTTCAGGCTCTTTTTTTTCCAGGACTCATCGGCGCCGACAGGTCCGGTCCTTACAAAATTTACGAAAAATCAACTCTTCCGAAAATGCCTCAGAAATGATCCTAAATGATCCTAAATGAAAATTGAGAATATCCCCAACTCATTTTGGCAGATTTCAGGCACTTTTTGTTTTCCCAGGACCGGGGTCATCGGCGCCGACAGGTCCGGTCCTTACAAAATTTACGAAAAATCAACTCTTCCGAAAATGCCTCAGAAATGATCCTAAATGACAATTTAGAATATCCCCAACTCATTTTGGCAGATTACAGGCACTTTTTTTTTCTAGGACTTATCGGCGCCGACAGGTCCGGTCCTTACAAAATTTACGAAAAATCAACTCTTCCGAACATGCCTCAGAAATTATCATAAATGACAATTTAGAATATCATCAACTCATTTTGGCAGATTTCAGGCACATTTTTTTTTCCAGGACTCATCGGCGCCGACAGGTCCGGTCCTTACAAAATTTACGAAAAATCAACTCTTCCGAAAATGCCTCTGAAATTATCATAAATGACAATTTAGAATATCATCAACTCATTTTGGCAGATTTCAGGCACATTTTTTTTTCCAGGACTCATCGGCGCCGACAGGTCCGGTCCTTACAAAATTTACGAAAAATCAACTCTTCCGAAAATGCCTCTGAAATGATCCTAAATGACAATTTAGAATATCCCCAACTCATTTTGGCAGATTTCAGGCACTTTTTTTTTCCAGGACCGGGGTCATCGGCGCCGACAGGTCCGGTCCTTACAAAATTTACGAAAAATCAACTCTTCCGAAAATGCCTCAGAAATGATCCTAAATGATCGTAAATGAAAATTGAGAATATCCCCAACTCATTTTGGCAGATTTCAGGCACTTTTTTTTTCTAGGACTTATCGGCGCCGACAGGTCCGGTCCTTACAAAATTTACGAAAAATCAACTCTTCCGAAAATGCCTCAGAAATTATCCTAAATGATCCTAAATGAAAATTGAGAATATCCCCAACTCATTTTTTGCAGATTTCAGGCACTTTTTTTTCCAGGACTTATCGGCGCCGACAGGTCCGGTCCTTACAAAATTTACGAAAAATCAACTCTTCCGAAAATGCCTCAGAAATTATCCTAAATGACAATTTAGAATATCCCCAACTCATTTTGGCAGATTTCAGGCACTTTTTTTTTTCAAGGCCCGGGGTCATCGGCACCGACAGGTCCGGTCCTTACAAAATTTACGAAAAATCAACTCTTCCGAAAATGCCTCAGAAATTATCCTAAATGACAATTTAGAATATCCCCATCTCATTTTGGCAGATTTCAGGCTCTTTTTTTTCCAGGACTCATCGGCGCCGACAGGTCCGGTCCTTACAAAATTTACGAAAAATCAACTCTTCCGAAAATGCCTCAGAAATGATCCTAAATGATCCTAAATGAAAATTGAGAATATCCCCAACTCATTTTGGCAGATTTCAGGCACTTTTTTTTTCCAGGACTCATCGGCGCCGACAGGTCCGGTCCTTACAAAATTTACGAAAAATCAACTCTTCCGAACATGCCTCAGAAATGATCCTAAATGAAAATTGAGAATATCCCCAACTCATTTTGGCAGATTTCAGGCACTTTTTGTTTTCCCAGGACCGGGGTCATCGGCGCCGACAGGTCCGGTCCTTACAAAATTT
The DNA here is from genome assembly GCA_037783545.1 of Henricia sp. BOLD:AAB3569. Taxonomy (NCBI): domain Eukaryota; kingdom Metazoa; phylum Echinodermata; class Asteroidea; order Spinulosida; family Echinasteridae; genus Henricia; species Henricia sp. BOLD:AAB3569. The sequence continues at coordinate 966,017 of JBBELK010000112.1, read as the reverse complement.
ACGAAAAATCAACTCTTCCGAAAATGCCTCAGAAATGATCCTAAATGATCCTAAATGAAAATTGAGAATATCCCCAACTCATTTTGGCAGATTACAGGCACTTTTTTTTTGTAGGACTTATCGGCGCCGACAGGTCCGGTCCTTACAAAATTTACGAAAAATCAACTCTTCCGAACATGCCTCAGAAATGATCCTAAATGATCCTAAATGAAAATTGAGAATATCCCCAACTCATTTTGGCAGATTTCAGGCACTTTTTTTTTTCCAGGACTCATCGGCGCCGACAGGTCCGGTCCTTACAAAATTTACGAAAAATCAACTCTTCCGAAAATGCCTCAGAAATGATCCTAAATGATCCTAAAATTGAGAATATCCCCAACTCATTTTGGCAGATTTCAGGCACTTTTTTTTTCCAGGACTCATCGGCGCCGACAGGTCCGGTCCTTACAAAATTTACGAAAAATCAACTCTTCCGAACATGCCTCAGAAATGATCCTAAATGATCCTAAATGAAAATTGAGAATATCCCCAACTCATTTTGGCAGATTTCAGGCACTTTTCTTTTTCCAGGACTCATCGGCGCCGACAGGTCCGGTCCTTACAAAATTTACGAAAAATCAACTCTTCCGAAAATGCCTCTGAAATGATCCTAAATGACAATTTAGAACATCCCCAACTCATTTTGGCAGATTTCAGGCACTTTTTTTTTCCAGGACTCATCGGCGCCGACAGGTCCGGTCCTTACAAAATTTACGAAAAATCAACTCTTCCGAAAATGCCTCAGAAATGATCCTAAATGATCCTAAATGAAAATTGAGAATATCCCCAACTCATTTTGGCAGATTTCAGGCACTTTGTTTTTTCCAGGATCGGAGCCGACAGGTCCGGTCCTTACAAAATTTACGAAAAATAACTCTTCCGAAAATGCCTCAGAAATTATCCTAAATGACAATTTAGAATATCCCCAACTCATTTTGGCAGATTTCAGGCTCTTCTTTTTTTCCAGGACTCATCGGCGCCGACAGGTCCGGTCCTTACAAAATTTACGAAAAATCAACTCTTCCGAAAATGCCTCTGAAATGATCCTAAATGACAATTTAGAACATCCCCAACTCATTTTGGCAGATTTCAGGCACTTTTTTTTTCCAGGACCGGGGTCATCGGCGCCGACAGGTCCGGTCCTGACAAAATTTACGAAAAATCAACTCTTCCGAAAATGCCTCAGAAATGATCCTAAATGATCCTAAATGAAAATTGAGAATATCCCCAACTCATTTTGGCAGATTTCAGGCACTTTTTTTTTCCAGGACTTATCGGCGCCGACAGGTCCGGTCCTTACAAAATTTACGAAAAATAAACTCTTCCGAAAATGCCTCAGAAATTATCCTAAATGACAATTTAGAATATCCCCATCTCATTTTGGCAGATTTCAGGCTCTTTTTTTTCCAGGACTCATCGGCGCCGACAGGTCCGGTCCTTACAAAATTTACGAAAAATCAACTCTTCCGAACATGCCTCAGAAATGATCCTAAATGATCCTAAATGAAAATTGAGAATATCCCCAACTCATTTTGGCAGATTTCAGGCACTTTTTTTTTTCCAGGACTCATCGGCGCCGACAGGTCCGGTCCTTACAAAATTTACGAAAAATCAACTCTTCCGAAAATGCCTCAGAAATGATCCTAAATGACAATTTAGAATATCCTCAACTCATTTTGGCAGATTTCAGGCACTTTTTTTTTTCCAGGACTCATCGGCGCCGACAGGTCCGGTCCTTACAAAATTTACGAAAAATCAACTCTTCCGAAAATGCCTCAGAAATTATCCTAAATGACAATTTAGAATATCCCCAACTCATTTTGGCAGATTTCAGGCACTTTTTTTTTTCAAGGCCCGGGGTCATCGGCACCGACAGGTCCGGTCCTTACAAAATTTACGAAAAATCAACTCTTCCGAAAATGCCTCAGAAATTATCCTAAATGACAATTTAGAATATCCCCATCTCATTTTGGCAGATTTCAGGCTCTTTTTTTTCCAGGACTCATCGGCGCCGACAGGTCCGGTCCTTACAAAATTTACGAAAAATCAACTCTTCCGAAAATGCCTCAGAAATGATCCTAAATGATCCTAAATGAAAATTGAGAATATCCCCAACTCATTTTGGCAGATTTCAGGCACTTTTTTTTTCCAGGACTCATCGGCGCCGACAGGTCCGGTCCTTACAAAATTTACGAAAAATCAACTCTTCCGAACATGCCTCAGAAATGATCCTAAATGAAAATTGAGAATATCCCCAACTCATTTTGGCAGATTTCAGGCACTTTTTTTTTCCAGGACTTATCGGCGCCGACAGGTCCGGTCCTTACAAAATTTACGAAAAATAAACTCTTCCGAAAATGCCTCAGAAATTATCCTAAATGACAATTTAGAATATCCCCATCTCATTTTGGCAGATTTCAGGCTCTTTTTTTTTCCAGGACTCATCGGCGCCGACAGGTCCGGTCCTTACAAAATTTACGAAAAATCAACTCTTCTGAACATGCCTCAGAAATGATCCTAAATGATCCTAAATGAAAATTGAGAATATCCCCAACTCATTTTGGCAGATTTCAGGCACTTTTTTTTTTCCAGGACTCATCGGCGCCGACAGGTCCGGTCCTTACAAAATTTACGAAAAATCAACTCTTCCGAAAATGCCTCAGAAATGATCCTAAATGACAATTTAGAATATCCTCAACTCATTTTGGCAGATTTCAGGCACTTTTTTTTTTCCAGGACTCATCGGCGCCGACAGGTCCGGTCCTTACAAAATTTACGAAAAATCAACTCTTCCGAAAATGCCTCAGAAATTATCCTAAATGACAATTTAGAATATCCCCAACTCATTTTGGCAGATTTCAGGCACTTTTTTTTTTCAAGGCCCGGGGTCATCGGCACCGACAGGTCCGGTCCTTACAAAATTTACGAAAAATCAACTCTTCCGAAAATGCCTCAGAAATTATCCTAAATGACAATTTAGAATATCCCCATCTCATTTTGGCAGATTTCAGGCTCTTTTTTTTCCAGGACTCATCGGCGCCGACAGGTCCGGTCCTTACAAAATTTACGAAAAATCAACTCTTCCGAAAATGCCTCAGAAATGATCCTAAATGATCCTAAATGAAAATTGAGAATATCCCCAACTCATTTTGGCAGATTTCAGGCACTTTTTTTTCCAGGACTCATCGGCGCCGACAGGTCCGGTCCTTACAAAATTTACGAAAAATCAACTCTTCCGAACATGCCTCAGAAATGATCCTAAATGAAAATTGAGAATATCCCCAACTCATTTTGGCAGATTTCAGGCACTTTTTGTTTTCCCAGGACCGGGGTCATCGGCGCCGACAGGTCCGGTCCTTACAAAATTTACGAAAAATCAACTCTTCCGAAAATGCCTCAGAAATGATCCTAAATGACAATTTAGAATATCCCCAACTCATTTTGGCAGATTACAGGCACTTTTTTTTTCTAGGACTTATCGGCGCCGACAGGTCCGGTCCTTACAAAATTTACGAAAAATCAACTCTTCCGAAAATGCCTCTGAAATTATCATAAATGACAATTTAGAATATCATCAACTCATTTTGGCAGATTTCAGGCACATTTTTTTTTCCAGGACTCATCGGCGCCGACAGGTCCGGTCCTTACAAAATTTACGAAAAATCAACTCTTCCGAAAATGCCTCTGAAATGATCCTAAATGACAATTTAGAATATCCCCAACTCATTTTGGCAGATTTCAGGCACTTTTTTTTTCCAGGACCGGGGTCATCGGCGCCGACAGGTCCGGTCCTTACAAAATTTACGAAAAATCAACTCTTCCGAAAATGCCTCAGAAATGATCCTAAATGATCGTAAATGAAAATTGAGAATATCCCCAACTCATTTTGGCAGATTTCAGGCACTTTTTTTTCCTAGGACTTATCGGCGCCGACAGGTCCGGTCCTTACAAAATTTACGAAAAATCAACTCTTCCGAAAATGCCTCAGAAATTATCCTAAATGACAATTTAGAATATCCCCATCTCATTTTGGCAGATTTCAGGCTCTTTTTTTTCCAGGACTCATCGGCGCCGACAGGTCCGGTCCTTACAAAATTTACGAAAAATCAACTCTTCCGAAAATGCCTCAGAAATGATCCTAAATGATCCTAAATGAAAATTGAGAATATCCCCAACTCATTTTGGCAGATTTCAGGCACTTTTTTTTTTCCAGGACTCATCGGCGCCGACAGGTCCGGTCCTTACCAAATTTACGAAAAATCAACTCTTCCGAAAATGCCTCAGAAATGATCCTAAATGAAAATTGAGAATATCCCCAACTCATTTTGGCAGATTTCAGGCACTTTTTGTTTTCCCAGGACCGGGGTCATCGGCGCCGACAGGTCCGGTCCTTACAAAATTTACGAAAAATCAACTCTTCCGAAAATGCCTCAGAAATGATCCTAAATGATCCTAAATGAAAATTGAGAATATCCCCAACTCATTTTGGCAGATTACAGGCACTTTTTTTTTCTAGGACTTATCGGCGCCGACAGGTCCGGTCCTTACAAAATTTACGAAAAATCAACTCTTCCGAACATGCCTCAGAAATGATCCTAAATGATCCTAAATGAAAATTGAGAATATCCCCAACTCATTTTGGCAGATTTCAGGCACTTTTTTTTTTCCAGGACTCATCGGCGCCGACAGGTCCGGTCCTTACAAAATTTACGAAAAATCAACTCTTCCGAAAATGCCTCAGAAATGATCCTAAATGATCCTAAAATTGAGAATATCCCCAACTCATTTTGGCAGATTTCAGGCACTTTTTTTTTCCAGGACTCATCGGGGCCGACAGGTCCGGTCCTTACAAAATTTACGAAAAATCAACTCTTCCGAAAATGCCTCAGAAATGATCCTAAATGATCCTAAAATTGAGAATATCCCCAACTCATTTTGGCAGATTTCAGGCACTTTTTTTTTCCAGGACTCATCGGCGCCGACAGGTCCGGTCCTTACAAAATTTACGAAAAATCAACTCTTCCGAACATGCCTCAGAAATGATCCTAAATGATCCTAAATGAAAATTGAGAATATCCCCAACTCATTTTGGCAGATTTCAGGCACTTTGTTTTTTCCAGGATCGGAGCCGACAGGTCCGGTCCTTACAAAATTTACGAAAAATAACTCTTCCGAAAATGCCTCAGAAATTATCCTAAATGACAATTTAGAATATCCCCAACTCATTTTGGCAGATTTCAGGCTCTTCTTTTTTTCCAGGACTCATCGGCGCCGACAGGTCCGGTCCTTACAAAATTTACGAAAAATCAACTCTTCCGAAAATGCCTCTGAAATGATCCTAAATGACAATTTAGAACATCCCCAACTCATTTTGGCAGATTTCAGGCACTTTTTTTTTCCAGGACCGGGGTCATCGGCGCCGACAGGTCCGGTCCTGACAAAATTTACGAAAAATCAACTCTTCCGAAAATGCCTCAGAAATGATCCTAAATGATCCTAAATGAAAATTGAGAATATCCCCAACTCATTTTGGCAGATTTCAGGCACTTTTTTTTTCCAGGACTTATCGGCGCCGACAGGTCCGGTCCTTACAAAATTTACGAAAAATAAACTCTTCCGAAAATGCCTCAGAAATTATCCTAAATGACAATTTAGAATATCCCCATCTCATTTTGGCAGATTTCAGGCTCTTTTTTTTTCCAGGACTCATCGGCGCCGACAGGTCCGGTCCTTACAAAATTTACGAAAAATCAACTCTTCCGAACATGCCTCAGAAATGATCCTAAATGATCCTAAATGAAAATTGAGAATATCCCCAACTCATTTTGGCAGATTTCAGGCACTTTTTTTTTCCAGGACTTATCGGCGCCGACAGGTCCGGTCCTTACAAAATTTACGAAAAATAAACTCTTCCGAAAATGCCTCAGAAATGATCCTAAATGACAATTTAGAATATCCCCAACTCATTTTGGCAGATTACAGGCACTTTTTTTTTCTAGGACTTATCGGCGCCGACAGGTCCGGTCCTTACAAAATTTACGAAAAATCAACTCTTCCGAACATGCCTCAGAAATTATCATAAATGACAATTTAGAATATCATCAACTCATTTTGGCAGATTTCAGGCACATTTTTTTTTTCAGGACTCATCGGCGCCGACAGGTCCGGTCCTTACAAAATTTACGAAAAATCAACTCTTCCGAAAATGCCTCTGAAATGATCCTAAATGACGATTTAGAATATCCCCAACTCATTTTGGCAGATTTCAGGCACTTTTTTTTTCCAGGACCGGGGTCATCGGCGCCGACAGGTCCGGTCCTTACAAAATTTACGAAAAATCAACTCTTCCGAAAATGCCTCAGAAATGATCCTAAATGATCGTAAATGAAAATTGAGAATATCCCCAACTCATTTTGGCAGATTTCAGGCACTTTTTTTTCCTAGGACTTATCGGCGCCGACAGGTCCGGTCCTTACAAAATTTACGAAAAATCAACTCTTCCGAAAATGCCTCAGAAATTATCCTAAATGATCCTAAATGATCCTAAATGAAAATTGAGAATATCCCCAACTCATTTTTTGCAGATTTCAGGCACTTTTTTTTTCCAGGACTCATCGGCGCCGACAGGTCCGGTCCTTACAAAATTTACGAAAAATCAACTCTTCCGAACATGCCTCAGAAATGATCCTAAATGATCCTAAATGAAAATTGAGAATATCCCCAACTCATTTTGGCAGATTTCAGGCACTTTGTTTTTTCCAGGATCGGAGCCGACAGGTCCGGTCCTTACAAAATTTACGAAAAATAACTCTTCCGAAAATGCCTCAGAAATTATCCTAAATGACAATTTAGAATATCCCCAACTCATTTTGGCAGATTTCAGGCTCTTCTTTTTTTCCAGGACTCATCGGCGCCGACAGGTCCGGTCCTTACAAAATTTACGAAAAATCAACTCTTCCGAAAATGCCTCTGAAATGATCCTAAATGACAATTTAGAACATCCCCAACTCATTTTGGCAGATTTCAGGCACTTTTTTTTTCCAGGACCGGGGTCATCGGCGCCGACAGGTCCGGTCCTGACAAAATTTACGAAAAATCAACTCTTCCGAAAATGCCTCAGAAATGATCCTAAATGATCCTAAATGAAAATTGAGAATATCCCCAACTCATTTTGGCAGATTTCAGGCACTTTTTTTTTCCAGGACTTATCGGCGCCGACAGGTCCGGTCCTTACAAAATTTACGAAAAATAAACTCTTCCGAAAATGCCTCAGAAATGATCCTAAATGACAATTTAGAATATCCCCAACTCATTTTGGCAGATTACAGGCACTTTTTTTTTCTAGGACTTATCGGCGCCGACAGGTCCGGTCCTTACAAAATTTACGAAAAATCAACTCTTCCGAACATGCCTCAGAAATTATCATAAATGACAATTTAGAATATCATCAACTCATTTTGGCAGATTTCAGGCACATTTTTTTTTTCAGGACTCATCGGCGCCGACAGGTCCGGTCCTTACAAAATTTACGAAAAATCAACTCTTCCGAAAATGCCTCTGAAATGATCCTAAATGACGATTTAGAATATCCCCAACTCATTTTGGCAGATTTCAGGCACTTTTTTTTTCCAGGACCGGGGTCATCGGCGCCGACAGGTCCGGTCCTTACAAAATTTACGAAAAATCAACTCTTCCGAAAATGCCTCAGAAATGATCCTAAATGATCGTAAATGAAAATTGAGAATATCCCCAACTCATTTTGGCAGATTTCAGGCACTTTTTTTTCCTAGGACTTATCGGCGCCGACAGGTCCGGTCCTTACAAAATTTACGAAAAATCAACTCTTCCGAAAATGCCTCAGAAATTATCCTAAATGATCCTAAATGATCCTAAATGAAAATTGAGAATATCCCCAACTCATTTTTTGCAGATTTCAGGCACTTTTTTTTTCCAGGACTCATCGGCGCCGACAGGTCCGGTCCTTACAAAATTTACGAAAAATCAACTCTTCCGAACATGCCTCAGAAATGATCCTAAATGATCCTAAATGAAAATTGAGAATATCCCCAACTCATTTTGGCAGATTTCAGGCACTTTGTTTTTTCCAGGATCGGAGCCGACAGGTCCGGTCCTTACAAAATTTACGAAAAATAACTCTTCCGAAAATGCCTCAGAAATTATCCTAAATGACAATTTAGAATATCCCCAACTCATTTTGGCAGATTTCAGGCTCTTCTTTTTTTCCAGGACTCATCGGCGCCGACAGGTCCGGTCCTTACAAAATTTAGGAAAAATCAACTCTTCCGAAAATGCCTCTGAAATGATCCTAAATGACAATTTAGAACATCCCCAACTCATTTTGGCAGATTTCAGGCACTTTTTTTTTCCAGGACCGGGGTCATCGGCGCCGACAGGTCCGGTCCTGACAAAATTTACGAAAAATCAACTCTTCCGAAAATGCCTCAGAAATGATCCTAAATGATCCTAAATGAAAATTGAGAATATCCCCAACTCATTTTGGCAGATTTCAGGCACTTTTTTTTTCCAGGACTTATCGGCGCCGACAGGTCCGGTCCTTACAAAATTTACGAAAAATAAACTCTTCCGAAAATGCCTCAGAAATTATCCTAAATGACAATTTAGAATATCCCCATCTCATTTTGGCAGATTTCAGGCTCTTTTTTTTTCCAGGACTCATCGGCGCCGACAGGTCCGGTCCTTACAAAATTTACGAAAAATCAACTCTTCCGAACATGCCTCAGAAATGATCCTAAATGATCCTAAATGAAAATTGAGAATATCCCCAACTCATTTTGGCAGATTTCAGGCACTTTTTTTTTCCAGGACTTATCGGCGCCGACAGGTCCGGTCCTTACAAAATTTACGAAAAATAAACTCTTCCGAAAATGCCTCAGAAATGATCCTAAATGACAATTTAGAATATCCCCAACTCATTTTGGCAGATTACAGGCACTTTTTTTTTCTAGGACTTATCGGCGCCGACAGGTCCGGTCCTTACAAAATTTACGAAAAATCAACTCTTCCGAACATGCCTCAGAAATTATCATAAATGACAATTTAGAATATCATCAACTCATTTTGGCAGATTTCAGGCACATTTTTTTTTTCAGGACTCATCGGCGCCGACAGGTCCGGTCCTTACAAAATTTACGAAAAATCAACTCTTCCGAAAATGCCTCTGAAATGATCCTAAATGACGATTTAGAATATCCCCAACTCATTTTGGCAGATTTCAGGCACTTTTTTTTTCCAGGACCGGGGTCATCGGCGCCGACAGGTCCGGTCCTTACAAAATTTACGAAAAATCAACTCTTCCGAAAATGCCTCAGAAATGATCCTAAATGATCGTAAATGAAAATTGAGAATATCCCCAACTCATTTTGGCAGATTTCAGGCACTTTTTTTTCCTAGGACTTATCGGCGCCGACAGGTCCGGTCCTTACAAAATTTACGAAAAATCAACTCTTCCGAAAATGCCTCAGAAATTATCCTAAATGATCCTAAATGATCCTAAATGAAAATTGAGAATATCCCCAACTCATTTTTTGCAGATTTCAGGCACTTTTTTTTCCAGGACTTATCGGCGCCGACAGGTCCGGTCCTTACAAAATTTACGAAAAATCAACTCTTCCGAAAATGCCTCAGAAATTATCCTAAATGACAATTTAGAATATCCCCAACTCATTTTGGCAGATTTCAGGCACTTTTTTTTTTCAAGGCCCGGGGTCATCGGCACCGACAGGTCCGGTCCTTACAAAATTTACGAAAAATCAACTCTTCCGAAAATGCCTCAGAAATTATCCTAAATGACAATTTAGAATATCCCCATCTCATTTTGGCAGATTTCAGGCTCTTTTTTTTTCCAGGACTCATCGGCGCCGACAGGTCCGGTCCTTACAAAATTTACGAAAAATCAACTCTTCCGAAAATGCCTCAGAAATGATCCTAAATGATCCTAAATGAAAATTGAGAATATCCCCAACTCATTTTGGCAGATTTCAGGCACTTTTTTTTTTCCAGGACTCATCGGCGCCGACAGGTCCGGTCCTTACAAAATTTACGAAAAATCAACTCTTCCGAAAATGCCTCAGAAATGATCCTAAATGAAAATTGAGAATATCCCCAACTCATTTTGGCAGATTTCAGGCACTTTTTGTTTTCCCAGGACCGGGGTCATCGGCGCCGACAGGTCCGGTCCTTACAAAATTTACGAAAAATCAACTCTTCCGAAAATGCCTCAGAAATGATCCTAAATGATCCTAAATGAAAATTGAGAATATCCCCAACTCATTTTGGCAGATTACAGGCACTTTTTTTTTCTAGGACTTATCGGCGCCGACAGGTCCGGTCCTTACAAAATTTACGAAAAATCAACTCTTCCGAACATGCCTCAGAAATGATCCTAAATGATCCTAAATGAAAATTGAGAATATCCCCAACTCATTTTGGCAGATTTCAGGCACTTTTTTTTTTCCAGGACTCATCGGCGCCGACAGGTCCGGTCCTTACAAAATTTACGAAAAATCAACTCTTCCGAAAATGCCTCAGAAATGATCCTAAATGATCCTAAAATTGAGAATATCCCCAACTCATTTTGGCAGATTTCAGGCACTTTTTTTTTCCAGGACTCATCGGCGCCGACAGGTCCGGTCCTTACAAAATTTACGAAAAATCAACTCTTCCGAACATGCCTCAGAAATGATCCTAAATGATCCTAAATGAAAATTGAGAATATCCCCAACTCATTTTGGCAGATTTCAGGCACTTTTCTTTTTCCAGGACTCATCGGCGCCGACAGGTCCGGTCCTTACAAAATTTACGAAAAATCAACTCTTCCGAAAATGCCTCAGAAATGATCCTAAATGATCCTAAATGAAAATTGAGAATATCCCCAACTCATTTTGGCAGATTTCAGGCACTTTTTCTTTTCCAGGACTCATCGGCGCCGACAGGTCCGGTCCTTACAAAATTTACGAAAAATCAACTCTTCCGAAAATGCCTCAGAAATGATCCTAAATGACAATTTAGAATATCCTCAACTCATTTTGGCAGATTTCAGGCACTTTTTTTTTTCCAGGACTCATCGGCGCCGACAGGTCCGGTCCTTACAAAATTTACGAAAAATCAACTCTTCCGAAAATGCCTCAGAAATTATCCTAAATGACAATTTAGAATATCCTCAACTCATTTTGGCAGATTTCAGGCACTTTTTTTTTCCAGGACTCATCGGCGCCGACAGGTCCGGTCCTTACAAAATTTACGAAAAATCAACTCTTCCGAAAATGCCTCTGAAATGATCCTAAATGACAATTTAGAATATCCCCAACTCATTTTGGCAGATTTCAGGCACTTTTTTTTTCCAGGACCGGGGTCATCGGCGCCGACAGGTCCGGTCCTTACAAAATTTACGAAAAATCAACTCTTCCGAAAATGCCTCAGAAATGATCCTAAATGATCGTAAATGAAAATTGAGAATATCCCCAACTCATTTTGGCAGATTTCAGGCACTTTTTTTTTCTAGGACTTATCGGCGCCAAAAAGAGATGGGGATATTCTAAATTGTCATTTAGGATAATTTCTGAGGCATTTTCGGAAGAGTTGATTTTTCGTAAATTTTGTAAGGACCGGACCTGTCGGCGCCGATAAGTCCTGGAAAAAAAAGTGCCTGAAATCTGCAAAAAATGAGTTGGGGATATTCTCAATTTTCATTTAGGATCATTTAGGATAATTTCTGAGGCATTTTCGGAAGAGTTGATTTTTCGTAAATTTTGTAAGGACCGGACCTGTCGGCTCCGATCCTGGAAAAAACAAAGTGCCTGAAATCTGCCAAAATGAGTTGGGGATATTCTAAATTGTCATTTAGGATCACTTCTGAGGCATTTGATGAATAGTTGATTTTTCGTAAATTTTGTAAGGACCGGACCTGTCGGCGCCGATGAGTCCTGGAAAAAAAAAGTGCCTGAAATCTGCCAAAATGAGTTGGGGATATTCTCAATTTTCATTTAGGATCATTTAGGATAATTTCTGAGGCATTTTCGGAAGAGTTGATTTTTCGTAAATTTTGTAAGGACCGGACCTGTCGGCGCCGATGAGTCCTGGAAAAAAAAAAGTGCCTGAAATCTGCCAAAATGAGTTGAGGATATTCTAAATTGTCATTTAGGATCATTTCTGAGGCATTTTCGGAAGAGTTGATTTTTCGTAAATTTTGTAAGGACCGGACCTGTCGGCGCCGATGAGTCCTGGAAAAAAAAAAGTGCCTGAAATCTGCCAAAATGAGTTGGGGATATTCTCAATTTTCATTTAGGATCATTTAGGATCATTTCTGAGGCATTTTCGGAAGAGTTGATTTTTCGTAAATTTTGTAAGGACCGGACCTGTCGGCGCCGATGACCCCGGTCCTGGGAAAACAAAAAGTGCCTGAAATCTGCCAAAATGAGTTGGGGATATTCTCAATTTTCATTTAGGATCATTTAGGATCATTTCTGAGGCATTTTCGGAAGAGTTGATTTTTCGTAAATTTTGTAAGGACCGGACCTGTCGGCGCCGATGAGTCCTGGGAAAAAAAAGTGCCTGAAATCTGCCAAAATGAGTTGGGGATATTCTCAATTTTCATTTAGGATCATTTAGGATCATTTCTGAGGCATGTTCGGAAGAGTTGATTTTTCGTAAATTTTGTAAGGACCGGACCTGTCGGCGCCGATGAGTCCTGGAAAAAAAAAGTGCCTGAAATCTGCCAAAATGAGTTGAGGATATTCTAAATTGTCATTTAGGATCATTTCTGAGGCATTTTCGGAAGAGTTGATTTTTCGTAAATTTTGTAAGGACCGGACCTGTCGGCGCCGATGAGTCCTGGAAAAAAAAAGTGCCTGAAATCTGCCAAAATGAGTTGGGGATATTCTCAATTTTCATTTAGGATCATTTCTGAGGCATTTTCGGAAGAGTTGATTTTTCGTAAATTTTGTAAGGACCGGACCTGTCGGCGCCGATGAGTCCTGGGAAAAAAAAGTGCCTGAAATCTGCCAAAATGAGTTGGGGATATTCTCAATTTTCATTTAGGATCATTTAGGATAATTTCTGAGGCATTTTCGGAAGAGTTGATTTTTCGTAAATTTTGTAAGGACCGGACCTGTCGGCGCCGATGAGTCCTGGAAAAAAAAAAGTGCCTGAAATCTGCCAAAATGAGTTGAGGATATTCTAAATTGTCATTTAGGATCATTTCTGAGGCATTTTCGGAAGAGTTGATTTTTCGTAAATTTTGTAAGGACCGGACCTGTCGGCGCCGATGAGTCCTGGAAAAAAAAAAGTGCCTGAAATCTGCCAAAATGAGTTGGGGATATTCTCAATTTTCATTTAGGATCATTTAGGATAATTTCTGAGGCATTTTCGGAAGAGTTGATTTTTCGTAAATTTTGTAAGGACCGGACCTGTCGGCGCCGATGACCCCGGTCCTGGGAAAACAAAAAGTGCCTGAAATCTGCCAAAATGAGTTGGGGATATTCTCAATTTTCATTTAGGATCATTTAGGATCATTTCTGAGGCATTTTCGGAAGAGTTGATTTTTCGTAAATTTTGTAAGGACCGGACCTGTCGGCGCCGATGAGTCCTGGAAAAAAAAAAGTGCCTGAAATCTGCCAAAATGAGTTGGGGATATTCTCAATTTTCATTTAGGATCATTTAGGATCATTTCTGAGGCATGTTCGGAAGAGTTGATTTTTCGTAAATTTTGTAAGGACCGGACCTGTCGGCGCCGATGAGTCCTGGAAAAAAAAGTGCCTGAAATCTGCCAAAATGAGTTGAGGATATTCTAAATTGTCATTTAGGATCATTTCTGAGGCATTTTCGGAAGAGTTGATTTTTCGTAAATTTTGTAAGGACCGGACCTGTCGGCGCCGATGAGTCCTGGAAAAAAAAAGTGCCTGAAATCTGCCAAAATGAGTTGGGGATATTCTCAATTTTCATTTAGGATCATTTCTGAGGCATTTTCGGAAGAGTTGATTTTTCGTAAATTTTGTAAGGACCGGACCTGTCGGCGCCGATGAGTCCTGGGGAAAAAAAGTGCCTGAAATCTGCCAAAATGAGTTGGGGATATTCTCAATTTTCATTTAGGATCATTTAGGATCATTTCTGAGGCATTTTCGGAAGAGTTGATTTTTCGTAAATTTTGTAAGGACCGGACCTGTCGGCGCCGATGAGTCCTGGAAAAAAAAAGAGCCTGAAATCTGCCAAAATGAGATGGGGATATTCTAAATTGTCATTTAGGATAATTTCTGAGGCATTTTCGGAAGAGTTGATTTTTCGTAAATTTTGTAAGGACCGGACCTGTCGGCGCCGATAAGTCCTGGAAAAAAAAGTGCCTGAAATCTGCAAAAAATGAGTTGGGGATATTCTCAATTTTCATTTAGGATCATTTAGGATAATTTCTGAGGCATTTTCGGAAGAGTTGATTTTTCGTAAATTTTGTAAGGACCGGACCTGTCGGCTCCGATCCTGGAAAAAACAAAGTGCCTGAAATCTGCCAAAATGAGTTGGGGATATTCTCAATTTTCATTTAGGATCATTTAGGATCATTTCTGAGGCATTTTCGGAAGAGTTGATTTTTCGTAAATTTTGTAAGGACCAGACCTGTCGGCGCCGATGAGTCCTGGAAAAAAAAAAGTGCCTGAAATCTGCCAAAATGAGTTGGGGATATTCTCAATTTTCATTTAGGATCATTTAGGATCATTTCTGAGGCATTTTCGGAAGAGTTGATTTTTCGTAAATTTTGTAAGGACCGGTCCTGTCGGCGCCGATGAGTCCTGGAAAAAAAAAAGTGCCTGAAATCTGCCAAAATGAGTTGGGGATATTCTCAATTTTCATTTAGGATCATTTAGGATCATTTCTGAGGCATGTTCGGAAGAGTTTATTTTTCGTAAATTTTGTAAGGACCGGACCTGTCGGCGCCGATGAGTCCTGGAAAAAAAAAGAGCCTGAAATCTGCCAAAATGAGTTGGGGATGTTCTAAATTGTCTTTAGGATCATTTCACAGTCATTTTCGGAAGAGTTGATTTTTCGTAAATTTTGTAAGGACCGGACCTGTCGGCTCCGATCCTGAAAAAAACAAAGTGCCTGAAATCTGCCAAAATGAGTTGGGGATATTCTCAATTTTCATTTAGGATCATTTAGGATCATTTCTGAGGCATTTTCGGAAGAGTTGATTTTTCGTAAATTTTGTAAGGACCGGACCTGTCGGCGCCGATGACCCCGGTCTTGGGAAAACAAAAAGTGCCTGAAATCTGCCAAAATGAGTTGGGGATATTCTCAATTTTCATTTAGGATCATTTAGGATAATTTCTGAGGCATTTTCGGACGAGTTGATTTTTCGTAAATTTTGTAAGGACCGGACCTGTCGGCGCCGATGAGTCCTGGAAAAAAAAAAAGTGCCTGAAATCTGCCAAAATGAGTTGGGGATATTCTCAATTTTCATTTAGGATCATTTAGGATCATTTCTGAGGCATGTTCGGAAGAGTTGATTTTTCGTAAATTTTGTAAGGACCGGACCTGTCGGCGCCGATGAGTCCTGGAAAAAAAAAGAGCCTGAAATCTGCCAAAATGAGATGGGGATATTCTAAATTGTCATTTAGGATAATTTCTGAGGCATTTTCGGAAGAGTTTATTTTTCGTAAATTTTGTAAGGACCGGACCTGTCGGCGCCGATAAGTCCTGGAAAAAAAAGTGCCTGAAATCTGCCAAAATGAGTTGGGGATATTCTCAATTTTCATTTAGGATCATTTAGGATCATTTCTGAGGCATTTTCGGAAGAGTTGATTTTTCGTAAATTTTGTCAGGACCGGACCTGTCGGCGCCGATGACCCCAGTCCTGGAAAAAAAAAGTGCCTGAAATCTGCCAAAATGAGTTGGGGATGTTCTAAATTGTCATTTAGGATCATTTCAGAGGCATTTTCGGAAGAGTTGATTTTTCGTAAATTTTGTAAGGACCGGACCTGTCGGCGCCGATGAGTCCTGGAAAAAAAGAAGAGCCTGAAATCTGCCAAAATGAGTTGGGGATATTCTAAATTGTCATTCAGGATAATTTCTGAGGCATTTTCGGAAGAGTTTATTTTTCGTAAATTTTGTAAGGACCGGACCTGTCGGCTCCGATCCTGGAAAAAACAAAGTGCCTGAAATCTGCCAAAATGAGTTGGGGATATTCTCAATTTTCATTTAGGATCATTTAGGATCATTTCTGAGGCATTTTCGGAAGAGTTGATTTTTCGTAAATTTTGTCAGGACCGGACCTGTCGGCGCCGATGACCCCGGTCCTGGAAAAAAAAGTGCCTGAAATCTGCCAAAATGAGTTGGGGATGTTCTAAATTGTCTTTAGGATCATTTCAGAGGCATTTTCGGAAGAGTTGATTTTTCGTAAATTTTGTAAGGACCGGACCTGTCGGCTCCGATCCTGGAAAAAACAAAGTGCCTGAAATCTGCCAAAATGAGTTGGGGATATTCTCAATTTTCATTTAGGATCATTTAGGATCATTTCTGAGGCATTTTCGGAAGAGTTGATTTTTCGTAAATTTTGTAAGGACCGGACCTGTCGGCGCCGATGACCCCGGTCTTGGGAAAACAAAAAGTGCCTGAAATCTGCCAAAATGAGTTGGGGATATTCTCAATTTTCATTTAGGATCATTTAGGATAATTTCTGAGGCATTTTCGGAAGAGTTGATTTTTCGTAAATTTTGTAAGGACCGGACCTGTCGGCGCCGATGATTCCTGGAAAAAAAAAAGTGCCTGAAATCTGCCAAAATGAGTTGGGGATATTCTCAATTTTCATTTAGGATCATTTAGGATCATTTCTGAGGCATGTTCGGAAGAGTTGATTTTTCGTAAATTTTGTAAGGACCGGACCTGTCGGCGCCGATGAGTCCTGGAAAAAAAAAGAGCCTGAAATCTGCCAAAATGAGATGGGGATATTCTAAATTGTCATTTAGGATAATTTCTGAGGCATTTTCGGAAGAGTTTATTTTTCGTAAATTTTGTAAGGACCGGACCTGTCGGCGCCGATAAGTCCTGGAAAAAAAAAGTGCCTGAAATCTGCCAAAATGAGTTGGGGATATTCTCAATTTTCATTTAGGATCATTTAGGATCATTTCTGAGGCATTTTCGGAAGAGTTGATTTTTCGTAAATTTTGTCAGGACCGGACCTGTCGGCGCCGATGACCCCGGTCCTGGAAAAAAAAAGTGCCTGAAATCTGCCAAAATGAGTTGGGGATGTTCTAAATTGTCATTTAGGATCATTTCAGAGGCATTTTCGGAAGAGTTGATTTTTCGTAAATTTTGTAAGGACTGGACCTGTCGGCGCCGATGAGTCCTGGAAAAAAAGAAGAGCCTGAAATCTGCCAAAATGAGTTGGGGATATTCTAAATTGTCATTTAGGATAATTTCTGAGGCATTTTCGGAAGAGTTTATTTTTCGTAAATTTTGTAAGGACCGGACCTGTCGGCTCCGATCCTGGAAAAAACAAAGTGCCTGAAATCTGCCAAAATGAGTTGGGGATATTCTCAATTTTCATTTAGGATCATTTAGGATCATTTCTGAGGCATTTTCGGAAGAGTTGATTTTTCGTAAATTTTGTAAGGACCGGACCTGTCGGCGCCGATGAGTCCTGGAAAAAAAAAGTGCCTGAAATCTGCCAAAATGAGTTGGGGATGTTCTAAATTGTCATTTAGGATCATTTCAGAGGCATTTTCGGAAGAGTTGATTTTTCGTAAATTTTGTAAGGACCGGACCTGTCGGCGCCGATGAGTCCTGGAAAAAAAAAAGAGCCTGAAATCTGCCAAAATGAGTTGGGGATATTCTAAATTGTCATTTAGGATAATTTCTGAGGCATTTTCGGAAGAGTTTATTTTTCGTAAATTTTGTAAGGACCGGACCTGTCGGCTCCGATCCTGGAAAAAACAAAGTGCCTGAAATCTGCCAAAATGAGTTGGGGAGATTCTCAATTTTCATTTAGGATCATTTAGGATCATTTCTGAGGCATGTTCGGAAGAGTTGATTTTTCGTAAATTTTGTAAGGACCGGACCTGTCGGCGCCGATGAGTCCTGGAAAAAAAAAGAGCCTGAAATCTGCCAAAATGAGATGGGGATATTCTAAATTGTCATTTAGGATAATTTCTGAGGCATTTTCGGAAGAGTTTATTTTTCGTAAATTTTGTAAGGACCGGACCTGTCGGCGCCGATAAGTCCTGGAAAAAAAAGTGCCTGAAATCTGCCAAAATGAGTTGGGGATATTCTCAATTTTCATTTAGGATCATTTAGGATCATTTCTGAGGCATTTTCGGAAGAGTTGATTTTTCGTAAATTTTGTCAGGACCGGACCTGTCGGCGCCGATGACCCCGGTCCTGGAAAAAAAAAGTGCCTGAAATCTGCCAAAATGAGTTGGGGATGTTCTAAATTGTCATTTAGGATCATTTCAGAGGCATTTTCGGAAGAGTTGATTTTTCGTAAATTTTGTAAGGACCGGACCTGTCGGCGCCGATGAGTCCTGGAAAAAAAGAAGAGCCTGAAATCTGCCAAAATGAGTTGGGGATATTCTAAATTGTCATTCAGGATAATTTCTGAGGCATTTTCGGAAGAGTTTATTTTTCGTAAATTTTGTAAGGACCGGACCTGTCGGCTCCGATCCTGGAAAAAACAAAGTGCCTGAAATCTGCCAAAATGAGTTGGGGATATTCTCAATTTTCATTTAGGATCATTTAGGATCATTTCTGAGGCATTTTCGGAAGAGTTGATTTTTCGTAAATTTTGTCAGGACCGGACCTGTCGGCGCCGATGACCCCGGTCCTGGAAAAAAAAAGTGCCTGAAATCTGCCAAAATGAGTTGGGGATGTTCTAAATTGTCTTCAGGATCATTTCAGAGGCATTTTCGGAAGAGTTGATTTTTCGTAAATTTTGTAAGGACCGGACCTGTCGGCTCCGATCCTGGAAAAAACAAAGTGCCTGAAATCTGCCAAAATGAGTTGGGGATATTCTCAATTTTCATTTAGGATCATTTAGGATCATTTCTGAGGCATTTTCGGAAGAGTTGATTTTTCGTAAATTTTGTAAGGACCGGACCTGTCGGCGCCGATGACCCCGGTCTTGGGAAAACAAAAAGTGCCTGAAATCTGCCAAAATGAGTTGGGGATATTCTCAATTTTCATTTAGGATCATTTAGGATAATTTCTGAGGCATTTTCGGAAGAGTTGATTTTTCGTAAATTTTGTAAGGACCGGACCTGTCGGCGCCGATGATTCCTGGAATAAAAAAAGTGCCTGAAATCTGCCAAAATGAGTTGGGGATATTCTCAATTTTCATTTAGGATCATTTAGGATCATTTCTGAGGCATGTTCGGAAGAGTTGATTTTTCGTAAATTTTGTAAGGACCGGACCTGTCGGCGCCGATGAGTCCTGGAAAAAAAAAGAGCCTGAAATCTGCCAAAATGAGATGGGGATATTCTAAATTGTCATTTAGGATAATTTCTGAGGCATTTTCGGAAGAGTTTATTTTTCGTAAATTTTGTAAGGACCGGACCTGTCGGCGCCGATAAGTCCTGGAAAAAAAAAGTGCCTGAAATCTGCCAAAATGAGTTGGGGATATTCTCAATTTTCATTTAGGATCATTTAGGATCATTTCTGAGGCATTTTCGGAAGAGTTGATTTTTCGTAAATTTTGTCAGGACCGGACCTGTCGGCGCCGATGACCCCGGTCCTGGAAAAAAAAAGTGCCTGAAATCTGCCAAAATGAGTTGGGGATGTTCTAAATTGTCATTTAGGATCATTTCAGAGGCATTTTCGGAAGAGTTTATTTTTCGTAAATTTTGTAAGGACCGGACCTGTCGGCGCCGATGAGTCCTGGAAAAAAAAAAGTGCCTGAAATCTGCCAAAATGAATTGAGGATATTCTAAATTGTCATTTAGGATAATTTCTGAGGCATTTTCGGAAGAGTTGATTTTTCGTAAATTTTGTAAGGACCGGACCTGTCGGCGCCGATGAGTCCTGGAAAAAAAAAAGTGCCTGAAATCTGCCAAAATGAGTTGAGGATATTCTAAATTGTCATTTAGGATCATTTCTGAGGCATTTTCGGAAGAGTTGATTTGTCGTAAATTTTGTAAGGACCGGACCTGTCGGCGCCGATGAGTCCTGGAAAAAAAAAAGTGCCTGAAATCTGCCAAAATGAGTTGGGGATATTCTCAATTTTCATTTAGGATCATTTAGGATCATTTCTGAGGCATTTTCGGAAGAGTTGATTTTTCGTAAATTTTGTAAGGACCGGACCTGTCGGCGCCGATGACCCCGGTCTTGGGAAAACAAAAAGTGCCTGAAATCTGCCAAAATGAGTTGGGGATATTCTCAATTTTCATTTAGGATCATTTAGGATAATTTCTGAGGCATTTTCGGACGAGTTGATTTTTCGTAAATTTTGTAAGGACCGGACCTGTCGGCGCCGATGAGTCCTGGAAAAAAAAAAGTGCCTGAAATCTGCCAAAATGAGTTGGGGATATTCTCAATTTTCATTTAGGATCATTTAGGATCATTTCTGAGGCATGTTCGGAAGAGTTGATTTTTCGTAAATTTTGTAAGGACCGGACCTGTCGGCGCCGATGAGTCCTGAAAAAAAAAAGAGCCTGAAATCTGCCAAAATGAGATGGGGATATTCTAAATTGTCATTTAGGATAATTTCTGAGGCATTTTCGGAAGAGTTTATTTTTCGTAAATTTTGTAAGGACCGGACCTGTCGGCGCCGATAAGTCCTGGAAAAAAAAGTGCCTGAAATCTGCCAAAATGAGTTGGGGATATTCTCAATTTTCATTTAGGATCATTTAGGATCATTTCTGAGGCATTTTCGGAAGAGTTGATTTTTCGTAAATTTTGTCAGGACCGGACCTGTCGGCGCCGATGACCCCGGTCCTGGAAAAAAAAAGTGCCTGAAATCTGCCAAAATGAGTTGGGGATGTTCTAAATTGTCATTTAGGATCATTTCAGATGCATTTTCGGAAGAGTTGATTTTTCGTAAATTTTGTAAGGACCGGACCTGTCGGCGCCGATGAGTCCTGGAAAAAAAGAAGAGCCTGAAATCTGCCAAAATGAGTTGGGGATATTCTAAATTGTCATTCAGGATAATTTCTGAGGCATTTTCGGAAGAGTTTATTTTTCGTAAATTTTGTAAGGACCGGACCTGTCGGCTCCGATCCTGGAAAAAACAAAGTGCCTGAAATCTGCCAAAATGAGTTGGGGATATTCTCAATTTTCATTTAGGATCATTTAGGATCATTTCTGAGGCATTTTCGGAAGAGTTGATTTTTCGTAAATTTTGTCAGGACCGGACCTGTCGGCGCCGATGACCCCGGTCCTGGAAAAAAAAAGTGCCTGAAATCTGCCAAAATGAGTTGGGGATGTTCTAAATTGTCTTTAGGATCATTTCAGAGGCATTTTCGGAAGAGTTGATTTTCCGTAAATTTTGTAAGGACCGGACCTGTCGGCTCCGATCCTGGAAAAAACAAAGTGCCTGAAATCTGCCAAAATGAGTTGGGGATATTCTCAATTTTCATTTAGGATCATTTAGGATCATTTCTGAGGCATTTTCGGAAGAGTTGATTTTTCGTAAATTTTGTAAGGACCGGACCTGTCGGCGCCGATAAGTCCTGGAAAAAAAAAGTGCCTGAAATCTGCCAAAATGAGTTGGGGATATTCTCAATTTTCATTTAGGATCATTTCTGAGGCATGTTCGGAAGAGTTGATTTTTCGTAAATTTTGTAAGGACCGGACCTGTCGGCGCCGATGAGTCCTGGAAAAAACAAAGTGCCTGAAATCTGCCAAAATGAGTTGGGGATATTCTCAATTTTCATTTAGGATCATTT
Organism: Henricia sp. BOLD:AAB3569; assembly: GCA_037783545.1. NCBI lineage: Eukaryota > Metazoa > Echinodermata > Asteroidea > Spinulosida > Echinasteridae > Henricia > Henricia sp. BOLD:AAB3569. The sequence goes on along the minus strand of JBBELK010000112.1, from coordinate 944,081 downwards.
AGGATCATTTCTGAGGCATTTTCGGAAGAGTTGATTTTTCGTAAATTTTGTAAGGACCGGACCTGTCGGCGCCGATGATTCCTGGAAAAAAAAAAGTGCCTGAAATCTGCCAAAATGAGTTGGGGATATTCTCAATTTTCATTTAGGATCATTTAGGATCATTTCTGAGGCATGTTCGGAAGAGTTGATTTTTCGTAAATTTTGTAAGGACCGGACCTGTCGGCGCCGATGAGTCCTGGAAAAAAAAAGAGCCTGAAATCTGCCAAAATGAGATGGGGATATTCTAAATTGTCATTTAGGATAATTTCTGAGGCATTTTCGGAAGAGTTTATTTTTCGTAAATTTTGTAAGGACCGGACCTGTCGGCGCCGATAAGTCCTGGAAAAAAAAAGTGCCTGAAATCTGCCAAAATGAGTTGGGGATATTCTCAATTTTCATTTAGGATCATTTAGGATCATTTCTGAGGCATTTTCGGAAGAGTTGATTTTTCGTAAATTTTGTCAGGACCGGACCTGTCGGCGCCGATGACCCCGGTCCTGGAAAAAAAAAGTGCCTGAAATCTGCCAAAATGAGTTGGGGATGTTCTAAATTGTCATTTAGGATCATTTCAGAGGCATTTTCGGAAGAGTTGATTTTTCGTAAATTTTGTAAGGACTGGACCTGTCGGCGCCGATGAGTCCTGGAAAAAAAGAAGAGCCTGAAATCTGCCAAAATGAGTTGGGGATATTCTAAATTGTCATTTAGGATAATTTCTGAGGCATTTTCGGAAGAGTTTATTTTTCGTAAATTTTGTAAGGACCGGACCTGTCGGCTCCGATCCTGGAAAAAACAAAGTGCCTGAAATCTGCCAAAATGAGTTGGGGATATTCTCAATTTTCATTTTGGATCATTTAGGATCATTTCTGAGGCATTTTCGGAAGAGTTGATTTTTCGTAAATTTTGTAAGGACCGGACCTGTCGGCGCCGATGAGTCTTGGAAAAAAAAAGTGCCTGAAATCTGCCAAAATGAGTTGGGGATATTCTAAATTGTCATTTAGGATAATTTCTGAGGCATTTTCGGAAGAGTTTATTTTTCGTAAATTTTGTAAGGACCGGACCTGTCGGCTCCGATCCTGGAAAAAACAAAGTGCCTGAAATCTGCCAAAATGAGTTGGGGAGATTCTCAATTTTCATTTAGGATCATTTAGGATCATTTCTGAGGCATTTTCGGAAGAGTTGATTTTTCGTAAATTTTGTAAGGACCGGACCTGTCGGCGCCGATGAGTCCTGGAAAAAAAAAAGTGCCTGAAATCTGCCAAAATGAGTTGAGGATATTCTAAATTGTCATTTAGGATCATTTCTGAGGCATTTTCGGAAGAGTTGATTTTTCGTAAATTTTGTAAGGACCGGACCTGTCGGCGCCGATGAGTCCTGGAAAAAAAAAAGTGCCTGAAATCTGCCAAAATGAGTTGGGGATATTCTCAATTTTCATTTAGGATCATTTAGGATAATTTCTGAGGCATTTTCGGAAGAGTTGATTTTTCGTAAATTTTGTAAGGACCGGACCTGTCGGCGCCGATGACCCCGGTCCTGGGAAAACAAAAAGTGCCTGAAATCTGCCAAATTGAGTTGGGGATATTCTCAATTTTCATTGAGGATCATTTAGGATCATTTCTGAGGCATTTTCGGAAGAGTTGATTTTTCGTAAATTTTGTAAGGACCGGACCTGTCGGCGCCGATGAGTCCTGGAAAAAAAAAAGTGCCTGAAATCTGCCAAAATGAGTTGGGGATATTCTCAATTTTCATTTAGGATCATTTAGGATCATTTCTGAGGCATGTTCGGAAGAGTTGATTTTTCGTAAATTTTGTAAGGACCGGACCTGTCGGCGCCGATGAGTCCTGGAAAAAAAAAGTGCCTGAAATCTGCCAAAATGAGTTGGGGATATTCTCAATTTTCATTTAGGATCATTTCTGAGGCATTTTCGGAAGAGTTGATTTTTCGTAAATTTTGTAAGGACCGGACCTGTCGGCGCCGATGAGTCCTGGAAAAAAAAGTGCCTGAAATCTGCCAAAATGAGTTGGGGATATTCTCAATTTTCATTTAGGATCATTTAGGATCATTTCTGAGGCATGTTCGGAAGAGTTGATTTTTCGTAAATTTTGTAAGGACCGGACCTGTCGGCGCCGATGAGTCCTGGAAAAAAAAAGAGCCTGAAATCTGCCAAAATGAGATGGGGATATTCTAAATTGTCATTTAGGATAATTTCTGAGGCATTTTCGGAAGAGTTTATTTTTCGTAAATTTTGTAAGGACCGGACCTGTCGGCGCCGATAAGTCCTGGAAAAAAAAGTGCCTGAAATCTGCCAAAATGAGTTGGGGATATTCTCAATTTTCATTTAGGATCATTTAGGATCATTTCTGAGGCATTTTCGGAAGAGTTGATTTTTCGTAAATTTTGTCAGGACCGGACCTGTCGGCGCCGATGACCCCGGTCCTGGAAAAAAAAAGTGCCTGAAATCTGCCAAAATGAGTTGGGGATGTTCTAAATTGTCATTTAGGATCATTTCAGATGCATTTTCGGAAGAGTTGATTTTTCGTAAATTTTGTAAGGACCGGACCTGTCGGCGCCGATGAGTCCTGGAAAAAAAGAAGAGCCTGAAATCTGCCAAAATGAGTTGGGGATATTCTAAATTGTCATTCAGGATAATTTCTGAGGCATTTTCGGAAGAGTTTATTTTTCGTAAATTTTGTAAGGACCGGACCTGTCGGCTCCGATCCTGGAAAAAACAAAGTGCCTGAAATCTGCCAAAATGAGTTGGGGATATTCTCAATTTTCATTTAGGATCATTTAGGATCATTTCTGAGGCATTTTCGGAAGAGTTGATTTTTCGTAAATTTTGTCAGGACCGGACCTGTCGGCGCCGATGACCCCGGTCCTGGAAAAAAAAAGTGCCTGAAATCTGCCAAAATGAGTTGGGGATGTTCTAAATTGTCCTTAGGATCATTTCAGAGGCATTTTCGGAAGAGTTGATTTTTCGTAAATTTTGTAAGGACCGGACCTGTCGGCTCCGATCCTGGAAAAAACAAAGTGCCTGAAATCTGCCAAAATGAGTTGGGGATATTCTCAATTTTCATTTAGGATCATTTAGGATCATTTCTGAGGCATTTTCGGAAGAGTTGATTTTTCGTAAATTTTGTAAGGACCGGACCTGTCGGCGCCGATGACCCCGGTCTTGGGAAAACAAAAAGTGCCTGAAATCTGCCAAAATGAGTTGGGGATATTCTCAATTTTCATTTAGGATCATTTAGGATAATTTCTGAGGCATTTTCGGAAGAGTTGATTTTTCGTAAATTTTGTAAGGACCGGACCTGTCGGCGCCGATGATTCCTGGAAAAAAAAAAGTGCCTGAAATCTGCCAAAATGAGTTGGGGATATTCTCAATTTTCATTTAGGATCATTTAGGATCATTTCTGAGGCATGTTCGGAAGAGTTGATTTTTCGTAAATTTTGTAAGGACCGGACCTGTCGGCGCTGATGAGTCCTGGAAAAAAAAAGAGCCTGAAATCTGCCAAAATGAGATGGGGATATTCTAAATTGTCATTTAGGATAATTTCTGAGGCATTTTCGGAAGAGTTTATTTTTCGTAAATTTTGTAAGGACCGGACCTGTCGGCGCCGATAAGTCCTGGAAAAAAAAAGTGCCTGAAATCTGCCAAAATGATTTGGGGATATTCTCAATTTTCATTTAGGATCATTTAGGATCATTTCTGAGGCATTTTCGGAAGAGTTGATTTTTCGTAAATTTTGTCAGGACCGGACCTGTCGGCGCCGATGACCCCGGTCCTGGAAAAAAAAAGTGCCTGAAATCTGCCAAAATGAGTTGGGGATGTTCTAAATTGTCATTTAGGATCATTTCAGAGGCATTTTCGGAAGAGTTGATTTTTCGTAAATTTTGTAAGGACTGGACCTGTCGGCGCCGATGAGTCCTGGAAAAAAAGAAGAGCCTGAAATCTGCCAAAATGAGTTGGGGATATTCTAAATTGTCATTTAGGATAATTTCTGAGGCATTTTCGGAAGAGTTTATTTTTCGTAAATTTTGTAAGGACCGGACCTGTCGGCTCCGATCCTGGAAAAAACAAAGTGCCTGAAATCTGCCAAAATGAGTTGGGGATATTCTCAATTTTCATTTAGGATCATTTAGGATCATTTCTGAGGCATTTTCGGAAGAGTTGATTTTTCGTAAATTTTGTAAGGACCGGACCTGTCGGCGCCGATGAGTCCTGGAAAAAAAAAGTGCCTGAAATCTGCCAAAATGAGTTGGGGATGTTCTAAATTGTCATTTAGGATCATTTCAGAGGCATTTTCGGAAGAGTTGATTTTTCGTAAATTTTGTAAGGACCGGACCTGTCGGCGCCGATAAGTCCTGGAAAAAAAAGTGCCTGAAATCTGCAAATAATGAGTTGGGGATATTCTCAATTTTCATTTAGGATCATTTAGGATAATTTCTGAGGCATTTTCGGAAGAGTTGATTTTTCGTAAATTTTGTAAGGACCGGACCTGTCGGCGCCGATAAGTCCTAGAAAAAAAAAGTGCCTGAAATCTGCCAAAATGAGTTGGGAATATTCTCAATTTTCATTTACGATCATTTAGGATCATTTCTGAGGCATTTTCGGAAGAGTTGATTTTTCGTAAATTTTGTAAGGACCGGACCTGTCGGCGCCGATGACCCCGGTCCTGGAAAAAAAAAGTGCCTGAAATCTGCCAAAATGAGTTGGGGATATTCTAAATTGTCATTTAGGATCATTTCAGAGGCATTTTCGGAAGAGTTTATTTTTCGTAAATTTTGTAAGGACCGGACCTGTCGGCGCCGATGAGTCCTGGAAAAAAAAAAGTGCCTGAAATCTGCCAAAATGAGTTGAGGATATTCTAAATTGTCATTTAGGATCATTTCTGAGGCATTTTCGGAAGAGTTGATTTGTCGTAAATTTTGTAAGGACCGGACCTGTCGGCGCCGATGAGTCCTGGGAAAAAAAAAGTGCCTGAAATCTGCCAAAATGAGTTGGGGATATTCTCAATTTTCATTTAGGATCATTTAGGATCATTTCTGAGGCATTTTCGGAAGAGTTGATTTTTCGTAAATTTTGTAAGGACCGGACCTGTCGGCGCCGATGACTCCGGTCCTGGGAAAACAAAAAGTGCCTGAAATCTGCCAAAATGAGTTGGGGATATTCTCAATTTTCATTTAGGATCATTTAGGATCATTTCTGAGGCATGTTCGGAAGAGTTGATTTTTCGTAAATTTTGTAAGGACCGGACCTGTCGGCGCCGATGAGTCCTGGAAAAAAAAAGTGCCTGAAATCTGCCAAAATGAGTTGGGGATATTCTCAATTTTCATTTAGGATCATTTCTGAGGCATTTTCGGAAGAGTTGATTTTTCGTAAATTTTGTAAGGACCGGACCTGTCGGCGCCGATGAGTCCTGGAAAAAAAAGTGCCTGAAATCTGCCAAAATGAGTTGCGGATATTCTCAATTTTCATTTAGGATCATTTAGGATCATTTCTGAGGCATTTTCGGAAGAGTTGATTTTTCGTAAATTTTGTAAGGACCGGACCTGTCGGCGCCGATGACCCCGGTCCTGGGAAGAAAAAAAAGTGCCTGAAATCTGCCAAAATGAGTTGGGGATATTCTCAATTTTCATTTAGGATCATTTAGGATCATTTCTGAGGCATTTTCGGAAGAGTTGATTTTTCGTAAATTTTGTAAGGACCGGACCTGTCGGCGCCGATGAGTCCTGGAAAAAAAAAGAGCCTGAAATCTGCCAAAATGAGATGGGGATATTCTAAATTGTCATTTAGGATAATTTCTGAGGCATTTTCGGAAGAGTTGATTTTTCGTAAATTTTGTAAGGACCGGACCTGTCGGTGCCGATGACCCCGGGCCTTGAAAAAAAAAAGTGCCTGAAATCTGCCAAAATGAGTTGGGGATATTCTAAATTGTCATTTAGGATAATTTCTGAGGCATTTTCGGAAGAGTTGATTTTTCGTAAATTTTGTAAGGACCGGACCTGTCGGCGCCGATAAGTCCTGGAAAAAAAAGTGCCTGAAATCTGCAAATAATGAGTTGGGGATATTCTCAATTTTCATTTAGGATCATTTAGGATAATTTCTGAGGCATTTTCGGAAGAGTTGATTTTTCGTAAATTTTGTAAGGACCGGACCTGTCGGCGCCGATAAGTCCTAGAAAAAAAAAGTGCCTGAAATCTGCCAAAATGAGTTGGGGATATTCTCAATTTTCATTTACGATCATTTAGGATCATTTCTGAGGCATTTTCGGAAGAGTTGATTTTTCGTAAATTTTGTAAGGACCGGACCTGTCGGCGCCGATGACCCCGGTCCTGGAAAAAAAAAGTGCCTGAAATCTGCCAAAATGAGTTGGGGATATTCTAAATTGTCATTTAGGATCATTTCAGAGGCATTTTCGGAAGAGTTTATTTTTCGTAAATTTTGTAAGGACCGGACCTGTCGGCGCCGATGAGTCCTGGAAAAAAAAAAGTGCCTGAAATCTGCCAAAATGAATTGAGGATATTCTAAATTGTCATTTAGGATAATTTCTGAGGCATTTTCGGAAGAGTTGATTTTTCGTAAATTTTGTAAGGACCGGACCTGTCGGCGCCGATGAGTCCTGGAAAAAAAAAGTGCCTGAAATCTGCCAAAATGAGTTGAGGATATTCTAAATTGTCATTTAGGATCATTTCTGAGGCATTTTCGGAAGAGTTGATTTGTCGTAAATTTTGTAAGGACCGGACCTGTCGGCGCCGATGAGTCCTGGAAAAAAAAAAGTGCCTGAAATCTGCCAAAATGAGTTGGGGATATTCTCAATTTTCATTTAGGATCATTTAGGATCATTTCTGAGGCATTTTCGGAAGAGTTGATTTTTCGTAAATTTTGTAAGGACCGGACCTGTCGGCGCCGATGACTCCGGTCCTGGGAAAACAAAAAGTGCCTGAAATCTGCCAAAATGAGTTGGGGATATTCTCAATTTTCATTTAGGATCATTTAGGATCATTTCTGAGGCATTTTCGGAAGAGTTGATTTTTCGTAAATTTTGTAAGGACCGGACCTGTCGGCGCCGATGAGTCCTGGAAAAAAAAAGTGCCTGAAATCTGCCAAAATGAGTTGGGGATATTCTCAATTTTCATTTAGGATCATTTAGGATCATTTCTGAGGCATTTTCGGAAGAGTTGATTTTTCGTAAATTTTGTAAGGACCGGACGTGTCGGCGCCGATGAGTCCTGGAAAAAAAAAGAGCCTGAAATCTGCCAAAATGAGATGGGGATATTCTAAATTGTCATTTAGGATAATTTCTGAGGCATTTTCGGAAGAGTTGATTTTTCGTAAATTTTGTAAGGACCGGACCTGTCGGTGCCGATGACCCCGGGCCTTGAAAAAAAAAGTGCCTGAAATCTGCCAAAATGAGTTGGGGATATTCTAAATTGTCATTTAGGATAATTTCTGAGGCATTTTCGGAAGAGTTGATTTTTCGTAAATTTTGTAAGGACCGGACCTGTCGGCGCCGATAAGTCCTGGGAAAAAAAGTGCCTGAAATCTGCAAAAAATGAGTTGGGGATATTCTTAATTTTCATTTAGGATCATTTAGGATAATTTCTGAGGCATTTTCGGAAGAGTTGATTTTTCGTAAATTTTGTAAGGACCGGACCTGTCGGCGCCGATAAGTCCTAGAAAAAAAAAGTGCCTGAAATCTGCCAAAATGAGTTGGGGATATTCTCAATTTTCATTTACGATCATTTAGGATCATTTCTGAGGCATTTTCGGAAGAGTTGATTTTTCGTAAATTTTGTAAGGACCGGACCTGTCGGCGCCGATGACCCCGGTCCTGGAAAAAAAAAGTGCCTGAAATCTGCCAAAATGAGTTGGGGATATTCTAAATTGTCATTTAGGATCATTTCAGAGGCATTTTCGGAAGAGTTGATTTTTCGTAAATTTTGTAAGGACCGGACCTGTCGGCGCCGATGAGTCCTGGAAAAAAAAAGTGCCTGAAATCTGCCAAAATGAGTTGAGGATATTCTAAATTGTCATTTAGGATAATTTCTGAGGCATTTTCGGAAGAGTTGATTTTTCGTAAATTTTGTAAGGACCGGACCTGTCGGCGCCGATGAGTCCTGGAAAAAGAAAAGTGCCTGAAATCTGCCAAAATGAGTTGGGGATATTCTCAATTTTCATTTAGGATCATTTAGGATCATTTCTGAGGCATGTTCGGAAGAGTTGATTTTTCGTAAATTTTGTAAGGACCGGACCTGTCGGCGCCGATGAGTCCTGGAAAAAAAAAGTGCCTGAAATCTGCCAAAATGAGTTGGGGATATTCTCAATTTTAGGATCATTTAGGATCATTTCTGAGGCATTTTCGGAAGAGTTGATTTTTCGTAAATTTTGTAAGGACCGGACCTGTCGGCGCCGATGAGTTCTGGAAAAAAAAAAGTGCCTGAAATCTGCCAAAATGAGTTGGGGATATTCTCAATTTTCATTTAGGATCATTTAGGATCATTTCTGAGGCATGTTCGGAAGAGTTGATTTTTCGTAAATTTTGTAAGGACCGGACCTGTCGGCGCCGATAAGTCCTAGAAAAAAAAAGTGCCTGTAATCTGCCAAAATGAGTTGGGGATATTCTCAATTTTCATTTAGGATCATTTAGGATCATTTCTGAGGCATTTTCGGAAGAGTTGATTTTTCGTAAATTTTGTAAGGACCGGACCTGTCGGCGCCGATGACCCCGGTCCTGGGAAAACAAAAAGTGCCTGAAATCTGCCAAAATGAGTTGGGGATATTCTCAATTTTCATTTAGGATCATTTCTGAGGCATTTTCGGAAGAGTTGATTTTTCGTAAATTTTGTAAGGACCGGACCTGTCGGCGCCGATGAGTCCTGGAAAAAAAAAAATGCCTGAAATCTGCCAAAATGAGTTAGGGATATTCTCAATTTTCATTTAGGATCATTTAGGATCATTTCTGAGGCATTTTCGGAAGAGTTGATTTTTCGTAAATTTTGTAAGGACCGGACCTGTCGGCGCCGATGAGTCCTGGAAAAAAAAGAGCCTGAAATCTGCCAAAATGAGATGGGGATATTCTAAATTGTCATTTAGGATAATTTCTGAGGCATTTTCGGAAGAGTTGATTTTTCGTAAATTTTGTAAGGACCGGACCTGTCGGTGCCGATGACCCCGGGCCTTGAAAAAAAAAAGTGCCTGAAATCTGCCAAAATGAGTTGGGGATATTCTAAATTGTCATTTAGGATAATTTCTGAGGCATTTTCGGAAGAGTTGATTTTTCGTAAATTTTGTAAGGACCGGACCTGTCGGCGCCGATAAGTCCTGGAAAAAAAAGTGCCTGAAATCTGCAAAAAATGAGTTGGGGATATTCTCAATTTTAATTTAGGATCATTTAGGATAATTTCTGAGGCATTTTCGGAAGAGTTGATTTTTCGTAAATTTTGTAAGGACCGGACCTGTCGGCGCCGATAAGTCCTAGAAAAAAAAAGTGCCTGAAATCTGCCAAAATGAGTTGGGGATATTCTCAATTTTCATTTACGATCATTTAGGATCATTTCTGAGGCATTTTCGGAAGAGTTGATTTTTCGTAAATTTTGTAAGGACCGGACCTGTCGGCGCCGATGACCCCGGTCCTGGAAAAAAAAAGTGCCTGAAATCTGCCAAAATGAGTTGGGGATATTCTAAATTGTCATTTAGGATCATTTCTGAGGCATTTTCGGAAGAGTTGATTTTTCGTAAATTTTGTAAGGACCGGACCTGTCGGCGCCGATGACCCCGGTCCTGGAAAAAAAAAGTGCCTGAAATCTGCCAAAATGAGTTGGGGATATTCTAAATTGTCATTTAGGATCATTTCAGAGGCATTTTCGGAAGAGTTGATTTTTCGTAAATTTTGTAAGGACCGGACCTGTCGGCGCCGATGAGTCCTGGAAAAAAAAAGTGCCTGAAATCTGCCAAAATGAGTTGAGGATATTCTAAATTGTCATTTAGGATAATTTCTGAGGCATTTTCGGAAGAGTTGATTTTTCGTAAATTTTGTAAGGACCGGACCTGTCGGCGCCGATGAGTCCTGGAAAAAAAAAAGTGCCTGAAATCTGCCAAAATGAGTTGAGGATATTCTAAATTGTCATTTAGGATCATTTCTGAGGCATTTTCGGAAGAGTTGATTTTTCGTAAATTTTGTAAGGACCGGACCTGTCGGCGCCGATGAGTCCTGGAAAAGAAAAAGTGCCTGAAATCTGCCAAAATGAGTTGGGGATATTCTCAATTTTCATTTAGGATCATTTAGGATCATTTCTGAATGCCTTAGAAATGATCCTAAATGATCCTAAATGAAAATTGAGAATATCCCCAACTCATTTTGGCAGATTTCAGGCACTTTGTTTTTTCCAGGATCGGAGCAGACAGGTCCGGTCCTTACAAAATTTACGAAAAATAAACTTTTCCGAAAATGCCTCAGAAATGATCCTAAATGATCCTAAATGAAAATTGAGAATATCCCCAACTCATTTTGGCAGATTTCAGGCACTTTGATTTTTCCAGGATCGGAGCCGACAGGTCCGGTCCTTACAAAATTTACGAAAAATAAACTCTTCCGAAAATGCCTCAGAAATGATCCTAAATGAAAATTTAGAATATCCCCAACTCATTTTGGCAGATTTCAGGCACTTTTTTTTTTCCAGGACTCATCGGCGCCGACAGGTCCGGTCCTTACAAAATTTACGAAAAATCAACTATTCATAAAATGCCTCAGAAGTGATCCTAAATGACAATTTAGAATATCCCCAACTCATTTTGGCAGATTTCGGGCACTTTTTTTTCCAGGACTCATCGGCGCCGACAGGTCCGGTCCTTACAAAATTTACGAAAAATCAACTCTTCCGAAAATGCCTCAGAAATGATCCTAAATGATCCTAAATGAAAATTGAGAATATCCCCATCTCATTTTGGCAGATTTCAGGCTCTTTTTTTTTTCCAGGACTCATCGGCGCCGACAGGTCCGGTCCTTACAAAATTTACGAAAAATCAACTCTTCCGAAAATGCCTCAGAAATGATCCTAAATGACAATTTAGAATATCCCCAACTCATTTTGGCAGATTTCAGGCACTTTTTTTTTTCCAGGACCGGGGTCATCGGCGCCGACAGGTCCGGTCCTTACAAAATTTACGAAAAATCAACTCTTCCGAAAATGCCTCAGAAATGATCCTAAATGATCCTAAATGAAAATTGAGAATATCCCCAACTCATTTTGGCAGATTTCAGGCACTTTTTTTTTTCCAGGACTCATCGGTGCCGACAGGTCCGGTCCTTACAAAATTTACGAAAAATCAACTCTTCCGAAAATGCCTCAGAAGTGATCCTAAATGACAATTTAGAATATCCCCAACTCATTTTGGCAGATTTCAGGCACTTTTTTTTTCCAGGACCGGGGTCATCGGCGCCGACAGGTCCGGTGCTTACAAAATTTACGAAAAATCAACTCTTCCGAAAATGCCTCAGAAATTATCCTAAATGATCCTAAATGAAAATTTAGAATATCCCCAACTCATTTTGGCAGATTTCAGGCACTTTTTTTTTTCCAGGACTCATCGGCGCCGACAGGTCCGGTCCTTACAAAATTTACGAAAAATCAACTATTCATAAAATGCCTCAGAAGTGATCCTAAATGACAATTTAGAATATCCCCAACTCATTTTGGCAGATTTCGGGCACTTTTTTTTTCCAGGACTCATCGGCGCCGACAGGTCCGGTCCTTACAAAATTTACGAAAAATCAACTCTTCCGAAAATGCCTCAGAAATGATCCTAAATGATCCTAAATGAAAATTGAGAATATCCCCATCTCATTTTGGCAGATTTCAGGCTATTTTTTTTTTCCAGGACTCATCGGCGCCGACAGGTCCGGTCCTTACAAAATTTACGAAAAATCAACTCTTCCGAAAATGCCTCAGAAATGATCCTAAATGATCCTAAATGAAAATTTAGAATATCCCCAACTCATTTTGGCAGATTTCAGGCACTTTTTTTTTTCCAGGACCGGGGTCATCGGCGCCGACAGGTCCGGTCCTTACAAAATTTACGAAAAATAAACTTTTCCGAAAATGCCTCAGAAATGATCCTAAATGATCCTAAATGAAAATTGAGAATATCCCCAACTCATTTTGGCAGATTTCAGGCACTTTTTTTTTTCCAGGACTCATCGGTGCCGACAGGTCCGGTCCTTACAAAATTTACGAAAAATCAACTCTTCCGAAAATGCCTCAGAAGTGATCCTAAATGACAATTTAGAATATCCCCAACTCATTTTGGCAGATTTCAGGCACTTTTTTTTTCCAGGACCGGGGTCATCGGCGCCGACAGGTCCGGTGCTTACAAAATTTACGAAAAATCAACTCTTCCGAAAATGCCTCAGAAATTATCCTAAATGATCCTAAATGAAAATTTAGAATATCCCCAACTCATTTTGGCAGATTTCAGGCACTTTTTTTTTTCCAGGACTCATCGGCGCCGACAGGTCCGGTCCTTACAAAATTTACGAAAAATCAACTATTCATAAAATGCCTCAGAAGTGATCCTAAATGACAATTTAGAATATCCCCAACTCATTTTGGCAGATTTCGGGCACTTTTTTTTTCCAGGACTCATCGGCGCCGACAGGTCCGGTCCTTACAAAATTTACGAAAAATCAACTCTTCCGAAAATGCCTCAGAAATGATCCTAAATGATCCTAAATGAAAATTGAGAATATCCCCATCTCATTTTGGCAGATTTCAGGCTATTTTTTTTTTCCAGGACTCATCGGCGCCGACAGGTCCGGTCCTTACAAAATTTACGAAAAATCAACTCTTCCGAAAATGCCTCAGAAATGATCCTAAATGATCCTAAATGAAAATTTAGAATATCCCCAACTCATTTTGGCAGATTTCAGGCACTTTTTTTTTTCCAGGACCGGGGTCATCGGCGCCGACAGGTCCGGTCCTTACAAAATTTACGAAAAATAAACTTTTCCGAAAATGCCTCAGAAATGATCCTAAATGATCCTAAATGAAAATTGAGAATATCCCCAACTCATTTTGGCAGATTTCAGGCACTTTGTTTTTTCCAGGATCGGAGCCGACAGGTCCGGTCCTTACAAAATTTACGAAAAATCAACTCTTCCGAAAATGCCTCAGAAATGATCCTAAATGAAAATTGAGAATATCCCCAACTCATTTTGGCAGATTTCAGGCACTTTTTTTTTTCAGGACTCATCGGCGCCGACAGGTCCTTACAAAATTTACGAAAAATCAACTCTTCCGAAAATGCCTCAGAAATTATCCTAAATGATCCTAAATGAAAATTTAGAATATCCCCAACTCATTTTGGCAGATTTCAGGCACTTTTTTTTTTCCAGGACTCATCGGCGCCGACAGGTCCGGTCTTTACAAAATTTACGAAAAATCAACTATTCATAAAATGCCTCAGAAGTGATCCTAAATGACAATTTAGAATATCCCCAACTCATTTTGGCAGATTTCGGGCACTTTTTTTTTCCAGGACTCATCGGCGCCGACAGGTCCGGTCCTTACAAAATTAACGAAAAATCAACTCTTCCGAAAATGCCTCAGAAATGATCCTAAATGATCCTAAATGAAAATTGAGAATATCCCCATCTCATTTTGGCAGATTTCAGGCTCTTTTTTTTTTCCAGGACTCATCGGCGCCGACAGGTCCGGTCCTTACAAAATTTACGAAAAATCAACTCTTCCGAAAATGCCTCAGAAGTGATCCTAAATGACAATTTAGAATATCCCCAACTCATTTTGGCAGATTTCAGGCACTTTTTTTTTCCAGGACCGGGGTCATCGGCGCCGACAGGTCCGGTCCTTACAAAATTTACGAAAAATCAACTCTTCCGAAAATGCCTCAGAAATGATCCTAAATGATCCTAAATGAAAATTGAGAATATCCCCAACTCATTTTGGCAGATTTCAGGCACTTTTTTTTTTCAGGACTCATCGGCGCCGACAGGTCCTTACAAAATTTACGAAAAATCAACTCTTCCGAAAATGCCTCAGAAATTATCCTAAATGATCCTAAATGAAAATTTAGAATATCCCCAACTCATTTTGGCAGATTTCAGGCACTTTTTTTTTTCCAGGACTCATCGGCGCCGACAGGTCCGGTCCTTACAAAATTTACGAAAAATCAACTATTCATAAAATGCCTCAGAAGTGATCCTAAATGACAATTTAGAATATCCCCAACTCATTTTGGCAGATTTCGGGCACTTTTTTTTTCCAGGACTCATCGGCGCCGACAGGTCCGGTCCTTACAAAATTTACGAAAAATCAACTCTTCCGAAAATGCCTCAGAAATGATCCTAAATGATCCTAAATGAAAATTGAGAATATCCCCATCTCATTTTGGCAGATTTCAGGCTCTTTTTTTTTTCCAGGACTCATCGGCGCCGACAGGTCCGGTCCTTACAAAATTTACGAAAAATCAACTCTTCCGAAAATGCCTCAGAAATGATCCTAAATGATCCTAAATGAAAATTTAGAATATCCCCAACTCATTTTGGCAGATTTCAGGCACTTTTTTTTTTCCAGGACCGGGGTCATCGGCGCCGACAGGTCCGGTCCTTACAAAATTTACGAAAAATAAACTTTTCCGAAAATGCCTCAGAAATGATCCTAAATGATCCTAAATGAAAATTGAGAATATCCCCAACTCATTTTGGCAGATTTCAGGCACTTTGTTTTTTCCAGGATCGGAGCCGACAGGTCCGGTCCTTACAAAATTTACGAAAAATCAACTCTTCCGAAAATGCCTCAGAAATGATCCTAAATGAAAATTGAGAATATCCCCAACTCATTTTGGCAGATTTCAGGCACTTTTTTTTTTCCAGGACTCATCGGCGCCGACAGGTCCGGTCCTTACAAAATTTACGAAAAATCAACTCTTCCGAAAATGCCTCAGAAATGATCCTAAATGACAATTTAGAATATCCCCAACTCATTTTGGCAGATTTCAGGCACTTTTTTTTTCCAGGACTCATCGGCGCCAACAGGTCCGGTCCTTACAAAATTTACGAAAAAATCAACTCTTCCGAAAATGCCTTAGAAATGATCCTAAATGATCCTAAATGAAAATTGAGAATATCCCCAACTCATTTTGGCAGATTTCAGGCACTTTGTTTTTTCCAGGATCGGAGCAGACAGGTCCGGTCCTTACAAAATTTACGAAAAATAAACTTTTCCGAAAATGCCTCAGAAATGATCCTAAATGATCCTAAATGAAAATTGAGAATATCCCCAACTCATTTTGGCAGATTTCAGGCACTTTGATTTTTCCAGGATCGGAGCCGACAGGTCCGGTCCTTACAAAATTTACGAAAAATAAACTCTTCCGAAAATGCCTCAGAAATGATCCTAAATGACAATTTAGAATATCCCCAACTCATTTTGGCAGATTTCAGGCACTTTTTTTTTTCCAGGACTCATCGGCGCCGACAGGTCCGGTCCTTACAAAATTTACGAAAAATCAACTATTCATAAAATGCCTCAGAAGTGATCCTAAATGACAATTTAGAATATCCCCAACTCATTTTGGCAGATTTCGGGCACTTTTTTTTTCCAGGACTCATCGGCGCCGACAGGTCCGGTCCTTACAAAATTTACGAAAAATCAACTCTTCCGAAAATGCCTCAGAAATGATCCTAAATGATCCTAAATGAAAATTGAGAATATCCCCATCTCATTTTGGCAGATTTCAGGCTCTTTTTTTTTTCCAGGACTCATCGGCGCCGACAGGTCCGGTCCTTACAAAATTTACGAAAAATCAACTCTTCCGAAAATGCCTCAGAAATGATCCTAAATGACAATTTAGAATATCCCCAACTCATTTTGGCAGATTTCAGGCACTTTTTTTTTTCCAGGACCGGGGTCGGCGCCGACAGGTCCGGTCCTTACAAAATTAACGAAAAATCAACTCTTCCGAAAATGCCTCAGAAATGATCCTAAATGATCCTAAATGAAAATTGAGAATATCCCCATCTCATTTTGGCAGATTTCAGGCTCTTTTTTTTTTCCAGGACTCATCGGCGCCGACAGGTCCGGTCCTTACAAAATTTACGAAAAATCAACTCTTCCGAAAATGCCTCAGAAGTGATCCTAAATGACAATTTAGAATATCCCCAACTCATTTTGGCAGATTTCAGGCACTTTTTTTTTCCAGGACCGGGGTCATCGGCGCCGACAGGTCCGGTCCTTACAAAATTTACGAAAAATCAACTCTTCCGAAAATGCCTCAGAAATGATCCTAAATGATCCTAAATGAAAATTGAGAATATCCCCAACTCATTTTGGCAGATTTCAGGCACTTTTTTTTTCAGGACTCATCGGCGCCGACAGGTCCTTACAAAATTTACGAAAAATCAACTCTTCCGAAAATGCCTCAGAAATTATCCTAAATGATCCTAAATGAAAATTTAGAATATCCCCAACTCATTTTGGCAGATTTCAGGCACTTTTTTTTTTCCAGGACTCATCGGCGCCGACAGGTCCGGTCCTTACAAAATTTACGAAAAATCAACTATTCATAAAATGCCTCAGAAGTGATCCTAAATGACAATTTAGAATATCCCCAACTCATTTTGGCAGATTTCGGGCACTTTTTTTTTCCAGGACTCATCGGCGCCGACAGGTCCGGTCCTTACAAAATTTACGAAAAATCAACTCTTCCGAAAATGCCTCAGAAATGATCCTAAATGATCCTAAATGAAAATTGAGAATATCCCCATCTCATTTTGGCAGATTTCAGGCTCTTTTTTTTTTCCAGGACTCATCGGCGCCGACAGGTCCGGTCCTTACAAAATTTACGAAAAATCAACTCTTCCGAAAATGCCTCAGAAATGATCCTAAATGATCCTAAATGAAAATTTAGAATATCCCCAACTCATTTTGGCAGATTTCAGGCACTTTTTTTTTTCCAGGACCGGGGTCATCGGCGCCGACAGGTCCGGTCCTTACAAAATTTACGAAAAATAAACTTTTCCGAAAATGCCTCAGAAATGATCCTAAATGATCCTAAATGAAAATTGAGAATATCCCCAACTCATTTTGGCAGATTTCAGGCACTTTGTTTTTTCCAGGATCGGAGCCGACAGGTCCGGTCCTTACAAAATTTACGAAAAATCAACTCTTCCGAAAATGCCTCAGAAATGATCCTAAATGAAAATTGAGAATATCCCCAACTCATTTTGGCAGATTTCAGGCACTTTTTTTTTTCCAGGACTCATCGGCGCCGACAGGTCCGGTCCTTACAAAATTTACGAAAAATCAACTCTTCCGAAAATGCCTCAGAAATGATCCTAAATGACAATTTAGAATATCCCCAACTCATTTTGGCAGATTTCAGGCACTTTTTTTTTCCAGGACTCATCGGCGCCAACAGGTCCGGTCCTTACAAAATTTACGAAAAAATCAACTCTTCCGAAAATGCCTCAGAAATGATCCTAAATGATCCTAAATGAAAATTGAGAATATCCCCAACTCATTTTGGCAGATTTCAGGCATTTTTTTTTTTCCAGGACTCATCGGCGCCGACAGGTCCGGTCCTTACAAAATTTACGAAAAATCAACTCTTCCGAAAATGCCTCAGAAGTGATCCTAAATGACAATTTAGAATATCCCCAACTCATTTTGGCAGATTTCAGGCACTTTTTTTTTCCAGGACCGGGGTCATCGGCGCCGACAGGTCCGGTCCTTACAAAATTTACGAAAAATCAACTCTTCCGAAAATGCCTCAGAAATTATCCTAAATGATCCTAAATGAAAATTTAGAATATCCCCAACTCATTTTGGCAGATTTCAGGCACTTTTTTTTTCCAGGACTCATCGGCGCCGACAGGTCCGGTCCTTACAAAATTTACGAAAAATCAACTATTCATAAAATGCCTCAGAAGTGATCCTAAATGACAATTTAGAATATCCCCAACTCATTTTGGCAGATTTCGGGCACTTTTTTTTTCCAGGACTCATCGGCGCCGACAGGTCCGGTCCTTACAAAATTTACGAAAAATCAACTCTTCCGAAAATGCCTCAGAAATGATCCTAAATGATCCTAAATGAAAATTGAGAATATCCCCATCTCATTTTGGCAGATTTCAGGCTATTTTTTTTTTCCAGGACTCATCGGCGCCGACAGGTCCGGTCCTTACAAAATTTACGAAAAATCAACTCTTCCGAAAATGCCTCAGAAATGATCCTAAATGATCCTAAATGAAAATTTAGAATATCCCCAACTCATTTTGGCAGATTTCAGGCACTTTTTTTTTTCCAGGACCGGGGTCATCGGCGCCGACAGGTCCGGTCCTTACAAAATTTACGAAAAATAAACTTTTCCGAAAATGCCTCAGAAATGATCCTAAATGATCCTAAATGAAAATTGAGAATATCCCCAACTCATTTTGGCAGATTTCAGGCACTTTGTTTTTTCCAGGATCGGAGCCGACAGGTCCGGTCCTTACAAAATTTACGAAAAATCAACTCTTCCGAAAATGCCTCAGAAATGATCCTAAATGAAAATTGAGAATATCCCCAACTCATTTTGGCAGATTTCAGGCACTTTTTTTTTTCCAGGACTCATCGGCGCCGACAGGTCCGGTCCTTACAAAATTTACGAAAAATCAACTCTTCCGAAAATGCCTCAGAAATGATCCTAAATGACAATTTAGAATATCCCCAACTCATTTTGGCAGATTTCAGGCACTTTTTTTTTCCAGGACTCATCGGCGCCAACAGGTCCGGTCCTTACAAAATTTACGAAAAATCAACTCTTCCGAAAATGCCTTAGAAATGATCCTAAATGATCCTAAATGAAAATTGAGAATATCCCCAACTCATTTTGGCAGATTTCAGGCACTTTGTTTTTTCCAGGATCGGAGCAGACAGGTCCGGTCCTTACAAAATTTACGAAAAATAAACTTTTCCGAAAATGCCTCAGAAATGATCCTAAATGATCCTAAATGAAAATTGAGAATATCCCCAACTCATTTTGGCAGATTTCAGGCACTTTGATTTTTCCAGGATCGGAGCCGACAGGTCCGGTCCTTACAAAATTTACGAAAAATAAACTCTTCCGAAAATGCCTCAGAAATGATCCTAAATGATCCTAAATGAAAATTGAGAATATCCCCAACTCATTTTGGCAGATTTCAGGCACTTTGTTTTTTCCAGGATCGGAGCCGACAGGTCCGGTCCTTACAAAATTTACGAAAAATCAACTCTTCCGAAAATGCCTCAGAAATGATCCTAAATGAAAATTGAGAATATCCCCAACTCATTTTGGCAGATTTCAGGCACTTTTTTTTTTCCAGGACTCATCGGCGCCGACAGGTCCGGTCCTTACAAAATTTACGAAAAATCAACTCTTCCGAAAATGCCTCAGAAATGATCCTAAATGACAATTTAGAATATCCCCAACTCATTTTGGCAGATTTCAGGCACTTTTTTTTTCCAGGACTCATCGGCGCCAACAGGTCCGGTCCTTACAAAATTTACGAAAAAATCAACTCTTCCGAAAATGCCTCAGAAATGATCCTAAATGATCCTAAATGAAAATTGAGAATATCCCCAACTCATTTTGGCAGATTTCAGGCACTTTTTTTTTTCCAGGACTCATCGG
This sequence comes from Henricia sp. BOLD:AAB3569, assembly GCA_037783545.1. Lineage (NCBI taxonomy): Eukaryota > Metazoa > Echinodermata > Asteroidea > Spinulosida > Echinasteridae > Henricia > Henricia sp. BOLD:AAB3569. Next base: position 924,375 of record JBBELK010000112.1, on the reverse strand, counting down.
CGCCGACAGGTCCGGTCCTTACAAAATTTACGAAAAATCAACTCTTCCGAAAATGCCTCAGAAGTGATCCTAAATGACAATTTAGAATATCCCCAACTCATTTTGGCAGATTTCAGGCACTTTTTTTTTCCAGGACCGGGGTCATCGGCGCCGACAGGTCCGGTCCTTACAAAATTTACGAAAAATCAACTCTTCCGAAAATGCCTCAGAAATTATCCTAAATGATCCTAAATGAAAATTTAGAATATCCCCAACTCATTTTGGCAGATTTCAGGCACTTTTTTTTTTCCAGGACTCATCGGCGCCGACAGGTCCGGTCCTTACAAAATTTACGAAAAATCAACTATTCATAAAATGCCTCAGAAGTGATCCTAAATGACAATTTAGAATATCCCCAACTCATTTTGGCAGATTTCGGGCACTTTTTTTTTCCAGGACTCATCGGCGCCGACAGGTCCGGTCCTTACAAAATTTACGAAAAATCAACTCTTCCGAAAATGCCTCAGAAATGATCCTAAATGATCCTAAATGAAAATTGAGAATATCCCCATCTCATTTTGGCAGATTTCAGGCTATTTTTTTTTTCCAGGACTCATCGGCGCCGACAGGTCCGGTCCTTACAAAATTTACGAAAAATCAACTCTTCCGAAAATGCCTCAGAAATGATCCTAAATGATCCTAAATGAAAATTTAGAATATCCCCAACTCATTTTGGCAGATTTCAGGCACTTTTTTTTTTCCAGGACCGGGGTCATCGGCGCCGACAGGTCCGGTCCTTACAAAATTTACGAAAAATAAACTTTTCCGAAAATGCCTCAGAAATGATCCTAAATGATCCTAAATGAAAATTGAGAATATCCCCAACTCATTTTGGCAGATTTCAGGCACTTTGTTTTTTCCAGGATCGGAGCCGACAGGTCCGGTCCTTACAAAATTTACGAAAAATCAACTCTTCCGAAAATGCCTCAGAAATGATCCTAAATGAAAATTGAGAATATCCCCAACTCATTTTGGCAGATTTCAGGCACTTTTTTTTTTCCAGGACTCATCGGCGCCGACAGGTCCGGTCCTTACAAAATTTACGAAAAATCAACTCTTCCGAAAATGCCTCAGAAATGATCCTAAATGACAATTTAGAATATCCCCAACTCATTTTGGCAGATTTCAGGCACTTTTTTTTTCCAGGACTCATCGGCGCCAACAGGTCCGGTCCTTACAAAATTTACGAAAAATCAACTCTTCCGAAAATGCCTTAGAAATGATCCTAAATGATCCTAAATGAAAATTGAGAATATCCCCAACTCATTTTGGCAGATTTCAGGCACTTTGTTTTTTCCAGGATCGGAGCAGACAGGTCCGGTCCTTACAAAATTTACGAAAAATAAACTTTTCCGAAAATGCCTCAGAAATGATCCTAAATGATCCTAAATGAAAATTGAGAATATCCCCAACTCATTTTGGCAGATTTCAGGCACTTTGATTTTTCCAGGATCGGAGCCGACAGGTCCGGTCCTTACAAAATTTACGAAAAATAAACTCTTCCGAAAATGCCTCAGAAATGATCCTAAATGACAATTTAGAATATCCCCAACTCATTTTGGCAGATTTCAGGCACTTTTTTTTTTCCAGGACTCATCGGCGCCGACAGGTCCGGTCCTTACAAAATTTACGAAAAATCAACTATTCATAAAATGCCTCAGAAGTGATCCTAAATGACAATTTAGAATATCCCCAACTCATTTTGGCAGATTTCGGGCACTTTTTTTTTCCAGGACTCATCGGCGCCGACAGGTCCGGTCCTTACAAAATTTACGAAAAATCAACTCTTCCGAAAATGCCTCAGAAATGATCCTAAATGATCCTAAATGAAAATTGAGAATATCCCCATCTCATTTTGGCAGATTTCAGGCTCTTTTTTTTTTCCAGGACTCATCGGCGCCGACAGGTCCGGTCCTTACAAAATTTACGAAAAATCAACTCTTCCGAAAATGCCTCAGAAATGATCCTAAATGACAATTTAGAATATCCCCAACTCATTTTGGCAGATTTCAGGCACTTTTTTTTTTCCAGGACCGGGGTCATCGGCGCCGACAGGTCCGGTCCTTAAAAAATTTACGAAAAATCAACTTTTCCGAAAATGCCTCAGAAATGATCCTAAATGATCCTAAATGAAAATTGAGAATATCCCCAACTCATTTTGGTAGATTTCAGGCACTTTTTTTTTTCAGGACTCATCGGCGCCGACAGGTCCTTACAAAATTTACGAAAAATCAACTCTTCCGAAAATGCCTCAGAAATTATCCTAAATGATCCTAAATGAAAATTTAGAATATCCCCAACTCATTTTGGCAGATTTCAGGCACTTTTTTTTTCCAGGACTCATCGGCGCCGACAGGTCCGGTCCTTACAAAATTTACGAAAAATCAACTATTCATAAAATGCCTCAGAAGTGATCCTAAATGACAATTTAGAATATCCCCAACTCATTTTGGCAGATTTCGGGCACTTTTTTTTTCCAGGACTCATCGGCGCCGACAGGTCCGGTCCTTACAAAATTTACGAAAAATCAACTCTTCCGAAAATGCCTCAGAAATGATCCTAAATGATCCTAAATGAAAATTGAGAATATCCCCATCTCATTTTGGCAGATTTCAGGCTCTTTTTTTTTTCCAGGACTCATCGGCGCCGACAGGTCCGGTCCTTACAAAATTTACGAAAAATCAACTCTTCCGAAAATGCCTCAGAAATGATCCTAAATGACAATTTAGAATATCCCCATCTCATTTTGGCAGATTTCAGGCACTTTTTTTTTTCCAGGACCGGGGTCATCGGCGCCGACAGGTCCGGTCCTTAAAAAATTTACGAAAAATCAACTCTTCCGAAAATGCCTCAGAAATGATCCTAAATGATCCTAAATGAAAATTGAGAATATCCCCAACTCATTTTGGCAGATTTCAGGCACTTTTTTTTTTCAGGACTTATCGGCGCCGACAGGTCCGGTCCTTACAAAATTGACGAAAAATCAACTCTTCCGAAAATGCCTCAGAAATGATCCTAAATGATCCTAAATGAAAATTGAGAATATCCCCAACTCATTTTGGCAGATTTCAGGCACTTTTTTTTTTCAGGACTCATCGGCGCCGACAGGTCCTTACAAAATTTACGAAAAATCAACTCTTCCGAAAATGCCTCAGAAATTATCCTAAATGATCCTAAATGAAAATTTAGAATATCCCCAACTCATTTTGGCAGATTTCAGGCACTTTTTTTTTTCCAGGACTCATCGGCGCCGACAGGTCCGGTCCTTACAAAATTTACGAAAAATCAACTATTCATAAAATGCCTCAGAAGTGATCCTAAATGACAATTTAGAATATCCCCAACTCATTTTGGCAGATTTCGGGCACTTTTTTTTTCCAGGACTCATCGGCGCCGACAGGTCCGGTCCTTACAAAATTTACGAAAAATCAACTCTTCCGAAAATGCCTCAGAAATGATCCTAAATGATCCTAAATGAAAATTGAGAATATCCCCATCTCATTTTGGCAGATTTCAGGCTCTTTTTTTTTTCCAGGACTCATCGGCGCCGACAGGTCCGGTCCTTACAAAATTTACGAAAAATCAACTCTTCCGAAAATGCCTCAGAAATGATCCTAAATGATCCTAAATGAAAATTTAGAATATCCCCAACTCATTTTGGCAGATTTCAGGCACTTTTTTTTTTCCCAGGATCGGAGCCGACAGGTCCGGTCCTTACAAAATTTACGAAAAATAAACTCTTCCGAAAATGCCTCAGAAATTATCCTAAATGACAATTTAGAATATTCCCATCTCATTTTGGCAGATTTCAGGCTCTTTTTTTTTCCAGGACTCATCGGCGCCGACAGGTCCGGTCCTTACAAAATTTACGAAAAATCAACTTTTCCGGAAATGCCTCAGAAATGATCCTAAATGACAATTTAGAATATCCCCAACTCATTTTGGCAGATTTCAGGCACTTTTTTTCCAGGACTCATCGGCGCCAACAGGTCCGGTCCTTACAAAATTTACGAAAAATCAACTCTTCCGAAAATGCCTCAGAAATGATCCTAAATTATCCTAAATGAAAATTGAGAATATCCCCAACTCATTTTGGCAGATTTCAGGCACTTTTTTTTTTCCCAGGATCGGAGCCGACAGGTCCGGTCCTTACAAAATTTACGAAAAATAAACTCTTCCGAAAATGCCTCAGAAATTATCCTAAATGACAATTTAGAATATTCCCATCTCATTTTGGCAGATTTCAGGCTCTTTTTTTTTCCAGGACTCATCGGCGCCGACAGGTCCGGTCCTTACAAAATTTACGAAAAATCAACTTTTCCGAAAATGCCTCAGAAATGATCCTAAATGACAATTTAGAATATCCCCAACTCATTTTGGCAGATTTCAGGCACTTTTTTTCCAGGACTCATCGGCGCCAACAGGTCCGGTCCTTACAAAATTTACGAAAAATCAACTCTTCCGAAAATGCCTCAGAAATGATCCTAAATTATCCTAAATGAAAATTGAGAATATCCCCAACTCATTTTGGCAGATTTCAGGCACTTTTTTTTTCCCAGGACCGGGGTCATCGGCGCCGACAGGTCCGGTCCTTACAAAATTTACGAAAAATCAACTCTTCCGAAAATGCCTCAGAAATGATCCTAAATGATCCTAAATGAAAATTGAGAATATCCCCAACTCATTTTGGCAGATTTCAGGCACTTTTTTTTTTCCAGGACTCATCGGCGCCGACAGGTCCGGTCCTTACAAAATTTACGAAAAATCAACTCTTCCGAAAATGCCTCAGAAATGATCCTAAATGATCCTAAATGAAAATTGAGAATATCCCCAACTCATTTTGGCAGATTTCAGGCACTTTGATTTTTCCAGGATCGGAGCCGACAGGTCCGGTCCTTACAAAATTTACGAAAAATAAACTCTTCCGAAAATGCCTCAGAAATGATCCTAAATGACAATTTAGAATATCCCCAACTCATTTTGGCAGATTTCAGGCACTTTTTTTTTTCAAGGACCGGGGTCATCGGCGCCGACAGGTCCGGTCCTTACAAAATTTACGAAAAATCAACTCTTCCGAAAATGCCTCAGAAATTATCCTAAATGACAATTTAGAATATCCCCATCTCATTTTGGCAGATTTCAGGCTCTTTTTTTTTTCCAGGACTCATCGGCGCCGACAGGTCCGGTCCTTACAAAATTTACGAAAAATCAACTCTTCCGAAAATGCCTCAGAAATGATCCTAAATGACAATTTAGAATATCCCCAACTCATTTTGGCAGATTTCAGGCACTTTTTTTTTCCAGGACTCATCGGCGCCAACAGGTCCGGTCCTTACAAAATTTACGAAAAATCAACTCTTCCGAAAATGGCTCAGAAGTGATCCTAAATGACAATTTAGAATATCCCCAACTCATTTTGGCAGATTTCAGGCACTTTTTTTTTCCAGACCGGGGTCATCGGCGCCAACAGGTCCGGTCCTTACAAAATTTACGAAAAATCAACTCTTCCGAAAATGCCTCAGAAATGATCCTAAATGATCCTAAATGAAAATTGAGAATATCCCCAACTCATTTTGGCAGATTTCAGGCACTTTTTTTCCCCCAGGACCGGGGTCATCGGCGCCGACAGGTCCGGTCCTTACAAAATTTACGAAAAATCAACTCTTCCGAAAATTCCTCAGAAATGATCCTAAATGATCCTAAATGAAAATTGAGAATATCCCCAACTCATTTTGGCAGATTTCAGGCACTCTTTTTTTCCAGGACTCATCGGCGCCGACAGGTCCGGTCCTTACAAAATTTACGAAAAATCAACTCTTCCGAAAATGCCTCAGAAATGATCCTAAATGATCCTAAATGAAAATTGAGAATATCCCCAACTCATTTTGGCAGATTTCAGGCACTTTGATTTTTCCAGGATCGGAGCCGACAGGTACGGTCCTTACAAAATTTACGAAAAATAAACTCTTCCGAAAATGCCTCAGAAATGATCCTAAATGACAATTTAGAATATCCCCAACTCATTTTGGCAGATTTCAGGCACTTTTTTTTTTCAAGGACCGGGGTCATCGGCGCCGACAGGTCCGGTCCTTACAAAATTTACGAAAAATCAACTCTTCCGAAAATGCCTCAGAAATTATCCTAAATGATCCTAAATGAAAATTGAGAATATCCCCAACTCATTTTGGCAGATTTCAGGCACTTTTTTTTTTCCAGGACTCATCGGCGCCGACAGGTCCGGTCCTTACAAAATTTACGGAAAATCAACTCTTCCGAAAATGCCTCAGAAATGATCCTAAATGACAATTTAGAATATCCCCAACTCATTTTGGCAGATTTCAGGCACTTTTTTTTTTCCAGGACCGGGGTCATCGGCGCCGACAGGTTCGGTCCTTACAAAATTTACGAAAAATCAACTCTTCCGAAAATGCCTCAGAAATGATCCTAAATGATCCTAAATGAAAATTGAGAATATCCCCAACTCATTTTGGCAGATTTCAGGCACTTTTTTTTTTCAGGACTCATCGGCGCCGACAGGTCCGGTCCTTACAAAATTTACGAAAAATCAACTCTTCCGAAAATGCCTCAGAAATTATCCTAAATGATCCTAAATGAAAATTGAGAATATCCCCAACTCATTTTGGCAGATTTCAGGCACTTTTTTTTTTCCAGGACTCATCGGCGCCGACAGGTCCGGTCCTTACAAAATTTACGAAAAATCAACTATTCATAAAATGCCTCAGAAGTGATCCTAAATGACAATTTAGAATATCCCCAACTCATTTTGGCAGATTTCAGGCACTTTTTTTTTTCCAGGACTCATCGGCGCCGACAGGTCCGGTCCTTACAAAATTTACGAAAAATCAACTCTTCCGAAAATGCCTCAGAAATGATCCTAAATGATCCTAAATGAAAATTGAGAATATCCCCATCTCATTTTGGCAGATTTCAGGCTCTTTTTTTTTCCAGGACTCATCGGCGCCGACAGGTCCGGTCCTTACAAAATTTACGAAAAATCAACTCTTCCGAAAATGCCTCAGAAATGATCCTAAATGACAATTTAGAATATCCCCAACTCATTTTGGCAGATTTCAGGCACTTTTTTTTTCCAGGACCGGGGTCATCGGCGCCGACAGGTCCGGTCCTTACAAAATTTACGAAAAATCAACTCTTCCGAAAATGCCTCAGAAATGATCCTAAATGATCCTAAATGAAAATTGAGAATATCCCCATCTCATTTTGGCAGATTTCAGGCTCTTTTTTTTTCCAGGACTCATCGGCGCCGACAGGTCCGGTCCTTACAAAATTTACGAAAAATCAACTCTTCCGAAAATGCCTCAGAAATGATCCTAAATGATCCTAAATGAAAATTGAGAATATCCCCAACTCATTTTGGCAGATTTCAGGCACTTTTTTTTTTCAGGACTCATCGGCGCCGACAGGTCCGGTCCTTACAAAATTTACGAAAAATCAACTCTTCCGAAAATGCCTCAGAAATGATCCTAAATGATCCTAAATGAAAATTGAGAATATCCCCATCTCATTTTGGCAGATTTCAGGCTCTTTTTTTTTCCAGGACTCATCGGCGCCGACAGGTCCGGTCCTTACAAAATTTACGAAAAATCAACTCTTCCGAAAATGCCTCAGAAATGATCCTAAATGACAATTTAGAATATCCCCAACTCATTTTGGCAGATTTCAGGCACTTTTTTTTTCCAGGACCGGGGTCATCGGCGCCGACAGGTCCGGTCCTTACAAAATTTACGAAAAATCAACTCTTCCGAAAATGCCTCAGAAATGATCCTAAATGATCCTAAATGAAAATTGAGAATATCCCCAACTCATTTTGGCAGATTTCAGGCACTTTTTTTTTCCAGGACTCATCGGCGCCGACAGGTCCGGTCCTTACAATATTTACGAAAAATCAACTCTTCCGAAAATGCCTCAGAAGTGATCCTAAATGACAATTTAGAATATCCCCAACTCATTTTGGCAGATTTCAGGCACTTTTTTTTTTCCAGGACCGGGGTCATCGGCGCCGACAGGTCCGGTCCTTACAAAATTTACGAAAAATCAACTCTTCCGAAAATGCCTCAGAAATGATCCTAAATGATCCTAAATGAAAATTGAGAATATCCCCAACTCATTTTGGCAGATTTCAGGCACTTTTTTTTTTCCAGGACTCATCGGCGCCGACAGGTCCGGTCCTTACAAAATTTACGAAAAATCAACTCTTCCGAAAATGCCTCAGAAATGATCCTAAATGACAATTTAGAATATCCCCAACTCATTTTGGCAGATTTCAGGCACTTTTTTTTTCCAGGACTCATCGGCGCCAACAGGTCCGGTCCTTACAAAATTTACGAAAAATCAACTCTTCCGAAAATGCCTCAGAAGTGATCCTAAATGACAATTTAGAATATCACCAACTCATTTTGGCAGATTTCAGGCACTTTGATTTTTCCAGGATCGGAGCCGACAGGTCCGGTCCTTACAAAATTTACGAAAAATCAACTCTTCCGAAAATGCCTTAGAAATGATCCTAAATGATCCTAAATGAAAATTGAGAATATCCCCAACTCATTTTGGCAGATTTCAGGCACTTTGATTTTTCCAGGATCGGAGCCGACAGGTCCGGTCCTTTCAAAATTTACGAAAAATAAACTATTCATAAAATGCCTCAGAAGTGATCCTAAATGAAAATTGAGAATATCCCCAACTCATTTTGGCAGATTTCAGGCACTTTGATTTTTCCAGGATCGGAGCCGACAGGTCCGGTCCTTACAAAATTTACAAAAAATAAACTCTTCCGAAAATGCCTCAGAAATGATCCTAAATGACAATTTAGAATATCCTCAACTCATTTTGGCAGATTTCAGGCACTTTTTTTTTTCCAGGACTCATCGGCGCCGACAGGTCCGGTCCTTACAAAATTTACGAAAAATCAACTATTCATCAAATGCCTCAGAAGTGATCCTAAATGACAATTTAGAATATCCCCAACTCATTTTGGCAGATTTCGGGCACTTTTTTTTCCAGGACTCATCGGCGCCGACAGGTCCGGTCCTTACAAAATTTACGAAAAATCAACTCTTCCGAAAATGCCTCAGAAATTATCCTAAATGACAATTTAGAATATCCCCATCTCATTTTGGCAGATTTCAGGCTCTTTTGTTTTTCCAGGACTCATCGGCGCCGACAGGTCCGGTCCTTACAAAATTTACGAAAAATCAACTCTTCCGAAAATGCCTCTGAAATGATCCTAAATGACAATTTAGAATATCCCCAACTCATTTTGGCAGATTTCAGGCACTTTTTTTTTCCAGGACCGGGGTCATCGGCGCCGACAGGTCCGGTCCTTACAAAATTTACGAAAAATCAACTCTTCCGAAAATGCCTCAGAAATGATCCTAAATGATCCTAAATGAAAATTGAGAATATCCCCAACTCATTTTGGCAGATTTCAGGCACTTTTTTTTCCAGGACTTATCGGCGCCGACAGGTCCGGTCCTTACAAAATTTACGAAAAATCAACTCTTCCGAAAATGCCTCAGAAATTATCCTAAATGACAATTTAGAATATCCCCATCTCATTTTGGCAGATTTCAGGCTCTTTTTTTTTTCCAGGACTCATCGGGCGCCGACAGGTCCGGTCCTTACAAAATTTACGAAAAATAAACTCTTCCGAAAATGCCTCAGAAATGATCCTAAATGATCCTAAATGAAAATTGAGAATATCCCCAACTCATTTTGGCAGATTTCAGGCACTTTGTTTTTCCCAGGATCGGAGCCGACAGGTCCGGTCCTTACAAAATTTACGAAAAATAAACTCTTCCGAAAATGCCTCAGAAATTATCCTAAATGACAATTTAGAATATCCCCATCTCATTTTGGCAGATTTCAGGCTCTTTTTTTTTTCCAGGACTCATCGGGCGCCGACAGGTCCGGTCCTTACAAAATTTACGAAAAATCAACTCTTCCGAAAATGCCTCAGAAGTGATCCTAAATGACAATTTAGAATATCCCCAACTCATTTTGGCAGATTTCAGGCACTTTTTTTTTCCAGGACTCATCGGCGCCGACAGGTCCGGTCCTTACAAAATTTACGAAAAATCAACTCTTCCGAAAATGCCTCAGAAGTGATCCTAAATGACAATTTAGAATATCCCCAACTCATTTTGGCAGATTTCAGGCACTTTTTTTTTCCAGGACCGGGGTCATCGGCGCCGACAGGTCCGGTCCTTACAAAATTTACGAAAAATCAACTCTTCCGAAAATGCCTCAGAAATGATCCTAAATGAAAATTGAGAATATCCCCATCTCATTTTGGCAGATTTCAGGCTCTTTTTTTTTTCCAGGACTCATCGGCGCCGACAGGTCCGGTCCTTACAAAATTTACGAAAAATCAACTCTTCCGAAAATGCCTCAGAAATGATCCTAAATGACAATTTAGAATATCCCCAACTCATTTTGGCAGATTTCAGGCACTTTTTTTTTTCCAGGACCGGGGTCATCGGCGCCGACAGGTTCGGTCCTTACAAAATTTACGAAAAATCAACTCTTCCGAAAATGCCTCAGAAATGATCCTAAATGATCCTAAATGAAAATTGAGAATATCCCCAACTCATTTTGGCAGATTTCAGGCACTTTTTTTTTTCAGGACTCATCGGCGCCGACAGGTCCGGTCCTTACAAAATTTACGAAAAATCAACTCTTCCGAAAATGCCTCAGAAATTATCCTAAATGATCCTAAATGAAAATTGAGAATATCCCCAACTCATTTTGGCAGATTTCAGGCACTTTTTTTTTTCCAGGACTCATCGGCGCCGACAGGTCCGGTCCTTACAAAATTTACGAAAAATCAACTATTCATAAAATGCCTCAGAAGTGATCCTAAATGACAATTTAGAATATCCCCAACTCATTTTGGCAGATTTCAGGCACTTTTTTTTTTCCAGGACTCATCGGCGCCGACAGGTCCGGTCCTTACAAAATTTACGAAAAATCAACTCTTCCGAAAATGCCTCAGAAGTGATCCTAAATGACAATTTAGAATATCCCCAACTCATTTTGGCAGATTTCAGGCACTTTTTTTTCCCCAGGACTCATCGGCGCCGACCGGTCCTTACAAAATTTACGAAAAATCAACTCTTCCGAAAATGCCTCAGAAATGATCCTAAATGATCCTAAATGAAAATTGAGAATATCCCCAACTCATTTTGGCAGATTTCAGGCACTTTTTTTTTTCCAGGACCGGGGTCATCGGCGCCGACAGGTCCGGTCCTTACAAAATTTACGAAAAATCAACTCTTCCGAAAATGACTCAGAAATTATCCTAAATGACAATTTAGAATATCCCCAACTCATTTTGGCAGATTTCAGGCACTTTTTTTTTTCCAGGACTCATCGGCGCCGACAGGTCTGGTCCTTACAAAATTTACGAAAAATCAACTCTTCCGAAAATGCCTCAGAAGTGATCCTAAATGAAAATTGAGAATATCCCCATCTCATTTTGGCAGATTTCAGGCTCTTTTTTTTTTCCAGGACTCATCGGCGCCGACAGGTCCGGTCCTTACAAAATTTACGAAAAATCAACTCTTCCGAAAATGCCTCAGAAATGATCCTAAATGACAATTTAGAATATCCCCAACTCATTTTGGCAGATTTCAGGCACTTTTTTTTTTCCAGGACCGGGGTCATCGGCGCCGACAGGTTCGGTCCTTACAAAATTTACGAAAAATCAACTCTTCCGAAAATGCCTCAGAAATGATCCTAAATGATCCTAAATGAAAATTGAGAATATCCCCAACTCATTTTGGCAGATTTCAGGCACTTTTTTTTTTCAGGACTCATCGGCGCCGACAGGTCCGGTCCTTACAAAATTTACGAAAAATCAACTCTTCCGAAAATGCCTCAGAAATTATCCTAAATGATCCTAAATGAAAATTGAGAATATCCCCAACTCATTTTGGCAGATTTCAGGCACTTTTTTTTTTCCAGGACTCATCGGCGCCGACAGGTCCGGTCCTTACAAAATTTACGAAAAATCAACTCTTCCGAAAATGCCTCAGAAATGATCCTAAATGATCCTAAATGAAAATTGAGAATATCCCCAACTCATTTTGGCAGATTTCAGGCACTTTTTTTTTCCAGGACTCATCGGCGCCGACAGGTCCGGTCCTTACAAAATTTACGAAAAATCAACTCTTCCGAAAATGCCTCAGAAATGATCCTAAATGAAAATTGAGAATATCCCCAACTCATTTTGGCAGATTTCAGGCACTTTTTTTTTTCAGGACTCATCGGCGCCGACAGGTCCGGTCCTTACAAAATTTACGAAAAATCAACTCTTCCGAAAATGCCTCAGAAATTATCCTAAATGAAAATTGAGAATATCCCCAACTCATTTTGGCAGATTTCAGGCACTTTTTTTTCCCAGGACTCATCGGCGCCGACAGGTCCGGTCCTTACAAAATTTACGAAAAATCAACTCTTCCGAAAATGCCTCAGAAGTGATCCTAAATGACAATTTAGAATATCCCCAACTCATTTTGGCAGATTTCAGGCACTTTTTTTTTCCAGGACCGGGGTCATCGGCGCCGACAGGTCCGGTCCTTACAAAATTTACGAAAAATCAACTCTTCCGAAAATGCCTCAGAAATGATCCTAAATGAAAATTGAGAATATCCCCATCTCATTTTGGCAGATTTCAGGCTCTTTTTTTTTTCCAGGACTCATCGGCGCCGACAGGTCCGGTCCTTACAAAATTTACGAAAAATCAACTCTTCCGAAAATGCCTCAGAAATGATCCTAAATGACAATTTAGAATATCCCCAACTCATTTTGGCAGATTTCAGGCACTTTTTTTTTTCCAGGACCGGGGTCATCGGCGCCGACAGGTTCGGTCCTTACAAAATTTACGAAAAATCAACTCTTCCGAAAATGCCTCAGAAATGATCCTAAATGATCCTAAATGAAAATTGAGAATATCCCCAACTCATTTTGGCAAATTTCAGGCACTTTTTTTTTTCAGGACTCATCGGCGCCGACAGGTCCGGTCCTTACAAAATTTACGAAAAATCAACTCTTCCGAAAATGCCTCAGAAATTATCCTAAATGATCCTAAATGAAAATTGAGAATATCCCCAACTCATTTTGGCAGATTTCAGGCACTTTTTTTTTTTCCAGGACTCATCGGCGCCGACAGGTCCGGTCCTTACAAAATTTACGAAAAATCAACTATTCATAAAATGCCTCAGAAGTGATCCTAAATGACAATTTAGAATATCCCCAACTCATTTTGGCAGATTTCAGGCACTTTTTTTTTTCCAGGACTCATCGGCGCCGACAGGTCCGGTCCTTACAAAATTTACGAAAAATCAACTCTTCCGAAAATGCCTCAGAAATGATCCTAAATGATCCTAAATGAAAATTGAGAATATCCCCAACTCATTTTGGCAGATTTCAGGCACTTTTTTTTTCCAGGACTCATCGGCGCCGACAGGTCCGGTCCTTACAAAATTTACGAAAAATCAACTCTTCCGAAAATGCCTCAGAAATGATCCTAAGTGACAATTTAGAATATCCCCAACTCATTTTGGCAGATTTCAGGCACTTTTTTTTTTCCAGGACCGGGGTCATCGGCGCCGACAGGTTCGGTCCTTACAAAATTTACGAAAAATCAACTCTTCCGAAAATGCCTCAGAAGTGATCCTAAATGACAATTTAGAATATCCCCAACTCATTTTGGCAGATTTCAGGCACTTTTTTTTTCCAGGACTCATCGGCGCCGACAGGTCCGGTCCTTACAAAATTTACGAAAAATCAACTCTTCCGAAAATGCCTCAGAAGTGATCCTAAATGACAATTTAGAATATCCCCAACTCATTTTGGCAGATTTCAGGCACTTTTTTTTTCCAGGACCGGGGTCATCGGCGCCGACAGGTCCGGTCCTTACAAAATTTACGAAAAATCAACTCTTCCGAAAATGCCTCAGAAATGATCCTAAATGAAAATTGAGAATATCCCCATCTCATTTTGGCAGATTTCAGTCTCTTTTTTTTTTCCAGGACTCATCGGCGCCGACAGGTCCGGTCCTTACAAAATTTACGAAAAATCAACTCTTCCGAAAATGCCTCAGAAATGATCCTAAATGACAATTTAGAATATCCCCAACTCATTTTGGCAGATTTCAGGCACTTTTTTTTTTCCAGGACCGGGGTCATCGGCGCCGACAGGTTCGGTCCTTACAAAATTTACGAAAAATCAACTCTTCCGAAAATGCCTCAGAAATGATCCTAAATGATCCTAAATGAAAATTGAGAATATCCCCAACTCATTTTGGCAGATTTCAGGCACTTTTTTTTTTCAGGACTCATCGGCGCCGACAGGTCCGGTCCTTACAAAATTTACGAAAAATCAACTCTTCCGAAAATGCCTCAGAAATTATCCTAAATGATCCTAAATGAAAATTGAGAATATCCCCAACTCATTTTGGCAGATTTCAGGCACTTTTTTTTTTCCAGGACTCATCGGCGCCGACAGGTCCGGTCCTTACAAAATTTACGAAAAATCAACTATTCATAAAATGCCTCAGAAGTGATCCTAAATGACAATTTAGAATATCCCCAACTCATTTTGGCAGATTTCAGGCACTTTTTTTTTCCAGGACTCATCGGCGCCGACAGGTCCGGTCCTTACAAAATTTACGAAAAATCAACTCTTCCGAAAATGCCTCAGAAATGATCCTAAATGATCCTAAATGAAAATTGAGAATATCCCCAACTCATTTTGGCAGATTTCAGGCACTTTTTTTTTTCCAGGACTCATCGGCGCCGACAGGTCCGGTCCTTACAAAATTTACGAAAAATCAACTCTTCCGAAAATGCCTCAGAAATGATCCTAAATGACAATTTAGAATATCCCCAACTCATTTTGGCAGATTTCAGGCACTTTTTTTTTTCCAGGACCGGGGTCATCGGCGCCGACAGGTTGGGTCCTTACAAAATTTACGAAAAATCAACT
This sequence comes from Henricia sp. BOLD:AAB3569, assembly GCA_037783545.1. Classification (NCBI taxonomy): domain Eukaryota; kingdom Metazoa; phylum Echinodermata; class Asteroidea; order Spinulosida; family Echinasteridae; genus Henricia; species Henricia sp. BOLD:AAB3569. The sequence goes on along the minus strand of JBBELK010000112.1, from coordinate 909,312 downwards.
CTTCCGAAAATGCCTCAGAAATGATCCTAAATGATCCTAAATGAAAATTGAGAATATCCCCAACTCATTTTGGCAGATTTCAGGCACTTTTTTTTTTCAGGACTCATCGGCGCCGACAGGTCCGGTCCTTACAAAATTTACGAAAAATCAACTCTTCCGAAAATGCCTCAGAAATTATCCTAAATGATCCTAAATGAAAATTGAGAATATCCCCAACTCATTTTGGCAGATTTCAGGCACTTTTTTTTTTCCAGGACCGGGGTCATCGGCGCCGACAGGTTCGGTCCTTACAAAATTTACGAAAAATCAACTCTTCCGAAAATGCCTCAGAAATGATCCTAAATGATCCTAAATGAAAATTGAGAATATCCCCAACTCATTTTGGCAGATTTCAGGCACTTTTTTTTTTCAGGACTCATCGGCGCCGACAGGTCCGGTCCTTACAAAATTTACGAAAAATCAACTCTTCCGAAAATGCCTCAGAAATTATCCTAAATGATCCTAAATGAAAATTGAGAATATCCCCAACTCATTTTGGCAGATTTCAGGCACTTTTTTTTTTCCAGGACTCATCGGCGCCGACAGGTCCGGTCCTTACAAAATTTACGAAAAATCAACTATTCATAAAATGCCTCAGAAGTGATCCTAAATGACAATTTAGAATATCCCCAACTCATTTTGGCAGATTTCAGGCACTTTTTTTTTCCAGGACTCATCGGCGCCGACAGGTCCGGTCCTTACAAAATTTACGAAAAATCAACTCTTCCGAAAATGCCTCAGAAATGATCCTAAATGATCCTAAATGAAAATTGAGAATATCCCCAACTCATTTTGGCAGATTTCAGGCACTTTTTTTTTTCCAGGACTCATCGGCGCCGACAGGTCCGGTCCTTACAAAATTTACGAAAAATCAACTCTTCCGAAAATGCCTCAGAAATGATCCTAAATGACAATTTAGAATATCCCCAACTCATTTTGGCAGATTTCAGGCACTTTTTTTTTTCCAGGACCGGGGTCATCGGCGCCGACAGGTTGGGTCCTTACAAAATTTACGAAAAATCAACTCTTCCGAAAATGCCTCAGAAATGATCCTAAATGATCCTAAATGAAAATTGAGAATATCCCCAACTCATTTTGGCAGATTTCAGGCACTTTTTTTTTTCAGGACTCATCGGCGCCGACAGGTCCGGTCCTTACAAAATTTACGAAAAATCAACTCTTCCGAAAATGCCTCAGAAATTATCCTAAATGATCCTAAATGAAAATTGAGAATATCCCCAACTCATTTTGGCAGATTTCAGGCACTTTTTTTTTCCAGGACTCATCGGCGCCGACAGGTCCGGTCCTTACAAAATTTACGAAAAATCAACTATTCATAAAATGCCTCAGAAGTGATCCTAAATGACAATTTAGAATATCCCCAACTCATTTTGGCAGATTTCAGGCACTTTTTTTTTCCAGGACTCATCGGCGCCGACAGGTCCGGTCCTTACAAAATTTACGAAAAATCAACTCTTCCGAAAATGCCTCAGAAGTGATCCTAAATGACAATTTAGAATATCCCCAACTCATTTTGGCAGATTTCACCCACTTTTTTTTTCCAGGACCGGGGTCATCGGCGCCGACAGGTCCGGTCCTTACAAAATTTACGAAAAATCAACTCTTCCGAAAATGCCTCAGAAATGATCCTAAATGAAAATTGAGAATATCCCCATCTCATTTTGGCAGATTTCAGGCTCTTTTTTTTTCCAGGACTCATCGGCGCCGACAGGTCCGGTCCTTACAAAATTTACGAAAAATCAACTCTTCCGAAAATGCCTCAGAAATGATCCTAAATGACAATTTAGAATATCCCCAACTCATTTTGGCAGATTTCAGGCACTTTTTTTTTTCCAGGACCGGGGTCATCGGCGCCGACAGGTTCGGTCCTTACAAAATTTACGAAAAATCAACTCTTCCGAAAATGCCTCAGAAATGATCCTAAATGATCCTAAATGAAAATTGAGAATATCCCCAACTCATTTTGGCAGATTTCAGGCACTTTTTTTTTTCAGGACTCATCGGCGCCGACAGGTCCGGTCCTTACAAAATTTACGAAAAATCAACTCTTCCGAAAATGCCTCAGAAATTATCCTAAATGATCCTAAATGAAAATTGAGAATATCCCCAACTCATTTTGGCAGATTTCAGGCACTTTTTTTTTTCCAGGACTCATCGGCGCCGACAGGTCCGGTCCTTACAAAATTTACGAAAAATCAACTCTTCCGAAAATGCCTCAGAAGTGATCCTAAATGACAATTTAGAATATCCCCAACTCATTTTGGCAGATTTCAGGCACTTTTTTTTTCCAGGACCGGGGTCATCGGCGCCGACAGGTCCGGTCCTTACAAAATTTACGAAAAATCAACTCTTCCGAAAATGCCTCAGAAATGATCCTAAATGAAAATTGAGAATATCCCCATCTCATTTTGGCAGATTTCAGGCTCTTTTTTTTTTCCAGGACTCATCGGCGCCGACAGGTCCGGTCCTTACAAAATTTACGAAAAATCAACTCTTCCGAAAATGCCTCAGAAATGATCCTAAATGACAATTTAGAATATCCCCAACTCATTTTGGCAGATTTCAGGCACTTTTTTTTTTCCAGGACCGGGGTCATCGGCGCCGACAGGTTCGGTCCTTACAAAATTTACGAAAAATCAACTCTTCCGAAAATGCCTCAGAAATGATCCTAAATGATCCTAAATGAAAATTGAGAATATCCCCAACTCATTTTGGCAGATTTCAGGCACTTTTCTTTTTCAGGACTCATCGGCGCCGACAGGTCCGGTCCTTACAAAATTTACGAAAAATCAACTCTTCCGAAAATGCCTCAGAAATTATCCTAAATGATCCTAAATGAAAATTGAGAATATCCCCAACTCATTTTGGCAGATTTCAGGCACTTTTTTTTTTCCAGGACTCATCGGCGCCGACAGGTCCGGTCCTTACAAAATTTACGAAAAATCAACTATTCATAAAATGCCTCAGAAGTGATCCTAAATGAAAATTGAGAATATCCCCAACTCATTTTGGCAGATTTCAGGCACTTTTTTTTTTCCAGGACTCATCGGCGCCGACAGGTCCGGTCCTTACAAAATTTTCGAAAAATCAACTCTTCCGAAAATGCCTCAGAAATGATCCTAAATGACAATTTAGAATATCCCCAACTCATTTTGGCAGATTTCAGGCACTTTTTTTTTTCAGGACTCATCGGCGCCGACAGGTCCGGTCCTTACAAAATTTACGAAAAATCAACTCTTCCGAAAATGCCTCAGAAATTATCCTAAATGATCCTAAATGAAAATTGAGAATATCCCCAACTCATTTTGGCAGATTTCAGGCACTTTTTTTTTTCCAGGACTCATCGGCGCCGACAGGTCCGGTCCTTACAAAATTTACGAAAAATCAACTATTCATAAAATGCCTCAGAAGTGATCCTAAATGACAATTGAGAATATCCCCATCTCATTTTGGCAGATTTCAGGCTCTTTTTTTTTCCAGGACTCATCGGCGCCGACAGGTCCGGTCCTTACAAAATTTACGAAAAATCAACTCTTCCGAAAATGCCTCAGAAATGATCCTAAATGACAATTTAGAATATCCCCAACTCATTTTGGCAGATTTCAGGCACTTTTTTTTTTCCAGGACCGGGGTCATCGGCGCCGACAGGTTCGGTCCTTACAAAATTTACGAAAAATCAACTCTTCCGAAAATGCCTCAGAAATGATCCTAAATGAAAATTGAGAATATCCCCAACTCATTTTGGCAGATTTCAGGCACTTTTTTTTTTCAGGACTCATCGGCGCCGACAGGTCCGGTCCTTACAAAATTTACGAAAAATCAACTCTTCCGAAAATGCCTCAGAAATTATCCTAAATGATCCTAAATGAAAATTGAGAATATCCCCAACTCATTTTGGCAGATTTCAGGCACTTTTTTTTTTCCAGGACTCATCGGCGCCGACAGGTCCGGTCCTTACAAAATTTACGAAAAATCAACTCTTCCGAAAATGCCTCAGAAGTGATCCTAAATGACAATTTAGAATATCCCCAACTCATTTTGGCAGATTTCAGGCACTTTTTTTTTCCAGGACCGGGGTCATCGGCGCCGACAGGTCCGGTCCTTACAAAATTTACGAAAAATCAACTCTTCCGAAAATGCCTCAGAAATGATCCTAAATGAAAATTGAGAATATCCCCATCTCATTTTGGCAGATTTCAGGCTCTTTTTTTTTTCCAGGACTCATCGGCGCCGACAGGTCCGGTCCTTACAAAATTTACGAAAAATCAACTCTTCCGAAAATGCCTCAGAAATGATCCTAAATGACAATTTAGAATATCCCCAACTCATTTTGGCAGATTTCAGGCACTTTTTTTTTTCCAGGACCGGGGTCATCGGCGCCGACAGGTTCGGTCCTTACAAAATTTACGAAAAATCAACTCTTCCGAAAATGCCTCAGAAATGATCCTAAATGATCCTAAATGAAAATTGAGAATATCCCCAACTCATTTTGGCAGATTTCAGGCACTTTTCTTTTTCAGGACTCATCGGCGCCGACAGGTCCGGTCCTTACAAAATTTACGAAAAATCAACTCTTCCGAAAATGCCTCAGAAATTATCCTAAATGATCCTAAATGAAAATTGAGAATATCCCCAACTCATTTTGGCAGATTTCAGGCACTTTTTTTTTTCCAGGACTCATCGGCGCCGACAGGTCCGGTCCTTACAAAATTTACGAAAAATCAACTATTCATAAAATGCCTCAGAAGTGATCCTAAATGAAAATTGAGAATATCCCCAACTCATTTTGGCAGATTTCAGGCACTTTTTTTTTTCCAGGACTCATCGGCGCCGACAGGTCCGGTCCTTACAAAATTTTCGAAAAATCAACTCTTCCGAAAATGCCTCAGAAATGATCCTAAATGACAATTTAGAATATCCCCAACTCATTTTGGCAGATTTCAGGCACTTTTTTTTTTCCAGGACCGGGGTCATCGGCGCCGACAGGTTCGGTCCTTACAAAATTTACGAAAAATCAACTCTTCCGAAAATGCCTCAGAAATGATCCTAAATGATCCTAAATGAAAATTGAGAATATCCCCAACTCATTTTGGCAGATTTCAGGCACTTTTTTTTTTCAGGACTCATCGGCGCCGACAGGTCCGGTCCTTACAAAATTTACGAAAAATCAACTCTTCCGAAAATGCCTCAGAAATTATCCTAAATGAAAATTGAGAATATCCCCAACTCATTTTGGCAGATTTCAGGCACTTTTTTTTTCCAGGACTCATCGGCGCCGACAGGTCCGGTCCTTACAAAATTTACGAAAAATCAACTCTTCCGAAAATGCCTCAGAAGTGATCCTAAATGACAATTTAGAATATCCCCAACTCATTTTGGCAGATTTCAGGCACTTTTTTTTTCCAGGACCGGGGTCATCGGCGCCGACAGGTCCGGTCCTTACAAAATTTACGAAAAATCAACTCTTCCGAAAATGCCTCAGAAATGATCCTAAATGAAAATTGAGAATATCCCCATCTCATTTTGGCAGATTTCAGGCTCTTTTTTTTTTCCAGGACTCATCGGCGCCGACAGGTCCGGTCCTTACAAAATTTACGAAAAATCAACTCTTCCGAAAATGCCTCAGAAATGATCCTAAATGACAATTTAGAATATCCCCAACTCATTTTGGCAGATTTCAGGCACTTTTTTTTTTCCAGGACCGGGGTCATCGGCGCCGACAGGTTCGGTCCTTACACAATTTACGAAAAATCAACTCTTCCGAAAATGCCTCAGAAATGATCCTAAATGATCCTAAATGAAAATTGAGAATATCCCCAACTCATTTTGGCAAATTTCAGGCACTTTTTTTTTTCAGGACTCATCGGCGCCGACAGGTCCGGTCCTTACAAAATTTACGAAAAATCAACTCTTCCGAAAATGCCTCAGAAATTATCCTAAATGATCCTAAATGAAAATTGAGAATATCCCCAACTCATTTTGGCAGATTTCAGGCACTTTTTTTTTTCCAGGACTCATCGGCGCCGACAGGTCCGGTCCTTACAAAATTTACGAAAAATCAACTATTCATAAAATGCCTCAGAAGTGATCCTAAATGACAATTTAGAATATCCCCAACTCATTTTGGCAGATTTCAGGCACTTTTTTTTTTCCAGGACTCATCGGCGCCGACAGGTCCGGTCCTTACAAAATTTACGAAAAATCAACTCTTCCGAAAATGCCTCAGAAATGATCCTAAATGATCCTAAATGAAAATTGAGAATATCCCCAACTCATTTTGGCAGATTTCAGGCACTTTTTTTTTTCCAGGAATCATCGGCGCCGACAGGTCCGGTCCTTACAAAATTTACGAAAAATCAACTCTTCCGAAAATGCCTCAGAAATTATCCTAAATGATCCTAAATGAAAATTGAGAATATCCCCAACTCATTTTGGCAGATTTCAGGCACTTTTTGTTTTCCCAAGACCGGGGTCATCGGCGCCGACAGGTCCGGTCCTTACAAAATTTACGAAAAATCAACTCTTCCGAAAATGCCTCAGAAATGATCCTAAATGATCCTAAATGAAAATTGAGAATATCCCCAACTCATTTTGGCAGATTTCAGGCACTTTGTTTTTTCCAGGATCGGAGCCGACAGGTCCGGTCCTTACAAAATTTACGAAAAATCAACTCTTCCGAAAATGCCTCTGAAATGATCCTGAAGACAATTTAGAACATCCCCAACTCATTTTGGCAGATTTCAGGCACTTTTTTTTTCCAGGACCGGGGTCATCGGCGCCGACAGGTCCGGTCCTGACAAAATTTACGAAAAATCAACTCTTCCGAAAATGCCTCAGAAATGATCCTAAATGATCCTAAATGAAAATTGAGAATATCCCCAACTCATTTTGGCAGATTTCAGGCACTTTGTTTTTTCCAGGATCGGAGCCGACAGGTCCGGTCCTTACAAAATTTACGAAAAATAAACTCTTCCGAAAATGCCTCAACTCATTTTGGCAGATTTCAGGCACTTTTTTTTTCCAGGACCGGGGTCATCGGCGCCGACAGGTCCGGTCCTGACAAAATTTACGAAAAATCAACTCTTCCGAAAATGCCTCAGAAATGATCCTAAATGATCCTAAATGAAAATTGAGAATATCCACAACTCATTTTGGCAGATTTCAGGCACTTTTTTTTCCAGGACTTATCGGCGCCGACAGGTCCGGTCCTTACAAAATTTACGAAAAATAAACTCTTCCGAAAATGCCTCAGAAATTATCCTAAATGACAATTTAGAATATCCCCATCTCATTTTGGCAGATTTCAGGCTCTTTTTTTTTCCAGGACTCATCGGCGCCGACAGGTCCGGTCCTTACAAAATTTACGAAAAATCAACTCTTCCGAACATGCCTCAGAAATGATCCTAAATGATCCTAAATGAAAATTGAGAATATCCCCAACTCATTTTGGCAGATTTCAGGCACTTTTTTTTTTCCAGGAATCATCGGCGCCGACAGGTCCGGTCCTTACAAAATTTACGAAAAATCAACTCTTCCGAAAATGCCTCAGAAATTATCCTAAATGATCCTAAATGAAAATTGAGAATATCCCCAACTCATTTTGGCAGATTTCAGGCACTTTTTGTTTTCCCAAGACCGGGGTCATCGGCGCCGACAGGTCCGGTCCTTACAAAATTTACGAAAAATCAACTCTTCCGAAAATGCCTCAGAAATGATCCTAAATGATCCTAAATGAAAATTGAGAATATCCCCAACTCATTTTGGCAGATTTCAGGCACTTTGTTTTTTCCAGGATCGGAGCCGACAGGTCCGGTCCTTACAAAATTTACGAAAAATCAACTCTTCCGAAAATGCCTCTGAAATGATCCTAAAGACAATTTAGAACATCCCCAACTCATTTTGGCAGATTTCAGGCACTTTTTTTTTCCAGGACCGGGGTCATCGGCGCCGACAGGTCCGGTCCTGACAAAATTTACGAAAAATCAACTCTTCCGAAAATGCCTCAGAAATGATCCTAAATGATCCTAAATGAAAATTGAGAATATCCCCAACTCATTTTGGCAGATTTCAGGCACTTTGTTTTTTCCAGGATCGGAGCCGACAGGTCCGGTCCTTACAAAATTTACGAAAAATAAACTCTTCCGAAAATGCCTCAGAAATTATCCTGAATGACAATTTAGAATATCCCCAACTCATTTTGGCAGATTTCAGGCTCTTCTTTTTTTCCAGGACTCATCGGCGCCGACAGGTCCGGTCCTTACAAAATTTACGAAAAATCAACTCTTCCGAAAATGCCTCTGAAATGATCCTAAATGACAATTTAGAACATCCCCAACTCATTTTGGCAGATTTCAGGCACTTTTTTTTTCCAGGACCGGGGTCATCGGCGCCGACAGGTCCGGTCCTGACAAAATTTACGAAAAATCAACTCTTCCGAAAATGCCTCAGAAATGATCCTAAATGATCCTAAATGAAAATTGAGAATATCCCCAACTCATTTTGGCAGATTTCAGGCACTTTTTTTTCCAGGACTTATCGGCGCCGACAGGTCCGGTCCTTACAAAATTTACGAAAAATAAACTCTTCCGAAAATGCCTCAGAAATTATCCTAAATGACAATTTAGAATATCCCCATCTCATTTTGGCAGATTTCAGGCTCTTTTTTTTTCCAGGACTCATCGGCGCCGACAGGTCCGGTCCTTACAAAATTTACGAAAAATCAACTCTTCCGAACATGCCTCAGAAATGATCCTAAATGATCCTAAATGAAAATTGAGAATATCCCCAACTCATTTTGGCAGATTTCAGGCACTTTTTTTTTTTCCAGGACTCATCGGCGCCGACAGGTCCGGTCCTTACAAAATTTACGAAAAATCAACTCGTCCGAAAATGCCTCAGAAATTATCCTAAATGATCCTAAATGAAAATTGAGAATATCCCCAACTCATTTTGGCAGATTTCAGGCACTTTTTGTTTTCCCAAGACCGGGGTCATCGGCGCCGACAGGTCCGGTCCTTACAAAATTTACGAAAAATCAACTCTTCCGAAAATGACTGTGAAATGATCCTAAAGACAATTTAGAACATCCCCAACTCATTTTGGCAGATTTCAGGCACTTTTTTTTTCCAGGACCGGGGTCATCGGCGCCGACAGGTCCGGTCCTGACAAAATTTACGAAAAATCAACTCTTCCGAAAATGCCTCAGAAATGATCCTAAATGATCCTAAATGAAAATTGAGAATATCCCCAACTCATTTTGGCAGATTTCAGGCACTTTTTTTTTCCAGGACTTATCGGCGCCGACAGGTCCGGTCCTTACAAAATTTACGAAAAATAAACTCTTCCGAAAATGCCTCAGAAATTATCCTAAATGACAATTTAGAATATCCCCATCTCATTTTGGCAGATTTCAGGCTCTTTTTTTTTCCAGGACTCATCGGCGCCGACAGGTCCGGTCCTTACAAAATTTACGAAAAATAAACTCTTCCGAACATGCCTCAGAAATGATCCTAAATGATCCTAAATGAAAATTGAGAATATCCCCAACTCATTTTGGCAGATTTCAGGCACTTTTTTTTTTCCAGGACTCATCGGCGCCGACAGGTCCGGTCCTTACAAAATTTACGAAAAATCAACTCTTCCGAAAATGCCTCAGAAATGATCCTAAATGATCCTAAATGAAAATTGAGAATATCCCCAACTCATTTTGGCAGATTTCAGGCATTTTTTTTTTTCCAGGACTCATCGGCGCCGACAGGTCCGGTCCTTACAAAATTTACGAAAAATAAACTCTTCCGAAAATGCCTCAGAAATTATCCTAAATGACAATTTAGAATATCCCCATCTCATTTTGGCAGATTTCAGGCTCTTTTTTTTTCCAGGACTCATCGGCGCCGACAGGTCCGGTCCTTACAAAATTTACGAAAAATCAACTCTTCCGAACATGCCTCAGAAATGATCCTAAATGATCCTAAATGAAAATTGAGAATATCCCCAACTCATTTTGGCAGATTTCAGGCACTTTTTTTTTTCCAGGAATCATCGGCGCCGACAGGTCCGGTCCTTACAAAATTTACGAAAAATCAACTCTTCCGAAAATGCCTCAGAAATTATCCTAAATGATCCTAAATGAAAATTGAGAATATCCCCAACTCATTTTGGCAGATTTCAGGCACTTTTTGTTTTCCCAAGACCGGGGTCATCGGCGCCGACAGGTCCGGTCCTTACAAAATTTACGAAAAATCAACTCTTCCGAAAATGCCTCAGAAATGATCCTAAATGATCCTAAATGAAAATTGAGAATATCCCCAACTCATTTTGGCAGATTTCAGGCACTTTGTTTTTTCCAGGATCGGAGCCGACAGGTCCGGTCCTTACAAAATTTACGAAAAATCAACTCTTCCGAAAATGCCTCTGAAATGATCCTAAAGACAATTTAGAACATCCCCAACTCATTTTGGCAGATTTCAGGCACTTTTTTTTTCCAGGACCGGGGTCATCGGCGCCGACAGGTCCGGTCCTGACAAAATTTACGAAAAATCAACTCTTCCGAAAATGCCTCAGAAATGATCCTAAATGATCCTAAATGAAAATTGAGAATATCCCCAACTCATTTTGGCAGATTTCAGGCACTTTGTTTTTTCCAGGATCGGAGCCGACAGGTCCGGTCCTTACAAAATTTACGAAAAATAAACTCTTCCGAAAATGCCTCAGAAATTATCCTGAATGACAATTTAGAATATCCCCAACTCATTTTGGCAGATTTCAGGCTCTTCTTTTTTTCCAGGACTCATCGGCGCCGACAGGTCCGGTCCTTACAAAATTTACGAAAAATCAACTCTTCCGAAAATGCCTCTGAAATGATCCTAAATGACAATTTAGAACATCCCCAACTCATTTTGGCAGATTTCAGGCACTTTTTTTTTCCAGGACCGGGGTCATCGGCGCCGACAGGTCCGGTCCTGACAAAATTTACGAAAAATCAACTCTTCCGAAAATGCCTCAGAAATGATCCTAAATGATCCTAAATGAAAATTGAGAATATCCCCAACTCATTTTGGCAGATTTCAGGCACTTTTTTTTCCAGGACTTATCGGCGCCGACAGGTCCGGTCCTTACAAAATTTACGAAAAATAAACTCTTCCGAAAATGCCTCAGAAATTATCCTAAATGACAATTTAGAATATCCCCATCTCATTTTGGCAGATTTCAGGCTCTTTTTTTTTCCAGGACTCATCGGCGCCGACAGGTCCGGTCCTTACAAAATTTACGAAAAATCAACTATTCATAAAATGCCTCAGAAGTGATCCTAAATGAAAATTGAGAATATCCCCAACTCATTTTGGCAGATTTCAGGCACTTTTTTTTTTCCAGGACTCATCGGCGCCGACAGGTCCGGTCCTTACAAAATTTTCGAAAAATCAACTCTTCCGAAAATGCCTCAGAAATGATCCTAAATGACAATTTAGAATATCCCCAACTCATTTTGGCAGATTTCAGGCACTTTTTTTTTTCCAGGACCGGGGTCATCGGCGCCGACAGGTTCGGTCCTTACAAAATTTACGAAAAATCAACTCTTCCGAAAATGCCTCAGAAATGATCCTAAATGATCCTAAATGAAAATTGAGAATATCCCCAACTCATTTTGGCAGATTTCAGGCACTTTTTTTTTTCAGGACTCATCGGCGCCGACAGGTCCGGTCCTTACAAAATTTACGAAAAATCAACTCTTCCGAAAATGCCTCAGAAATTATCCTAAATGAAAATTGAGAATATCCCCAACTCATTTTGGCAGATTTCAGGCACTTTTTTTTTCCAGGACTCATCGGCGCCGACAGGTCCGGTCCTTACAAAATTTACGAAAAATCAACTCTTCCGAAAATGCCTCAGAAGTGATCCTAAATGACAATTTAGAATATCCCCAACTCATTTTGGCAGATTTCAGGCACTTTTTTTTTCCAGGACCGGGGTCATCGGCGCCGACAGGTCCGGTCCTTACAAAATTTACGAAAAATCAACTCTTCCGAAAATGCCTCAGAAATGATCCTAAATGAAAATTGAGAATATCCCCATCTCATTTTGGCAGATTTCAGGCTCTTTTTTTTTTCCAGGACTCATCGGCGCCGACAGGTCCGGTCCTTACAAAATTTACGAAAAATCAACTCTTCCGAAAATGCCTCAGAAATGATCCTAAATGACAATTTAGAATATCCCCAACTCATTTTGGCAGATTTCAGGCACTTTTTTTTTTCCAGGACCGGGGTCATCGGCGCCGACAGGTTCGGTCCTTACACAATTTACGAAAAATCAACTCTTCCGAAAATGCCTCAGAAATGATCCTAAATGATCCTAAATGAAAATTGAGAATATCCCCAACTCATTTTGGCAAATTTCAGGCACTTTTTTTTTTCAGGACTCATCGGCGCCGACAGGTCCGGTCCTTACAAAATTTACGAAAAATCAACTCTTCCGAAAATGCCTCAGAAATTATCCTAAATGATCCTAAATGAAAATTGAGAATATCCCCAACTCATTTTGGCAGATTTCAGGCACTTTTTTTTTTCCAGGACTCATCGGCGCCGACAGGTCCGGTCCTTACAAAATTTACGAAAAATCAACTATTCATAAAATGCCTCAGAAGTGATCCTAAATGACAATTTAGAATATCCCCAACTCATTTTGGCAGATTTCAGGCACTTTTTTTTTTCCAGGACTCATCGGCGCCGACAGGTCCGGTCCTTACAAAATTTACGAAAAATCAACTCTTCCGAAAATGCCTCAGAAATGATCCTAAATGATCCTAAATGAAAATTGAGAATATCCCCAACTCATTTTGGCAGATTTCAGGCACTTTTTTTTTTCCAGGAATCATCGGCGCCGACAGGTCCGGTCCTTACAAAATTTACGAAAAATCAACTCTTCCGAAAATGCCTCAGAAATTATCCTAAATGATCCTAAATGAAAATTGAGAATATCCCCAACTCATTTTGGCAGATTTCAGGCACTTTTTGTTTTCCCAAGACCGGGGTCATCGGCGCCGACAGGTCCGGTCCTTACAAAATTTACGAAAAATCAACTCTTCCGAAAATGCCTCAGAAATGATCCTAAATGATCCTAAATGAAAATTGAGAATATCCCCAACTCATTTTGGCAGATTTCAGGCACTTTGTTTTTTCCAGGATCGGAGCCGACAGGTCCGGTCCTTACAAAATTTACGAAAAATCAACTCTTCCGAAAATGCCTCTGAAATGATCCTGAAGACAATTTAGAACATCCCCAACTCATTTTGGCAGATTTCAGGCACTTTTTTTTTCCAGGACCGGGGTCATCGGCGCCGACAGGTCCGGTCCTGACAAAATTTACGAAAAATCAACTCTTCCGAAAATGCCTCAGAAATGATCCTAAATGATCCTAAATGAAAATTGAGAATATCCCCAACTCATTTTGGCAGATTTCAGGCACTTTGTTTTTTCCAGGATCGGAGCCGACAGGTCCGGTCCTTACAAAATTTACGAAAAATAAACTCTTCCGAAAATGCCTCAACTCATTTTGGCAGATTTCAGGCACTTTTTTTTTCCAGGACCGGGGTCATCGGCGCCGACAGGTCCGGTCCTGACAAAATTTACGAAAAATCAACTCTTCCGAAAATGCCTCAGAAATGATCCTAAATGATCCTAAATGAAAATTGAGAATATCCACAACTCATTTTGGCAGATTTCAGGCACTTTTTTTTCCAGGACTTATCGGCGCCGACAGGTCCGGTCCTTACAAAATTTACGAAAAATAAACTCTTCCGAAAATGCCTCAGAAATTATCCTAAATGACAATTTAGAATATCCCCATCTCATTTTGGCAGATTTCAGGCTCTTTTTTTTTCCAGGACTCATCGGCGCCGACAGGTCCGGTCCTTACAAAATTTACGAAAAATCAACTCTTCCGAACATGCCTCAGAAATGATCCTAAATGATCCTAAATGAAAATTGAGAATATCCCCAACTCATTTTGGCAGATTTCAGGCACTTTTTTTTTTCCAGGAATCATCGGCGCCGACAGGTCCGGTCCTTACAAAATTTACGAAAAATCAACTCTTCCGAAAATGCCTCAGAAATTATCCTAAATGATCCTAAATGAAAATTGAGAATATCCCCAACTCATTTTGGCAGATTTCAGGCACTTTTTGTTTTCCCAAGACCGGGGTCATCGGCGCCGACAGGTCCGGTCCTTACAAAATTTACGAAAAATCAACTCTTCCGAAAATGCCTCAGAAATGATCCTAAATGATCCTAAATGAAAATTGAGAATATCCCCAACTCATTTTGGCAGATTTCAGGCACTTTGTTTTTTCCAGGATCGGAGCCGACAGGTCCGGTCCTTACAAAATTTACGAAAAATCAACTCTTCCGAAAATGCCTCTGAAATGATCCTAAAGACAATTTAGAACATCCCCAACTCATTTTGGCAGATTTCAGGCACTTTTTTTTTCCAGGACCGGGGTCATCGGCGCCGACAGGTCCGGTCCTGACAAAATTTACGAAAAATCAACTCTTCCGAAAATGCCTCAGAAATGATCCTAAATGATCCTAAATGAAAATTGAGAATATCCCCAACTCATTTTGGCAGATTTCAGGCACTTTGTTTTTTCCAGGATCGGAGCCGACAGGTCCGGTCCTTACAAAATTTACGAAAAATAAACTCTTCCGAAAATGCCTCAGAAATTATCCTGAATGACAATTTAGAATATCCCCAACTCATTTTGGCAGATTTCAGGCTCTTCTTTTTTTCCAGGACTCATCGGCGCCGACAGGTCCGGTCCTTACAAAATTTACGAAAAATCAACTCTTCCGAAAATGCCTCTGAAATGATCCTAAATGACAATTTAGAACATCCCCAACTCATTTTGGCAGATTTCAGGCACTTTTTTTTTCCAGGACCGGGGTCATCGGCGCCGACAGGTCCGGTCCTGACAAAATTTACGAAAAATCAACTCTTCCGAAAATGCCTCAGAAATGATCCTAAATGATCCTAAATGAAAATTGAGAATATCCCCAACTCATTTTGGCAGATTTCAGGCACTTTTTTTTCCAGGACTTATCGGCGCCGACAGGTCCGGTCCTTACAAAATTTACGAAAAATAAACTCTTCCGAAAATGCCTCAGAAATTATCCTAAATGACAATTTAGAATATCCCCATCTCATTTTGGCAGATTTCAGGCTCTTTTTTTTTCCAGGACTCATCGGCGCCGACAGGTCCGGTCCTTACAAAATTTACGAAAAATCAACTCTTCCGAACATGCCTCAGAAATGATCCTAAATGATCCTAAATGAAAATTGAGAATATCCCCAACTCATTTTGGCAGATTTCAGGCACTTTTTTTTTTTCCAGGACTCATCGGCGCCGACAGGTCCGGTCCTTACAAAATTTACGAAAAATCAACTCGTCCGAAAATGCCTCAGAAATTATCCTAAATGATCCTAAATGAAAATTGAGAATATCCCCAACTCATTTTGGCAGATTTCAGGCACTTTTTGTTTTCCCAAGACCGGGGTCATCGGCGCCGACAGGTCCGGTCCTTACAAAATTTACGAAAAATCAACTCTTCCGAAAATGACTGTGAAATGATCCTAAAGACAATTTAGAACATCCCCAACTCATTTTGGCAGATTTCAGGCACTTTTTTTTTCCAGGACCGGGGTCATCGGCGCCGACAGGTCCGGTCCTGACAAAATTTACGAAAAATCAACTCTTCCGAAAATGCCTCAGAAATGATCCTAAATGATCCTAAATGAAAATTGAGAATATCCCCAACTCATTTTGGCAGATTTCAGGCACTTTTTTTTTCCAGGACTTATCGGCGCCGACAGGTCCGGTCCTTACAAAATTTACGAAAAATAAACTCTTCCGAAAATGCCTCAGAAATTATCCTAAATGACAATTTAGAATATCCCCATCTCATTTTGGCAGATTTCAGGCTCTTTTTTTTTCCAGGACTCATCGGCGCCGACAGGTCCGGTCCTTACAAAATTTACGAAAAATAAACTCTTCCGAACATGCCTCAGAAATGATCCTAAATGATCCTAAATGAAAATTGAGAATATCCCCAACTCATTTTGGCAGATTTCAGGCACTTTTTTTTTTCCAGGACTCATCGGCGCCGACAGGTCCGGTCCTTACAAAATTTACGAAAAATCAACTCTTCCGAAAATGCCTCAGAAATGATCCTAAATGATCCTAAATGAAAATTGAGAATATCCCCAACTCATTTTGGCAGATTTCAGGCATTTTTTTTTTTCCAGGACTCATCGGCGCCGACAGGTCCGGTCCTTACAAAATTTACGAAAAATAAACTCTTCCGAAAATGCCTCAGAAATTATCCTAAATGACAATTTAGAATATCCCCATCTCATTTTGGCAGATTTCAGGCTCTTTTTTTTTCCAGGACTCATCGGCGCCGACAGGTCCGGTCCTTACAAAATTTACGAAAAATCAACTCTTCCGAACATGCCTCAGAAATGATCCTAAATGATCCTAAATGAAAATTGAGAATATCCCCAACTCATTTTGGCAGATTTCAGGCACTTTTTTTTCTTCCAGGAATCATCGGCGCCGACAGGTCCGGTCCTTACAAAATTTACGAAAAATCAACTCTTCCGAAAATGCCTCAGAAATTATCCTAAATGATCCTAAATGAAAATTGAGAATATCCCCAACTCATTTTGGCAGATTTCAGGCACTTTTTGTTTTCCCAAGACCGGGGTCATCGGCGCCGACAGGTCCGGTCCTTACAAAATTTACGAAAAATCAACTCTTCCGAAAATGCCTCAGAAATGATCCTAAATGATCCTAAATGAAAATTGAGAATATCCCCAACTCATTTTGGCAGATTTCAGGCACTTTGTTTTTTCCAGGATCGGAGCCGACAGGTCCGGTCCTTACAAAATTTACGAAAAATCAACTCTTCCGAAAATGCCTCTGAAATGATCCTAAAGACAATTTAGAACATCCCCAACTCATTTTGGCAGATTTCAGGCACTTTTTTTTTCCAGGACCGGGGTCATCGGCGCCGACAGGTCCGGTCCTGACAAAATTTACGAAAAATCAACTCTTCCGAAAATGCCTCAGAAATGATCCTAAATGATCCTAAATGAAAATTGAGAATATCCCCAACTCATTTTGGCAGATTTCAGGCACTTTGTTTTTTCCAGGATCGGAGCCGACAGGTCCGGTCCTTACAAAATTTACGAAAAATAAACTCTTCCGAAAATGCCTCAGAAATTATCCTGAATGACAATTTAGAATATCCCCAACTCATTTTGGCAGATTTCAGGCTCTTCTTTTTTTCCAGGACTCATCGGCGCCGACAGGTCCGGTCCTTACAAAATTTACGAAAAATCAACTCTTCCGAAAATGCCTCTGAAATGATCCTAAATGACAATTTAGAACATCCCCAACTCATTTTGGCAGATTTCAGGCACTTTTTTTTTCCAGGACCGGGGTCATCGGCGCCGACAGGTCCGGTCCTGACAAAATTTACGAAAAATCAACTCTTCCGAAAATGCCTCAGAAATGATCCTAAATGATCCTAAATGAAAATTGAGAATATCCCCAACTCATTTTGGCAGATTTCAGGCACTTTTTTTTCCAGGACTTATCGGCGCCGACAGGTCCGGTCCTTACAAAATTTACGAAAAATAAACTCTTCCGAAAATGCCTCAGAAATTATCCTAAATGACAATTTAGAATATCCCCATCTCATTTTGGCAGATTTCAGGCTCTTTTTTTTTCCAGGACTCATCGGCGCCGACAGGTCCGGTCCTTACAAAATTTACGAAAAATCAACTCTTCCGAACATGCCTCAGAAATGATCCTAAATGATCCTAAATGAAAATTGAGAATATCCCCAACTCATTTTGGCAGATTTCAGGCACTTTTTTTTTTTCCAGGACTCATCGGCGCCGACAGGTCCGGTCCTTACAAAATTTACGAAAAATCAACTCGTCCGAAAATGCCTCAGAAATTATCCTAAATGATCCTAAATGAAAATTGAGAATATCCCCAACTCATTTTGGCAGATTTCAGGCACTTTTTGTTTTCCCAAGACCGGGGTCATCGGCGCCGACAGGTCCGGTCCTTACAAAATTTACGAAAAATCAACTCTTCCGAAAATGACTGTGAAATGATCCTAAAGACAATTTAGAACATCCCCAACTCATTTTGGCAGATTTCAGGCACTTTTTTTTTCCAGGACCGGGGTCATCGGCGCCGACAGGTCCGGTCCTGACAAAATTTACGAAAAATCAACTCTTCCGAAAATGCCTCAGAAATGATCCTAAATGATCCTAAATGAAAATTGAGAATATCCCCAACTCATTTTGGCAGATTTCAGGCACTTTTTTTTTCCAGGACTTATCGGCGCCGACAGGTCCGGTCCTTACAAAATTTACGAAAAATAAACTCTTCCGAAAATGCCTCAGAAATTATCCTAAATGACAATTTAGAATATCCCCATCTCATTTTGGCAGATTTCAGGCTCTTTTTTTTTCCAGGACTCATCGGCGCCGACAGGTCCGGTCCTTACAAAATTTACGAAAAATAAACTCTTCCGAACATGCCTCAGAAATGATCCTAAATGATCCTAAATGAAAATTGAGAATATCCCCAACTCATTTTGGCAGATTTCAGGCACTTTTTTTTTTCCAGGACTCATCGGCGCCGACAGGTCCGGTCCTTACAAAATTTACGAAAAATCAACTCTTCCGAAAATGCCTCAGAAATGATCCTAAATGATCCTAAATGAAAATTGAGAATATCCCCAACTCATTTTGGCAGATTTCAGGCACTTTTTGTTTTCCCAAGACCGGGGTCATCGGCGCCGACAGGTCCGGTCCTTACAAAATTTACGAAAAATCAACTCTTCCGAAAATGCCTCAGAAATGATCCTAAATGATCCTAAATGAAAATTGAGAATATCCCCAACTCATTTTGGCAGATTTCAGGCACTTTTTTTTTTCCAGGACTCATCGGCGCCGACAGGTCTGGTCCTTACAAAATTTACGAAAAATCAACTCTTCCGAAAATGCCTCAGAAATGATCCTAAATGATCCTAAATGAAAATTGAGAATATCCCCAACTCATTTTGGCAGATTTCAGGCACTTTGTTTTTTCCAGGATCGGAGCCGACAGGTCCGGTCCTTACAAAATTTACGAAAAATCAACTCTTCCGAAAATACCTCAGAAATTATCCTAAATGATCCTAAATGAAAATTGAGAATATCCCCAACTCATTTTTTGCAGATTTCAGGCACTTTTTTTTCCAGGACTTATCGGCGCCGACAGGTCCGGTCCTTACAAAATTTACGAAAAATCAACTCTTCCGAAAATGCCTCAGAAATTATCCTAAATGACAATTTAGAATATCCCCATCTCATTTTGGCAGATTTCAGGCTCTTTTTTTTTCCAGGACTCATCGGCGCCGACAGGTCCGGTCCTTACAAAATTTACGAAAAATCAACTCTTCCGAAAATGCCTCAGAAATGATCCTAAATGATCCTAAATGAAAATTGAGAATATCCCCAACTCATTTTGGCAGATTTCAGGCACTTTTTTTTCCCAGGACTCATCGGCGCCGACAGGTCCGGTCCTTACAAAATTTACGAAAAATCAACTCTTCCGAAAATGCCTCAGAAATGATCCTAAATGAAAATTGAGAATATCCCCAACTCATTTTGGCAGATTTCAGGCACTTTTTTTTTCCAGGACTCATCGGCGCCGACAGGTCCGGTCCTTACAAAATTTACGAAAAATCAACTCTTCCGAAAATGCCTCAGAAATGATCCTAAATGACAATTTAGAATATCCTCAACTCATTTTGGCAGATTTCAGGCACTTTTTTTTTCCAGGACTCATCGGCGCCGACAGGTCCGGTCCTTACAAAATTTACGAAAAATCAACTCTTCCGAACATGCCTCAGAAATGATCCTAAATGATCCTAAATGAAAATTGAGAATATCCCCAACTCATTTTGGCAGATTTCAGGCACTTTTTTTTTTCCAGGACTCATCGGCGCCGACAGGTCCGGTCCTTACAAAATTTACGAAAAATCAACTCTTCCGAAAATGCCTCAGAAATGATCCTAAATGATCCTAAATGAAAATTGAGAATATCCCCAACTCATTTTGGCAGATTTCAGGCACTTTTTTTTTTCCAGGACTCATCGGCGCCGACAGGTCCGGTCCTTACAAAATTTACGAAAAATCAACTCTTCCGAAAATGCCTCAGAAATGATCCTAAATGACAATTTAGAATATCCTCAACTCATTTTGGCAGATTTCAGGCACTTTTTTTTTTCCAGGACTCATCGGCGCCGACAGGTCCGGTCCTTACAAAATTTACGAAAAATCAACTCTTCCGAAAATGCCTCAGAAATGATCCTAAATGATCCTAAATGAAAATTGAGAATCTCCCCAACTCATTTTGGCAGATTTCAGGCACTTTGTTTTTTCCAGGATCGGAGCCGACAGGTCCGGTCCTTACAAAATTTACGAAAAATAAACTCTTCCGAAAATGCCTCAGAAATTATCCTAAATGACAATTTAGAATATCCCCAACTCATTTTGGCAGATTTCAGGCTCTTTTTTTTTTCCAGGACTCATCGGCGCCGACAGGTCCGGTCCTTACAAAATTTACGAAAAATCAACTCTTCCGAAAATGCCTCTGAAATGATCCTAAATGACAATTTAGAACATCCCCAACTCATTTTGGCAGATTTCAGGCACTTTTTTTTTCCAGGACTCATCGGCGCCGACAGGTCCGGTCCTTACAAAATTTACGAAAAATCAACTCTTCCGAAAATGCCTCAGAAATGATCCTAAATGATCCTAAATGAAAATTGAGAATATCCCCAACTCATTTTGGCAGATTTCAGGCACTTTGTTTTTTCCAGGATCGGAGCCGACAGGTCCGGTCCTTACAAAATTTACGAAAAATAAACTCTTCCGAAAATGCCTCAGAAATTATCCTAAATGACAATTTAGAATATCCCCAACTCATTTTGGCAGATTTCAGGCTCTTCTTTTTTTCCAGGACTCATCGGCGCCGACAGGTCCAGTCCTTACAAAATTTACGAAAAATCAACTCTTCCGAAAATGCCTCTGAAATGATCCTAAATGACAATTTAGAACATCCCCAACTCATTTTGGCAGATTTCAGGCACTTTTTTTTTCCAGGACCGGGGTCATCGGCGCCGACAGGTCCGGTCCTGACAAAATTTACGAAAAATCAACTCTTCCGAAAATGCCTCAGAAATGATCCTAAATGATCCTAAATGAAAATTGAGAATATCCCCAACTCATTTTGGCAGATTTCAGGCACTTTTTTTTTCCAGGACTTATCGGCGCCGACAGGTCCGGTCCTTACAAAATTTACGAAAAATAAACTCTTCCGAAAATGCCTCAGAAATTATCCTAAATGACAATTTAGAATATCCCCATCTCATTTTGGCAGATTTCAGGCTCTTTTTTTTTCCAGGACTCATCGGCGCCGACAGGTCCGGTCCTTACAAAATTTACGAAAAATCAACTCTTCCGAACATGCCTCAGAAATGATCCTAAATGATCCTAAATGAAAATTGAGAATATCCCCAACTCATTTTGGCAGATTTCAGGCACTTTTTTTTTTCCAGGAATCATCGGCGCCGACAGGTCCGGTCCTTACAAAATTTACGAAAAATCAACTCTTCCGAAAATGCCTCAGAAATTATCCTAAATGATCCTAAATGAAAATTGAGAATATCCCCAACTCATTTTGGCAGATTTCAGGCACTTTTTGTTTTCCCAAGACCGGGGTCATCGGCGCCGACAGGTCCGGTCCTTACAAAATTTACGAAAAATCAACTCTTCCGAAAATGCCTCAGAAATGATCCTAAATGATCCTAAATGAAAATTGAGAATATCCCCAACTCATTTTGGCAGATTTCAGGCACTTTGTTTTTTCCAGGATCGGAGCCGACAGGTCCGGTCCTTACAAAATTTACGAAAAATCAACTCTTCCGAAAATGCCTCTGAAATGATCCTGAAGACAATTTAGAACATCCCCAACTCATTTTGGCAGATTTCAGGCACTTTTTTTTTCCAGGACCGGGGTCATCGGCGCCGACAGGTCCGGTCCTGACAAAATTTACGAAAAATCAACTCTTCCGAAAATGCCTCAGAAATGATCCTAAATGATCCTAAATGAAAATTGAGAATATCCCCAACTCATTTTGGCAGATTTCAGGCACTTTGTTTTTTCCAGGATCGGAGCCGACAGGTCCGGTCCTTACAAAATTTACGAAAAATAAACTCTTCCGAAAATGCCTCAGAAATTATCCTGAATGACAATTTAGAATATCCCCAACTCATTTTGGCAGATTTCAGGCTCTTCTTTTTTTCCAGGACTCATCGGCGCCGACAGGTCCGGTCCTTACAAAATTTACGAAAAATCAACTCTTCCGAAAATGCCTCTGAAATGATCCTAAATGACAATTTAGAACATCCCCAACTCATTTTGGCAGATTTCAGGCACTTTTTTTTTCCAGGACCGGGGTCATCGGCGCCGACAGGTCCGGTCCTGACAAAATTTACGAAAAATCAACTCTTCCGAAAATGCCTCAGAAATGATCCTAAATGATCCTAAATGAAAATTGAGAATATCCCCAACTCATTTTGGCAGATTTCAGGCACTTTTTTTTCCAGGACTTATCGGCGCCGACAGGTCCGGTCCTTACAAAATTTACGAAAAATAAACTCTTCCGAAAATGCCTCTGAAATTATCCTAAATGACAATTTAGAATATCCCCATCTCATTTTGGCAGATTTCAGGCTCTTTTTTTTTCCAGGACTCATCGGCGCCGACAGGTCCGGTCCTTACAAAATTTACGAAAAATCAACTCTTCCGAACATGCCTCAGAAATGATCCTAAATGATCCTAAATGAAAATTGAGAATATCCCCAACTCATTTTGGCAGATTTCAGGCACTTTTTTGTTTCCAGGAATCATCGGCGCCGACAGGTCCGGTCTTTACAAAATTTACGAAAAATCAACTCTTCCGAAAATGCCTCAGAAATTATCCTAAATGATCCTAAATGAAAATTGAGAATATCCCCAACTCATTTTGGCAGATTTCAGGCACTTTTTGTTTTCCCAACACCGGGGTCATCGGCGCCGACAGGTCCGGTCCTTACAAAATTTACGAAAAATCAACTCTTCCGAAAATGCCTCAGAAATGATCCTAAATGATCCTAAATGAAAATTGAGAATATCCCCAACTCATTTTGGCAGATTTCAGGCACTTTGTTTTTTCCAGGATCGGAGCCGACAGGTCCGGTCCTTACAAAATTTACGAAAAATCAACTCTTCCGAAAATGCCTCTGAAATGATCCTAAAGACAATTTAGAACATCCCCAACTCATTTTGGCAGATTTCAGGCACTTTTTTTTTCCAGGACCGGGGTCATCGGCGCCGACAGGTCCGGTCCTGACAAAATTTACGAAAAATCAACTCTTCCGGAAATGCCTCAGAAATGATCCTAAATGATCCTAAATGAAAATTGAGAATATCCCCAACTCATTTTGGCAGATTTCAGGCACTTTGTTTTTTCCAGGATCGGAGCCGACAGGTCCGGTCCTTACAAAATTTACGAAAAATAAACTCTTCCGAAAATGCCTCAGAAATTATCCTGAATGACAATTTAGAATATCCCCAACTCATTTTGGCAGATTTCAGGCTCTTCTTTTTTTCCAGGACTCATCGGCGCCGACAGGTCCGGTCCTTACAAAATTTACGAAAAATCAACTCTTCCGAAAATGCCTCTGAAATGATCCTAAATGACAATTTAGAACATCCCCAACTCATTTTGGCAGATTTCAGGCACTTTTTTTTTCCAGGACTGGGGTCATCGGCGCCGACAGGTCCGGTCCTGACAAAATTTACGAAAAATCAACTCTTCCGAAAATGCCTCAGAAATGATCCTAAATGATCCTAAATGAAAATTGAGAATATCCCCAACTCATTTTGGCAGATTTCAGGCACTTTTTTTTCCAGGACTTATCGGCGCCGACAGGTCCGGTCCTTACAAAATTTACGAAAAATAAACTCTTCCGAAAATGCCTCAGAAATTATCCTAAATGACAATTTAGAATATCCCCATCTCATTTTGGCAGATTTCAGGCTCTTTTTTTTTCCAGGACTCATCGGCGCCGACAGGTCCGGTCCTTACAAAATTTACGAAAAATCAACTCTTCCGAACATGCCTCAGAAATGATCCTAAATGATCCTAAATGAAAATTGAGAATATCCCCAACTCATTTTGGCAGATTTCAGGCACTTTTTTTTTTTCCAGGACTCATCGGCGCCGACAGGTCCGGTCCTTACAAAATTTACGAAAAATCAACTCGTCCGAAAATGCCTCAGAAATTATCCTAAATGATCCTAAATGAAAATTGAGAATATCCCCAACTCATTTTGGCAGATTTCAGGCACTTTTTGTTTTCCCAAGACCGGGGTCATCGGCGCCGACAGGTCCGGTCCTTACAAAATTTACGAAAAATCAACTCTTCCGAAAATGCCTCAGAAATGATCCTAAATGATCCTAAATGAAAATTGAGAATATCCCCAACTCATTTTGGCAGATTTCAGGCACTTTGTTTTTTCCAGGATCGGAGCCGACAGGTCCGGTCCTTACAAAATTTACGAAAAATCAACTCTTCCGAAAATGACTGTGAAATGATCCTAAAGACAATTTAGAACATCCCCAACTCATTTTGGCAGATTTCAGGCACTTTTTTTTTCCAGGACCGGGGTCATCGGCGCCGACAGGTCCGGTCCTGACAAAATTTACGAAAAATCAACTCTTCCGAAAATGCCTCAGAAATGATCCTAAATGATCCTAAATGAAAATTGAGAATATCCCCAACTCATTTTGGCAGATTTCAGGCACTTTTTTTTTCCAGGACTTATCGGCGCCGACAGGTCCGGTCCCTACAAAATTTACGAAAAATAAACTCTTCCGAAAATGCCTCAGAAATTATCCTAAATGACAATTTAGAATATCCCCATCTCATTTTGGCAGATTTCAGGCTCTTTTTTTTTCCAGGACTCATCGGCGCCGACAGGTCCGGTCCTTACAAAATTTACGAAAAATAAACTCTTCCGAACATGCCTCAGAAATGATCCTAAATGATCCTAAATGAAAATTGAGAATATCCCCAACTCATTTTGGCAGATTTCAGGCACTTTTTTTTTTCCAGGACTCATCGGCGCCGACAGGACCGGTCCTTACAAAATTTACGAAAAATCAACTCTTCCGAAAATGCCTCAGAAATGATCCTAAATGATCCTAAATGAAAATTGAGAATATCCCCAACTCATTTTGGCAGATTTCAGGCACTTTTTGTTTTCCCAAGACCGGGGTCATCGGCGCCGACAGGTCCGGTCCTTACAAAATTTACGAAAAATCAACTCTTCCGAAAATGCCTCAGAAATGATCCTAAATGATCCTAAATGAAAATTGAGAATATCCCCAACTCATTTTGGCAGATTTCAGGCACTTTTTTTTTTCCAGGACTCATCGGCGCCGACAGGTCTGGTCCTTACAAAATTTACGAAAAATCAACTCTTCCGAAAATGCCTCAGAAATGATCCTAAATGATCCTAAATGAAAATTGAGAATATCCCCAACTCATTTTGGCAGATTTCAGGCACTTTGTTTTTTCCAGGATCGGAGCCGACAGGTCCGGTCCTTACAAAATTTACGAAAAATCAACTCTTCCGAAAATGCCTCAGAAATTATCCTAAATGATCCTAAATGAAAATTGAGAATATCCCCAACTCATTTTTTGCAGATTTCAGGCACTTTTTTTTCCAGGACTTATCGGCGCCGACAGGTCCGGTCCTTACAAAATTTACGAAAAATCAACTCTTCCGAAAATGCCTCAGAAATTATCCTAAATGACAATTTAGAATATCCCCATCTCATTTTGGCAGATTTCAGGCTCTTTTTTTTTCCAGGACTCATCGGCGCCGACAGGTCCGGTCCTTACAAAATTTACGAAAAATCAACTCTTCCGAAAATGCCTCAGAAATGATCCTAAATGATCCTAAATGAAAATTGAGAATATCCCCAACTCATTTTGGCAGATTTCAGGCACTTTTTTTTCCCAGGACTCATCGGCGCCGACAGGTCCGGTCCTTACAAAATTTACGAAAAATCAACTCTTCCGAAAATGCCTCAGAAATGATCCTAAATGAAAATTGAGAATATCCCCAACTCATTTTGGCAGATTTCAGGCACTTTTTTTTTCCAGGACTCATCGGCGCCGACAGGTCCGGTCCTTACAAAATTTACGAAAAATCAACTCTTCCGAAAATGCCTCAGAAATGATCCTAAATGACAATTTAGAATATCCTCAACTCATTTTGGCAGATTTCAGGCACTTTTTTTTTCCAGGACTCATCGGCGCCGACAGGTCCGGTCCTTACAAAATTTACGAAAAATCAACTCTTCCGAAAATGCCTCAGAAATTATCCTAAATGATCCTAAATGAAAATTGAGAATATCCCCAACTCATTTTTTGCAGATTTCAGGCACTTTTTTTTCCAGGACTTATCGGCGCCGACAGGTCCGGTCCTTACAAAATTTACGAAAAATCAACTCTTCCGAAAATGCCTCAGAAATTATCCTAAATGACAATTTAGAATATCCCCATCTCATTTTGGCAGATTTCAGGCTCTTTTTTTTTCCAGGACTCATCGGCGCCGACAGGTCCGGTCCTTACAAAATTTACGAAAAATCAACTCTTCCGAAAATGCCTCAGAAATGATCCTAAATGATCCTAAATGAAAATTGAGAATATCCCCAACTCATTTTGGCAGATTTCAGGCACTTTTTTTTCCCAGGACTCATCGGCGCCGACAGGTCCGGTCCTTACAAAATTTACGAAAAATCAACTCTTCCGAAAATGCCTCAGAAATGATCCTAAATGAAAATTGAGAATATCCCCAACTCATTTTGGCAGATTTCAGGCACTTTTTTTTTCCAGGACTCATCGGCGCCGACAGGTCCGGTCCTTACAAAATTTACGAAAAATCAACTCTTCCGAAAATGCCTCAGAAATGATCCTAAATGACAATTTAGAATATCCTCAACTCATTTTGGCAGATTTCAGGCACTTTTTTTTTCCAGGACTCATCGGCGCCGACAGGTCCGGTCCTTACAAAATTTACGAAAAATCAACTCTTCCGAACATGCCTCAGAAATGATCCTAAATGATCCTAAATGAAAATTGAGAATATCCCCAACTCATTTTGGCAGATTTCAGGCACTTTTTTTTTTCCAGGACTCATCGGCGCCGACAGGTCCGGTCCTTACAAAATTTACGAAAAATCAACTCTTCCGAAAATGCCTCAGAAATGATCCTAAATGATCCTAAATGAAAATTGAGAATATCCCCAACTCATTTTGGCAGATTTCAGGCACTTTTTGTTTTCCCAGGACCGGGGTCATCGGCGCCGACAGGTCCGGTCCTTACAAAATTTACGAAAAATCAACTCTTCCGAAAATGCCTCAGAAATTATCCTAAATGATCCTAAATGAAAATTGAGAATATCCCCAACTCATTTTGGCAGATTTCAGGCACTTTTTTTTTTCCAGGACTCATCGGCGCCGACAGGTCCGGTCCTTACAAAATTTACGAAAAATCAACTCTTCCGAAAATGCCTCAGAAATGATCCTAAATGACAATTTAGAATATCCTCAACTCATTTTGGCAGATTTCAGGCACTTTTTTTTTTCCAGGACTCATCGGCGCCGACAGTTCCGGTCCTTACAAAATTTACGAAAAATCAACTCTTCCGAAAATGCCTCAGAAATTATCCTAAATGATCCTAAATGAAAATTGAGAATATCCCCAACTCATTTTGGCAGATTTCAGGCACTTTTTTTTCCCAGGACTCATCGGCGCCGACAGGTCCGGTCCTTACAAAATTTACGAAAAATCAACTCTTCCGAAAATGCCTCAGAAATGATCCTAAATGAAAATTGAGAATATCCCCAACTCATTTTGGCAGATTTCAGGCACTTTTTTTTTCCAGGACTCATCGGCGCCGACAGGTCCGGTCCTTACAAAATTTACGAAAAATCAACTCTTCCGAAAATGCCTCAGAAATGATCCTAAATGACAATTTAGAATATCCTCAACTCATTTTGGCAGATTTCAGGCACTTTTTTTTTCCAGGACTCATCGGCGCCGACAGGTCCGGTCCTTACAAAATTTACGAAAAATCAACTCTTCCGAACATGCCTCAGAAATGATCCTAAATGAAAATTGAGAATATCCCCAACTCATTTTGGCAGATTTCAGGCACTTTTTTTTTTCCAGGACTCATCGGCGCCGACAGGTCCGGTCCTTACAAAATTTACGAAAAATCAACTCTTCCGAAAATGCCTCAGAAATGATCCTAAATGATCCTAAATGAAAATTGAGAATATCCCCAACTCATTTTGGCAGATTTCAGGCACTTTTTGTTTTCCCAGGACCGGGGTCATCGGCGCCGACAGGTCCGGTCCTTACAAATTTTACGAAAAATCAACTCTTCCGAAAATGCCTCAGAAATGATCCTAAATGATCCTAAATGAAAATTGAGAATATCCCCAACTCATTTTGGCAGATTTCAGGCACTTTTTTTTTTCCAGGACTCATCGGCGCCGACAGGTCCGGTCCTTACAAAATTTACGAAAAATCAACTCTTCCGAAAATGCCTCAGAAATGATCCTAAATGACAATTTAGAATATCCTCAACTCATTTTGGCAGATTTCAGGCACTTTTTTTTTCCAGGACTCATCGGCGCCGACAGGTCCGGTCCTTACAAAATTTACGAAAAATCAACTCTTCCGAACATGCCTCAGAAATGATCCTAAATGAAAATTGAGAATATCCCCAACTCATTTTGGCAGATTTCAGGCACTTTTTTTTTTCCAGGACTCATCGGCGCCGACAGGTCCGGTCCTTACAAAATTTACGAAAAATCAACTCTTCCGAAAATGCCTCAGAAATGATCCTAAATGATCCTAAATGAAAATTGAGAATATCCCCAACTCATTTTGGCAGATTTCAGGCACTTTTTGTTTTCCCAGGACCGGGGTCATCGGCGCCGACAGGTCCGGTCCTTACAAATTTTACGAAAAATCAACTCTTCCGAAAATGCCTCAGAAATGATCCTAAATGATCCTAAATGAAAATTGAGAATATCCCCAACTCATTTTGGCAGATTTCAGGCACTTTTTTTTTTCCAGGACTCATCGGCGCCGACAGGTCCGGTCCTTACAAAATTTACGAAAAATCAACTCTTCCGAAAATGCCTCAGAAATGATCCTAAATGACAATTTAGAATATCCTCAACTCATTTTGGCAGATTTCAGGCACTTTTTTTTTCCAGGACTCATCGGCGCCGACAGGTCCGGTCCTGACAAAATTTACGAAAAATCAACTCTTCCGAAAATGCCTCAGAAATGATCCTAAATGATCCTAAATGAAAATTGAGAATATCCCCAACTCATTTTGGCAGATTTCAGGCACTTTGTTTTTTCCAGGATCGGAGCCGACAGGTCCGGTCCTTACAAAATTTACGAAAAATAAACTCTTCCGAAAATGCCTCAGAAATTATCCTGAATGACAATTTAGAATATCCCCAACTCATTTTGGCAGATTTCAGGCTCTTCTTTTTTTCCAGGACTCATCGGCGCCGACAGGTCCGGTCCTTACAAAATTTACGAAAAATCAACTCTTCCGAAAATGCCTCTGAAATGATCCTAAATGACAATTTAGAACATCCCCAACTCATTTTGGCAGATTTCAGGCACTTTTTTTTTCCAGGACTGGGGTCATCGGCGCCGACAGGTCCGGTCCTTACAAAATTTACGAAAAATAAACTCTTCCGAAAATGCCTCAGAAATTATCCTAAATGACAATTTAGAATATCCCCATCTCATTTTGGCAGATTTCAGGCTCCTTTTTTTTCCAGGACTCATCGGCGCCGACAGGTCCGGTCCTTACAAAATTTACGAAAAATCAACTCTTCCGAACATGCCTCAGAAATGATCCTAAATGATCCTAAATGAAAATTGAGAATATCCCCAACTCATTTTGGCAGATTTCAGGCACTTTTTTTTTTTCCAGGACTCATCGGCGCCGACAGGTCCGGTCCTTACAAAATTTACGAAAAATCAACTCGTCCGAAAATGCCTCAGAAATTATCCTAAATGATCCTAAATGAAAATTGAGAATATCCCCAACTCATTTTGGCAGATTTCAGGCACTTTTTGTTTTCCCAAGACCGGGGTCATCGGCGCCGACAGGTCCGGTCCTTACAAAATTTACGAAAAATCAACTCTTCCGAAAATGCCTCAGAAATGATCCTAAATGATCCTAAATGAAAATTGAGAATATCCCCAACTCATTTTGGCAGATTTCAGGCACTTTGTTTTTTCCAGGATCGGAGCCGACAGGTCCGGTCCTTACAAAATTTACGAAAAATCAACTCTTCCGAAAATGACTGTGAAATGATCCTAAAGACAATTTAGAACATCCCCAACTCATTTTGGCAGATTTCAGGCACTTTTTTTTCCAGGACCGGGGTCATCGGCGCCGACAGGTCCGGTCCTGACAAAATTTACGAAAAATCAACTCTTCCGAAAATGCCTCAGAAATGATCCTAAATGATCCTAAATGAAAATTGAGAATATCCCCAACTCATTTTGGCAGATTTCAGGCACTTTTTTTTTCCAGGACTTATCGGCGCCGACAGGTCCGGTCCCTACAAAATTTACGAAAAATAAACTCTTCCGAAAATGCCTCAGAAATTATCCTAAATGACAATTTAGAATATCCCCATCTCATTTTGGCAGATTTCAGGCTCTTTTTTTTTCCAGGACTCATCGGCGCCGACAGGTCCGGTCCTTACAAAATTTACGAAAAATAAACTCTTCCGAACATGCCTCAGAAATGATCCTAAATGATCCTAAATGAAAATTGAGAATATCCCCAACTCATTTTGGCAGATTTCAGGCACTTTTTTTTTTCCAGGACTCATCGGCGCCGACAGGACCGGTCCTTACAAAATTTACGAAAAATCAACTCTTCCGAAAATGCCTCAGAAATGATCCTAAATGATCCTAAATGAAAATTGAGAATATCCCCAACTCATTTTGGCAGATTTCAGGCACTTTTTGTTTTCCCAAGACCGGGGTCATCGGCGCCGACAGGTCCGGTCCTTACAAAATTTACGAAAAATCAACTCTTCCGAAAATGCCTCAGAAATGATCCTAAATGATCCTAAATGAAAATTGAGAATATCCCCAACTCATTTTGGCAGATTTCAGGCACTTTTTTTTTTCCAGGACTCATCGGCGCCGACAGGTCTGGTCCTTACAAAATTTACGAAAAATCAACTCTTCCGAAAATGCCTCAGAAATGATCCTAAATGATCCTAAATGAAAATTGAGAATATCCCCAACTCATTTTGGCAGATTTCAGGCACTTTGTTTTTTCCAGGATCGGAGCCGACAGGTCCGGTCCTTACAAAATTTACGAAAAATCAACTCTTCCGAAAATGCCTCAGAAATTATCCTAAATGATCCTAAATGAAAATTGAGAATATCCCCAACTCATTTTTTGCAGATTTCAGGCACTTTTTTTTCCAGGACTTATCGGCGCCGACAGGTCCGGTCCTTACAAAATTTACGAAAAATCAACTCTTCCGAAAATGCCTCAGAAATTATCCTAAATGACAATTTAGAATATCCCCATCTCATTTTGGCAGATTTCAGGCTCTTTTTTTTTCCAGGACTCATCGGCGCCGACAGGTCCGGTCCTTACAAAATTTACGAAAAATCAACTCTTCCGAAAATGCCTCAGAAATGATCCTAAATGATCCTAAATGAAAATTGAGAATATCCCCAACTCATTTTGGCAGATTTCAGGCACTTTTTTTTCCCAGGACTCATCGGCGCCGACAGGTCCGGTCCTTACAAAATTTACGAAAAATCAACTCTTCCGAAAATGCCTCAGAAATGATCCTAAATGAAAATTGAGAATATCCCCAACTCATTTTGGCAGATTTCAGGCACTTTTTTTTTCCAGGACTCATCGGCGCCGACAGGTCCGGTCCTTACAAAATTTACGAAAAATCAACTCTTCCGAAAATGCCTCAGAAATGATCCTAAATGACAATTTAGAATATCCTCAACTCATTTTGGCAGATTTCAGGCACTTTTTTTTTCCAGGACTCATCGGCGCCGACAGGTCCGGTCCTTACAAAATTTACGAAAAATCAACTCTTCCGAACATGCCTCAGAAATGATCCTAAATGATCCTAAATGAAAATTGAGAATATCCCCAACTCATTTTGGCAGATTTCAGGCACTTTTTTTTTTCCAGGACTCATCGGCGCCGACAGGTCCGGTCCTTACAAAATTTACGAAAAATCAACTCTTCCGAAAATGCCTCAGAAATGATCCTAAATGATCCTAAATGAAAATTGAGAATATCCCCAACTCATTTTGGCAGATTTCAGGCACTTTTTGTTTTCCCAGGACCGGGGTCATCGGCGCCGACAGGTCCGGTCCTTACAAAATTTACGAAAAATCAACTCTTCCGAAAATGCCTCAGAAATTATCCTAAATGATCCTAAATGAAAATTGAGAATATCCCCAACTCATTTTGGCAGATTTCAGGCACTTTTTTTTTTCCAGGACTCATCGGCGCCGACAGGTCCGGTCCTTACAAAATTTACGAAAAATCAACTCTTCCGAAAATGCCTCAGAAATGATCCTAAATGACAATTTAGAATATCCTCAACTCATTTTGGCAGATTTCAGGCACTTTTTTTTTTCCAGGACTCATCGGCGCCGACAGTTCCGGTCCTTACAAAATTTACGAAAAATCAACTCTTCCGAAAATGCCTCAGAAATTATCCTAAATGATCCTAAATGAAAATTGAGAATATCCCCAACTCATTTTGGCAGATTTCAGGCACTTTTTTTTCCCAGGACTCATCGGCGCCGACAGGTCCGGTCCTTACAAAATTTACGAAAAATCAACTCTTCCGAAAATGCCTCAGAAATGATCCTAAATGAAAATTGAGAATATCCCCAACTCATTTTGGCAGATTTCAGGCACTTTTTTTTTCCAGGACTCATCGGCGCCGACAGGTCCGGTCCTTACAAAATTTACGAAAAATCAACTCTTCCGAAAATGCCTCAGAAATGATCCTAAATGACAATTTAGAATATCCTCAACTCATTTTGGCAGATTTCAGGCACTTTTTTTTTCCAGGACTCATCGGCGCCGACAGGTCCGGTCCTTACAAAATTTACGAAAAATCAACTCTTCCGAACATGCCTCAGAAATGATCCTAAATGAAAATTGAGAATATCCCCAACTCATTTTGGCAGATTTCAGGCACTTTTTTTTTTCCAGGACTCATCGGCGCCGACAGGTCCGGTCCTTACAAAATTTACGAAAAATCAACTCTTCCGAAAATGCCTCAGAAATGATCCTAAATGATCCTAAATGAAAATTGAGAATATCCCCAACTCATTTTGGCAGATTTCAGGCACTTTTTGTTTTCCCAGGACCGGGGTCATCGGCGCCGACAGGTCCGGTCCTTACAAATTTTACGAAAAATCAACTCTTCCGAAAATGCCTCAGAAATGATCCTAAATGATCCTAAATGAAAATTGAGAATATCCCCAACTCATTTTGGCAGATTTCAGGCACTTTTTTTTTTCCAGGACTCATCGGCGCCGACAGGTCCGGTCCTTACAAAATTTACGAAAAATCAACTCTTCCGAAAATGCCTCAGAAATGATCCTAAATGACAATTTAGAATATCCTCAACTCATTTTGGCAGATTTCAGGCACTTTTTTTTTTCCAGGACTCATCGGCGCCGACAGGTCCGGTCCTTACAAAATTTACGAAAAATCAACTCTTCCGAAAATGCCTCAGAAATTATCCTAAATGATCCTAAATGAAAATTGAGAATATCCCCAACTCATTTTGGCAGATTTCAGGCACTTTTTTTTTCCAGGACTCATCGGCGCCGACAGGTCCGGTCCTTACAAAATTTACGAAAAATCAACTATTCATCAAATGCCTCAGAAGTGATCCTAAATGACAATTTAGAATATCCCCAACTCATTTTGGCAGATTTCAGGCACTTTTTTTTTTCCAGGACTCATCGGCGCCGACAGGTCCGGTCCTTACAAAATTTACGAAAAATCAACTCTTCCGAACATGCCTCAGAAATGATCCTAAATGATCCTAAATGAAAATTGAGAATATCCCCAACTCATTTTGGCAGATTTCAGGCACTTTTTTTTTTCCAGGACTCATCGGCGCCGACAGGTCCGGTCCTTACAAAATTTACGAAAAATCAACTCTTCCGAAAATGCCTCAGAAATGATCCTAAATGATCCTAAATGAAAATTGAGAATATCCCCAACTCATTTTGGCAGATTTCAGGCACTTTGTTTTTTCCAGGATCGGAGCCGACAGGTCCGGTCCTTACAAAATTTACGAAAAATCAACTCTTCCGAAAATGCCTCAGAAATTATCCTAAATGATCCTAAATGAAAATTGAGAATATCCCCAACTCATTTTTTGCAGATTTCAGGCACTTTTTTTTCCAGGACTTATCGGCGCCGACAGGTCCGGTCCTTACAAAATTTACGAAAAATCAACTCTTCCGAAAATGCCTCAGAAATTATCCTAAATGACAATTTAGAATATCCCCATCTCATTTTGGCAGATTTCAGGCTCTTTTTTTTTCCAGGACTCATCGGCGCCGACAGGTCCGGTCCTTACAAAATTTACGAAAAATCAACTCTTCCGAAAATGCCTCAGAAATGATCCTAAATGATCCTAAATGAAAATTGAGAATATCCCCAACTCATTTTGGCAGATTTCAGGCACTTTTTTTTCCCAGGACTCATCGGCGCCGACAGGTCCGGTCCTTACAAAATTTACGAAAAATCAACTCTTCCGAAAATGCCTCAGAAATGATCCTAAATGAAAATTGAGAATATCCCCAACTCATTTTGGCAGATTTCAGGCACTTTTTTTTTCCAGGACTCATCGGCGCCGACAGGTCCGGTCCTTACAAAATTTACGAAAAATCAACTCTTCCGAAAATGCCTCAGAAATGATCCTAAATGACAATTTAGAATATCCTCAACTCATTTTGGCAGATTTCAGGCACTTTTTTTTTCCAGGACTCATCGGCGCCGACAGGTCCGGTCCTTACAAAATTTACGAAAAATCAACTCTTCCGAACATGCCTCAGAAATGATCCTAAATGATCCTAAATGAAAATTGAGAATATCCCCAACTCATTTTGGCAGATTTCAGGCACTTTTTTTTTTCCAGGACTCATCGGCGCCGACAGGTCCGGTCCTTACAAAATTTACGAAAAATCAACTCTTCCGAAAATGCCTCAGAAATGATCCTAAATGATCCTAAATGAAAATTGAGAATATCCCCAACTCATTTTGGCAGATTTCAGGCACTTTTTGTTTTCCCAGGACCGGGGTCATCGGCGCCGACAGGTCCGGTCCTTACAAAATTTACGAAAAATCAACTCTTCCGAAAATGCCTCAGAAATTATCCTAAATGATCCTAAATGAAAATTGAGAATATCCCCAACTCATTTTGGCAGATTTCAGGCACTTTTTTTTTCCAGGACTCATCGGCGCCGACAGGTCCGGTCCTTACAAAATTTACGAAAAATCAACTCTTCCGAAAATGCCTCAGAAATGATCCTAAATGACAATTTAGAATATCCTCAACTCATTTTGGCAGATTTCAGGCACTTTTTTTTTTCCAGGACTCATCGGCGCCGACAGGTCCGGTCCTTACAAAATTTACGAAAAATCAACTCTTCCGAAAATGCCTCAGAAATTATCCTAAATGATCCTAAATGAAAATTGAGAATATCCCCAACTCATTTTGGCAGATTTCAGGCACTTTTTTTTCCCAGGACTCATCGGCGCCGACAGGTCCGGTCCTTACAAAATTTACGAAAAATCAACTCTTCCGAAAATGCCTCAGAAATGATCCTAAATGAAAATTGAGAATATCCCCAACTCATTTTGGCAGATTTCAGGCACTTTTTTTTTCCAGGACTCATCGGCGCCGACAGGTCCGGTCCTTACAAAATTTACGAAAAATCAACTCTTCCGAAAATGCCTCAGAAATGATCCTAAATGACAATTTAGAATATCCTCAACTCATTTTGGCAGATTTCAGGCACTTTTTTTTTCCAGGACTCATCGGCGCCGACAGGTCCGGTCCTTACAAAATTTACGAAAAATCAACTCTTCCGAACATGCCTCAGAAATGATCCTAAATGATCCTAAATGAAAATTGAGAATATCCCCAACTCATTTTGGCAGATTTCAGGCACTTTTTTTTTTCCAGGACTCATCGGCGCCGACAGGTCCGGTCCTTACAAAATTTACGAAAAATCAACTCTTCCGAAAATGCCTCAGAAATGATCCTAAATGATCCTAAATGAAAATTGAGAATATCCCCAACTCATTTTGGCAGATTTCAGGCACTTTTTGTTTTCCCAGGACCGGGGTCATCGGCGCCGACAGGTCCGGTCCTTACAAAATTTACGAAAAATCAACTCTTCCGAAAATGCCTCAGAAATGATCCTAAATGATCCTAAATGAAAATTGAGAATATCCCCAACTCATTTTGGCAGATTTCAGGCACTTTTTTTTTTCCAGGACTCATCGGCGCCGACAGGTCCGGTCCTTACAAAATTTACGAAAAATCAACTCTTCCGAAAATGCCTCAGAAATGATCCTAAATGACAATTTAGAATATCCTCAACTCATTTTGGCAGATTTCAGGCACTTTTTTTTTTCCAGGACTCATCGGCGCCGACAGGTCCGGTCCTTACAAAATTTACGAAAAATCAACTCTTCCGAAAATGCCTCAGAAATTATCCTAAATGATCCTAAATGAAAATTGAGAATATCCCCAACTCATTTTGGCAGATTTCAGGCACTTTTTTTTCCCAGGACTCATCGGCGCCGACAGGTCCGGTCCTTACAAAATTTACGAAAAATCAACTCTTCCGAAAATGCCTCAGAAATGATCCTAAATGAAAATTGAGAATATCCCCAACTCATTTTGGCAGATTTCAGGCACTTTTTTTTTCCAGGACTCATCGGCGCCGACAGGTCCGGTCCTTACAAAATTTACGAAAAATCAACTCTTCCGAAAATGCCTCAGAAATGATCCTAAATGACAATTTAGAATATCCTCAACTCATTTTGGCAGATTTCAGGCACTTTTTTTTTCCAGGACTCATCGGCGCCGACAGGTCCGGTCCTTACAAAATTTACGAAAAATCAACTCTTCCGAACATGCCTCAGAAATGATCCTAAATGATCCTAAATGAAAATTGAGAATATCCCCAACTCATTTTGGCAGATTTCAGGCACTTTTTTTTTTCCAGGACTCATCGGCGCCGACAGGTCCGGTCCTTACAAAATTTACGAAAAATCAACTCTTCCGAAAATGCCTCAGAAATGATCCTAAATGATCCTAAATGAAAATTGAGAATATCCCCAACTCATTTTGGCAGATTTCAGGCACTTTTTGTTTTCCCAGGACCGGGGTCATCGGCGCCGACAGGTCCGGTCCTTACAAAATTTACGAAAAATCAACTCTTCCGAAAATGCCTCAGAAATGATCCTAAATGATCCTAAATGAAAATTGAGAATATCCCCAACTCATTTTGGCAGATTTCAGGCACTTTTTTTTTTCCAGGACTCATCGGCGCCGACAGGTCCGGTCCTTACAAAATTTACGAAAAATCAACTCTTCCGAAAATGCCTCAGAAATGATCCTAAATGACAATTTAGAATATCCTCAACTCATTTTGGCAGATTTCAGGCACTTTTTTTTTTCCAGGACTCATCGGCGCCGACAGGTCCGGTCCTTACAAAATTTACGAAAAATCAACTCTTCCGAAAATGCCTCAGAAATTATCCTAAATGATCCTAAATGAAAATTGAGAATATCCCCAACTCATTTTGGCAGATTTCAGGCACTTTTTTTTTCCAGGACTCATCGGCGCCGACAGGTCCGGTCCTTACAAAATTTACGAAAAATCAACTATTCATCAAATGCCTCAGAAGTGATCCTAAATGACAATTTAGAATATCCCCAACTCATTTTGGCAGATTTCAGGCACTTTTTTTTTTCCAGGACTCATCGGCGCCGACAGGTCCGGTCCTTACAAAATTTACGAAAAATCAACTCTTCCGAACATGCCTCAGAAATGATCCTAAATGATCCTAAATGAAAATTGAGAATATCCCCAACTCATTTTGGCAGATTTCAGGCACTTTTTTTTTTCCAGGACTCATCGGCGCCGACAGGTCCGGTCCTTACAAAATTTACGAAAAATCAACTCTTCCGAAAATGCCTCAGAAATGATCCTAAATGATCCTAAATGAAAATTGAGAATATCCCCAACTCATTTTGGCAGATTTCAGGCACTTTGTTTTTTCCAGGATCGGAGCCGACAGGTCCGGTCCTTACAAAATTTACGAAAAATCAACTCTTCCGAAAATGCCTCAGAAATTATCCTAAATGACAATTTAGAATATCCCCATCTCATTTTGGCAGATTTCAGGCTCTTTTTTTTTCCAGGACTCATCGGCGCCGACAGGTCCGGTCCTTACAAAATTTACGAAAAATCAACT
Source organism: Henricia sp. BOLD:AAB3569 (assembly GCA_037783545.1). Lineage (NCBI taxonomy): Eukaryota > Metazoa > Echinodermata > Asteroidea > Spinulosida > Echinasteridae > Henricia > Henricia sp. BOLD:AAB3569. The sequence goes on along the minus strand of JBBELK010000112.1, from coordinate 870,440 downwards.
CTTCCGAAAATGCCTCAGAAATGATCCTAAATGATCCTAAATGAAAATTGAGAATATCCCCAACTCATTTTGGCAGATTTCAGGCACTTTTTTTTCTTCCCAGGACCGGGGTCATCGGCGCCGACAGGTCGGGTCCTTACAAAATTTACGAAAAATCAACTCTTCCGAAAATGCCTCAGAAATGATCCTAAATGATCCTAAATGAAAATTGAGAATATCCGCAACTCATTTTGGCAGATTTCAGGCACTTTTTTTTCCCAGGACTCATCGGCGCCGACAGGTCCGGTCCTTACAAAATTTACGAAAAATCAACTCTTCCGAAAATGCCTAAGAAATGATCCTAAATGAAAATTGAGAATATCCCCAACTCATTTTGGCAGATTTCAGGCACTTTTTTTTCCAGGACTCATCGGCGCCGACAGGTCCGGTCCTTACAAAATTTACGAAAAATCAACTCTTCCGAAAATGCCTCAGAAATGATCCTAAATGACAATTTAGAATATCCTCAACTCATTTTGGCAGATTTCAGGCACTTTTTTTTTCCAGGACTCATCGGCGCCGACAGGTCCGGTCCTTACAAAATTTACGAAAAATCAACTCTTCCGAACATGCCTCAGAAATGATCCTAAATGATCCTAAATGAAAATTGAGAATATCCCCAACTCATTTTGGCAGATTTCAGGCACTTTTTTTTTTCCAGGACTCATCGGCGCCGACAGGTCCGGTCCTTACAAAATTTACGAAAAATCAACTCTTCCGAAAATGCCTCAGAAATGATCCTAAATGATCCTAAATGAAAATTGAGAATATCCCCAACTCATTTTGGCAGATTTCAGGCACTTTTTGTTTTCCCAGGACCGGGGTCATCGGCGCCGACAGGTCCGGTTCTTACAAAATTTACGAAAAATCAACTCTTCCGAAAATGCCTCAGAAATGATCCTAAATGATCCTAAATGAAAATTGAGAATATCCCCAACTCATTTTGGCAGATTTCAGGCACTTTTTTTTTTCCCAGGACCGGGGTCATCGGCGCCGACAGGTCCGGTCCTTACAAAATTTACGAAAAATCAACTCTTCCGAAAATGCCTCAGAAATGATCCTAAATGATCCTAAATGAAAATTGAGAATATCCCCAACTCATTTTGGCAGATTTCAGGCACTTTTTTTTTTCCAGGACTCATCGGCGCCGACAGGTCCGGTCCTTACAAAATTTACGAAAAATCAACTCTTCCGAAAATGCCTCAGAAATGATACTAAATGACAATTTAGAATATCCTCAACTCATTTTGGCAGATTTCAGGCACTTTTTTTTTTCCAGGACTCATCGGCGCCGACAGGTCCGGTCCTTACAAAATTTACGAAAAATCAACTCTTCCGAAAATGCCTCAGAAATTATCCTAAATGATCCTAAATGAAAATTGAGAATATCCCCAACTCATTTTGGCAGATTTCAGGCACTTTTTTTTTCCAGGACTCATCGGCGCCGACAGGTCCGGTCCTTACAAAATTTACGAAAAATCAACTATTCATCAAATGCCTCAGAAGTGATCCTAAATGACAATTTAGAATATCCCCAACTCATTTTGGCAGATTTCAGGCACTTTTTTTTTTCCAGGACTCATCGGCGCCGACAGGTCCGGTCCTTACAAAATTTACGAAAAATCAACTCTTCCGAACATGCCTCAGAAATGATCCTAAATGATCCTAAATGAAAATTGAGAATATCCCCAACTCATTTTGGCAGATTTCAGGCACTTTTTTTTTTCCAGGACTCATCGGCGCCGACAGGTCCGGTCCTTACAAAATTTACGAAAAATCAACTCTTCCGAAAATGCCTCAGAAATGATCCTAAATGATCCTAAATGAAAATTGAGAATATCCCCAACTCATTTTGGCAGATTTCAGGCACTTTGTTTTTTCCAGGATCGGAGCCGACAGGTCCGGTCCTTACAAAATTTACGAAAAATCAACTCTTCCGAAAATGCCTCAGAAATTATCCTAAATGACAATTTAGAATATCCCCATCTCATTTTGGCAGATTTCAGGCTCTTTTTTTTTCCAGGACTCATCGGCGCCGACAGGTCCGGTCCTTACAAAATTTACGAAAAATCAACTCTTCCGAAAATGCCTCAGAAATGATCCTAAATGATCCTAAATGAAAATTGAGAATATCCCCAACTCATTTTGGCAGATTTCAGGCACTTTTTTTTCTTCCCAGGACCGGGGTCATCGGCGCCGACAGGTCGGGTCCTTACAAAATTTACGAAAAATCAACTCTTCCGAAAATGCCTCAGAAATGATCCTAAATGATCCTAAATGAAAATTGAGAATATCCGCAACTCATTTTGGCAGATTTCAGGCACTTTTTTTTCCCAGGACTCATCGGCGCCGACAGGTCCGGTCCTTACAAAATTTACGAAAAATCAACTCTTCCGAAAATGCCTCAGAAATGATCCTAAATGAAAATTGAGAATATCCCCAACTCATTTTGGCAGATTTCAGGCACTTTTTTTTCCAGGACTCATCGGCGCCGACAGGTCCGGTCCTTACAAAATTTACGAAAAATCAACTCTTCCGAAAATGCCTCAGAAATGATCCTAAATGACAATTTAGAATATCCTCAACTCATTTTGGCAGATTTCAGGCACTTTTTTTTTCCAGGACTCATCGGCGCCGACAGGTCCGGTCCTTACAAAATTTACGAAAAATCAACTCTTCCGAACATGCCTCAGAAATGATCCTAAATGATCCTAAATGAAAATTGAGAATATCCCCAACTCATTTTGGCAGATTTCAGGCACTTTTTTTTTTCCAGGACTCATCGGCGCCGACAGGTCCGGTCCTTACAAAATTTACGAAAAATCAACTCTTCCGAAAATGCCTCAGAAATGATCCTAAATGATCCTAAATGAAAATTGAGAATATCCCCAACTCATTTTGGCAGATTTCAGGCACTTTTTGTTTTCCCAGGACCGGGGTCATCGGCGCCGACAGGTCCGGTTCTTACAAAATTTACGAAAAATCAACTCTTCCGAAAATGCCTCAGAAATGATCCTAAATGATCCTAAATGAAAATTGAGAATATCCCCAACTCATTTTGGCAGATTTCAGGCACTTTTTTTTTTCCAGGACTCATCGGCGCCGACAGGTCCGGTCCTTACAAAATTTACGAAAAATCAACTCTTCCGAAAATGCCTCAGAAATGATCCTAAATGACAATTTAGAATATCCTCAACTCATTTTGGCAGATTTCAGGCACTTTTTTTTTTCCAGGACTCATCGGCGCCGACAGGTCCGGTCCTTACAAAATTTACGAAAAATCAACTCTTCCGAAAATGCCTCAGAAATTATCCTAAATGATCCTAAATGAAAATTGAGAATATCCCCAACTCATTTTGGCAGATTTCAGGCACTTTTTTTTTCCAGGACTCATCGGCGCCGACAGGTCCGGTCCTTACAAAATTTACGAAAAATCAACTATTCATCAAATGCCTCAGAAGTGATCCTAAATGACAATTTAGAATATCCCCAACTCATTTTGGCAGATTTCAGGCACTTTTTTTTTTCCAGGACTCATCGGCGCCGACAGGTCCGGTCCTTACAAAATTTACGAAAAATCAACTCTTCCGAAAATGCCTCAGAAATGATCCTAAATGATCCTAAATGAAAATTGAGAATATCCCCAACTCATTTTGGCAGATTTCAGGCACTTTTTGTTTTCCCAGGACCGGGGTCATCGGCGCCGACAGGTCCGGTCCTTACAAAATTTACGAAAAATCAACTCTTCCGAAAATGCCTCAGAAATGATCCTAAATGATCCTAAATGAAAATTGAGAATATCCCCAACTCATTTTGGCAGATTTCAGGCACTTTTTTTTTTCCAGGACTCATCGGCGCCGACAGGTCCGGTCCTTACAAAATTTACGAAAAATCAACTCTTCCGAAAATGCCTCAGAAATGATACTAAATGACAATTTAGAATATCCTCAACTCATTTTGGCAGATTTCAGGCACTTTTTTTTTCCAGGACTCATCGGCGCCGACAGGTCCGGTCCTTACAACATTTACGAAAAATCAACTCTTCCGAACATGCCTCAGAAATGATCCTAAATGATCCTAAATGAAAATTGAGAATATCCCCAACTCATTTTGGCAGATTTCAGGCACTTTTTTTTTTCCAGGACTCATCGGCGCCGACAGGTCCGGTCCTTACAAAATTTACGAAAAATCAACTCTTCCGAAAATGCCTCAGAAATGATCCTAAATGATCCTAAATGAAAATTGAGAATATCCCCAACTCATTTTGGCAGATTTCAGGCACTTTTTGTTTTCCCAGGACCGGGGTCATCGGCGCCGACAGGTCCGGTCCTTACAAAATTTACGAAAAATCAACTCTTCCGAAAATGCCTCAGAAATGATCCTAAATGATCCTAAATGAAAATTGAGAATATCCCCAACTCATTTTGGCAGATTTCAGGCACTTTTTTTTTTCCAGGACTCATCGGCGCCGACAGGTCCGGTCCTTACAAAATTTACGAAAAATCAACTCTTCCGAAAATGCCTCAGAAATGATCCTAAATGACAATTTAGAATATCCTCAACTCATTTTGGCAGATTTCAGGCACTTTTTTTTTTCCAGGACTCATCGGCGCCGACAGGTCCGGTCCTTACAAAATTTACGAAAAATCAACTCTTCCGAAAATGCCTCAGAAATTATCCTAAATGATCCTAAATGAAAATTGAAAATATCCCCAACTCATTTTGGCAGATTTCAGGCACTTTTTTTTTTCCAGGACCGGGGGTCATCGGCGCGGACAGGTCCGGTCCTTAAAAAATTTACGAAAAATCAACTCTTCCGAAAATGCCTCAGAAATGATCCTAAATGATCCTAAATGAAAATTGAGAATATCCCCAACTCATTTTGGCAGATTTCAGGCACTTTTTTTTTTCAGGACTCATCGGCGCCGACAGGTCCTTACAAAATTTACGAAAAATCAACTCTTCCGAAAATGCCTCAGAAATTATCCTAAATGATCCTAAATGAAAATTTAGAATATCCCCAACTCATTTTGGCAGATTTCAGGCACTTTTTTTTTCCAGGACTCATCGGCGCCGACAGGTCCGGTCTTTACAAAATTTACGAAAAATCAACTATTCATAAAATGCCTCAGAAGTGATCCTAAATGACAATTTAGAATATCCCCAACTCATTTTGGCAGATTTCGGGCACTTTTTTTTTCCAGGACTCATCGGCGCCGACAGGTCCGGTCCTTACAAAATTAACGAAAAATCAACTCTTCCGAAAATGCCTCAGAAATGATCCTAAATGATCCTAAATGAAAATTGAGAATATCCCCATCTCATTTTGGCAGATTTCAGGCTCTTTTTTTTTTCCAGGACTCATCGGCGCCGACAGGTCCGGTCCTTACAAAATTTACGAAAAATCAACTCTTCCGAAAATGCCTCAGAAGTGATCCTAAATGACAATTTAGAATATCCCCAACTCATTTTGGCAGATTTCAGGCACTTTTTTTTTCCAGGACCGGGGTCATCGGCGCCGACAGGTCCGGTCCTTACAAAATTTACGAAAAATCAACTCTTCCGAAAATGCCTCAGAAATGATCCTAAATGATCCTAAATGAAAATTGAGAATATCCCCAACTCATTTTGGCAGATTTCAGGCACTTTTTTTTTCAGGACTCATCGGCGCCGACAGGTCCTTACAAAATTTACGAAAAATCAACTCTTCCGAAAATGCCTCAGAAATTATCCTAAATGATCCTAAATGAAAATTTAGAATATCCCCAACTCATTTTGGCAGATTTCAGGCACTTTTTTTTTCCAGGACTCATCGGCGCCGACAGGTCCGGTCCTTACAAAATTTACGAAAAATAAACTATTCATAAAATGCCTCAGAAGTGATCCTAAATGACAATTTAGAATATCCCCAACTCATTTTGGCAGATTTCGGGCACTTTTTTTTTCCAGGACTCATCGGCGCCGACAGGTCCGGTCCTTACAAAATTTACGAAAAATCAACTCTTCCGAAAATGCCTCAGAAATGATCCTAAATGATCCTAAATGAAAATTGAGAATATCCCCATCTCATTTTGGCAGATTTCAGGCTCTTTTTTTTTTCCAGGACTCATCGGCGCCGACAGGTCCGGTCCTTACAAAATTTACGAAAAATCAACTCTTCCGAAAATGCCTCAGAAATGATCCTAAATGATCCTAAATGAAAATTGAGAATATCCCCAACTCATTTTGGCAGATTTCAGGCACTTTTTTTTTTCCAGGACCGGGGTCATCGGCGCCGACAGGTCCGGTCCTTACAAAATTTACGAAAAATAAACTTTTCCGAAAATGCCTCAGAAATGATCCTAAATGATCCTAAATGAAAATTGAGAATATCCCCAACTCATTTTGGCAGATTTCAGGCACTTTGTTTTTTCCAGGATCGGAGCCGACAGGTCCGGTCCTTACAAAATTTACGAAAAATCAACTCTTCCGAAAATGCCTCAGAAATGATCCTAAATGAAAATTGAGAATATCCCCAACTCATTTTGGCAGATTTCAGGCACTTTTTTTTTTCCAGGACTCATCGGCGCCGACAGGTCCGGTCCTTACAAAATTTACGAAAAATCAACTCTTCCGAAAATGCCTCAGAAATGATCCTAAATGACAATTTAGAATATCCCCAACTCATTTTGGCAGATTTCAGGCACTTTTTTTTTCCAGGACTCATCGGCGCCAACAGGTCCGGTCCTTACAAAATTTACGAAAAAATCAACTCTTCCGAAAATGCCTTAGAAATGATCCTAAATGATCCTAAATGAAAATTGAGAATATCCCCAACTCATTTTGGCAGATTTCAGGCACTTTGTTTTTTCCAGGATCGGAGCAGACAGGTCCGGTCCTTACAAAATTTACGAAAAATAAACTTTTCCGAAAATGCCTCAGAAATGATCCTAAATAATCCTAAATGAAAATTGAGAATATCCCCAACTCATTTTGGCAGATTTCAGGCACTTTGATTTTTCCAGGATCGGAGCCGACAGGTCCGGTCCTTACAAAATTTACGAAAAATAAACTCTTCCGAAAATGCCTCAGAAATGATCCTAATTGACAATTTAGAATATCCCCAACTCATTTTGGCAGATTTCAGGCACTTTTTTTTTTCCAGGACTCATCGGCGCCGACAGGTCCGGTCCTTACAAAATTTACGAAAAATCAACTATTCATAAAATGCCTCAGAAGTGATCCTAAATGACAATTTAGAATATCCCCAACTCATTTTGGCAGATTTCGGGCACTTTTTTTTTCCAGGACTCATCGGCGCCGACAGGTCCGGTCCTTACAAAATTTACGAAAAATCAACTCTTCCGAAAATGCCTCAGAAATGATCCTAAATGATCCTAAATGAAAATTGAGAATATCCCCATCTCATTTTGGCAGATTTCAGGCTCTTTTTTTTTTCCAGGACTCATCGGCGCCGACAGGTCCGGTCCTTACAAAATTTACGAAAAATCAACTCTTCCGAAAATGCCTCAGAAATGATCCTAAATGATCCTAAATGAAAATTTAGAATATCCCCAACTCATTTTGGCAGATTTCAGGCACTTTTTTTTTTCCAGGACCGGGGTCATCGGCGCCGACAGGTCCGGTCCTTACAAAATTTACGAAAAATCAACTCTTCCGAAAATGCCTCAGAAATGATCCTAAATGACAATTTAGAATATCCCCAACTCATTTTGGCAGATTTCAGGCACTTTTTTTTTCCAGGACTCATCGGCGCCAACAGGTCCGGTCCTTACAAAATTTACGAAAAAATCAACTCTTCCGAAAATGCCTTAGAAATGATCCTAAATGATCCTAAATGAAAATTGAGAATATCCCCAACTCATTTTGGCAGATTTCAGGCACTTTGTTTTTTCCAGGATCGGAGCAGACAGGTCCGGTCCTTACAAAATTTACGAAAAATAAACTTTTCCGAAAATGCCTCAGAAATGATCCTAAATGATCCTAAATGAAAATTGAGAATATCCCCAACTCATTTTGGCAGATTTCAGGCACTTTGATTTTTCCAGGATCGGAGCCGACAGGTCCGGTCCTTACAAAATTTACGAAAAATAAACTCTTCCGAAAATGCCTCAGAAATGATCCTAAATGACAATTTAGAATATCCCCAACTCATTTTGGCAGATTTCAGGCACTTTTTTTTTTCCAGGACTCATCGGCGCCGACAGGTCCGGTCCTTACAAAATTTACGAAAAATCAACTATTCATAAAATGCCTCAGAAGTGATCCTAAATGACAATTTAGAATATCCCCAACTCATTTTGGCAGATTTCGGGCACTTTTTTTTTCCAGGACTCATCGGCGCCGACAGGTCCGGTCCTTACAAAATTTACGAAAAATCAACTCTTCCGAAAATGCCTCAGAAATGATCCTAAATGATCCTAAATGAAAATTGAGAATATCCCCATCTCATTTTGGCAGATTTCAGGCTCTTTTTTTTTTCCAGGACTCATCGGCGCCGACAGGTCCGGTCCTTACAAAATTTACGAAAAATCAACTCTTCCGAAAATGCCTCAGAAATGATCCTAAATGATCCTAAATGAAAATTTAGAATATCCCCAACTCATTTTGGCAGATTTCAGGCACTTTTTTTTTTCCAGGACCGGGGTCATCGGCGCCGACAGGTCCGGTCCTTACAAAATTTACGAAAAATAAACTTTTCCGAAAATGCCTCAGAAATGATCCTAAATGATCCTAAATGAAAATTGAGAATATCCCCAACTCATTTTGGCAGATTTCAGGCACTTTGTTTTTTCCAGGATCGGAGCCGACAGGTCCGGTCCTTACAAAATTTACGAAAAATCAACTCTTCCGAAAATGCCTCAGAAATGATCCTAAATGAAAATTGAGAATATCCCCAACTCATTTTGGCAGATTTCAGGCACTTTTTTTTTTCCAGGACTCATCGGCGCCGACAGGTCCGGTCCTTACAAAATTTACGAAAAATCAACTCTTCCGAAAATGCCTCAGAAATGATCCTAAATGACAATTTAGAATATCCCCAACTCATTTTGGCAGATTTCAGGCACTTTTTTTTTCCAGGACTCATCGGCGCCAACAGGTCCGGTCCTTACAAAATTTACGAAAAAATCAACTCTTCCGAAAATGCCTTAGAAATGATCCTAAATGATCCTAAATGAAAATTGAGAATATCCCCAACTCATTTTGGCAGATTTCAGGCACTTTGTTTTTTCCAGGATCGGAGCAGACAGGTCCGGTCCTTACAAAATTTACGAAAAATAAACTTTTCCGAAAATGCCTCAGAAATGATCCTAAATGATCCTAAATGAAAATTGAGAATATCCCCAACTCATTTTGGCAGATTTCAGGCACTTTGATTTTTCCAGGATCGGAGCCGACAGGTCCGGTCCTTACAAAATTTACGAAAAATAAACTCTTCCGAAAATGCCTCAGAAATGATCCTAAATGACAATTTAGAATATCCCCAACTCATTTTGGCAGATTTCAGGCACTTTTTTTTTTCCAGGACTCATCGGCGCCGACAGGTCCGGTCCTTACAAAATTTACGAAAAATCAACTATTCATAAAATGCCTCAGAAGTGATCCTAAATGACAATTTAGAATATCCCCAACTCATTTTGGCAGATTTCGGGCACTTTTTTTTTCCAGGACTCATCGGCGCCGACAGGTCCGGTCCTTACAAAATTTACGAAAAATCAACTCTTCCGAAAATGCCTCAGAAATGATCCTAAATGATCCTAAATGAAAATTGAGAATATCCCCATCTCATTTTGGCAGATTTCAGGCTCTTTTTTTTTTCCAGGACTCATCGGCGCCGACAGGTCCGGTCCTTACAAAATTTACGAAAAATCAACTCTTCCGAAAATGCCTCAGAAATGATCCTAAATGATCCTAAATGAAAATTGAGAATATCCCCATCTCATTTTGGCAGATTTCAGGCTCTTTTTTTTTTCCAGGACTCATCGGCGCCGACAGGTCCGGTCCTTACAAAATTTACGAAAAATCAACTCTTCCGAAAATGCCTCAGAAATGATCCTAAATGATCCTAAATGAAAATTTAGAATATCCCCAACTCATTTTGGCAGATTTCAGGCACTTTTTTTTTTCCAGGACCGGGGTCATCGGCGCCGACAGGTCCGGTCCTTACAAAATTTACGAAAAATAAACTTTTCCGAAAATGCCTCAGAAATGATCCTAAATGATCCTAAATGAAAATTGAGAATATCCCCAACTCATTTTGGCAGATTTCAGGCACTTTGTTTTTTCCAGGATCGGAGCCGACAGGTCCGGTCCTTACAAAATTTACGAAAAATCAACTCTTCCGAAAATGCCTCAGAAATGATCCTAAATGAAAATTGAGAATATCCCCAACTCATTTTGGCAGATTTCAGGCACTTTTTTTTTTCCAGGACTCATCGGCGCCGACAGGTCCGGTCCTTACAAAATTTACGAAAAATCAACTCTTCCGAAAATGCCTCAGAAATGATCCTAAATGACAATTTAGAATATCCCCAACTCATTTTGGCAGATTTCAGGCACTTTTTTTTTCCAGGACTCATCGGCGCCAACAGGTCCGGTCCTTACAAAATTTACGAAAAAATCAACTCTTCCGAAAATGCCTTAGAAATGATCCTAAATGATCCTAAATGAAAATTGAGAATATCCCCAACTCATTTTGGCAGATTTCAGGCACTTTGTTTTTTCCAGGATCGGAGCAGACAGGTCCGGTCCTTACAAAATTTACGAAAAATAAACTTTTCCGAAAATGCCTCAGAAATGATCCTAAATGATCCTAAATGAAAATTGAGAATATCCCCAACTCATTTTGGCAGATTTCAGGCACTTTGATTTTTCCAGGATCGGAGCCGACAGGTCCGGTCCTTACAAAATTTACGAAAAATAAACTCTTCCGAAAATGCCTCAGAAATGATCCTAAATGACAATTTAGAATATCCCCAACTCATTTTGGCAGATTTCAGGCACTTTTTTTTTTCCAGGACTCATCGGCGCCGACAGGTCCGGTCCTTACAAAATTTACGAAAAATCAACTATTCATAAAATGCCTCAGAAGTGATCCTAAATGACAATTTAGAATATCCCCAACTCATTTTGGCAGATTTCGGGCACTTTTTTTTTCCAGGACTCATCGGCGCCGACAGGTCCGGTCCTTACAAAATTTACGAAAAATCAACTCTTCCGAAAATGCCTCAGAAATGATCCTAAATGATCCTAAATGAAAATTGAGAATATCCCCATCTCATTTTGGCAGATTTCAGGCTCTTTTTTTTTTCCAGGACTCATCGGCGCCGACAGGTCCGGTCCTTACAAAATTTACGAAAAATCAACTCTTCCGAAAATGCCTCAGAAATGATCCTAAATGACAATTTAGAATATCCCCAACTCATTTTGGCAGATTTCAGGCACTTTTTTTTTCAGGACTCATCGGCGCCGACAGGTCCTTACAAAATTTACGAAAAATCAACTCTTCCGAAAATGCCTCAGAAATTATCCTAAATGATCCTAAATGAAAATTTAGAATATCCCCAACTCATTTTGGCAGATTTCAGGCACTTTTTTTTTTCCAGGACTCATCGGCGCCGACAGGTCCGGTCCTTACAAAATTTACGAAAAATCAACTATTCATAAAATGCCTCAGAAGTGATCCTAAATGACAATTTAGAATATCCCCAACTCATTTTGGCAGATTTCGGGCACTTTTTTTTTCCAGGACTCATCGGCGCCGACAGGTCCGGTCCTTACAAAATTTACGAAAAATCAACTCTTCCGAAAATGCCTCAGAAATGATCCTAAATGATCCTAAATGAAAATTGAGAATATCCCCATCTCATTTTGGCAGATTTCAGGCTCTTTTTTTTTTCCAGGACTCATCGGCGCCGACAGGTCCGGTCCTTACAAAATTTACGAAAAATCAACTCTTCCGAAAATGCCTCAGAAATGATCCTAAATGATCCTAAATGAAAATTTAGAATATCCCCAACTCATTTTGGCAGATTTCAGGCACTTTTTTTTTTCCAGGACCGGGGTCATCGGCGCCGACAGGTCCGGTCCTTACAAAATTTACGAAAAATAAACTTTTCCGAAAATGCCTCAGAAATGATCCTAAATGATCCTAAATGAAAATTGAGAATATCCCCAACTCATTTTGGCAGATTTCAGGCACTTTGTTTTTTCCAGGATCGGAGCCGACAGGTCCGGTCCTTACAAAATTTACGAAAAATCAACTCTTCCGAAAATGCCTCAGAAATGATCCTAAATGAAAATTGAGAATATCCCCAACTCATTTTGGCAGATTTCAGGCACTTTTTTTTTTCCAGGACTCATCGGCGCCGACAGGTCCGGTCCTTACAAAATTTACGAAAAATCAACTCTTCCGAAAATGCCTCAGAAATGATCCTAAATGACAATTTAGAATATCCCCAACTCATTTTGGCAGATTTCAGGCACTTTTTTTTTCCAGGACTCATCGGCGCCAACAGGTCCGGTCCTTACCAAATTTACGAAAAATAAACTTTTCCGAAAATGCCTCAGAAATGATCCTAAATGATCCTAAATGAAAATTGAGAATATCCCCAACTCATTTTGGCAGATTTCAGGCACTTTGATTTTTCCAGGATCGGAGCCGACAGGTCCGGTCCTTACAAAATTTACGAAAAATAAACTCTTCCGAAAATGCCTCAGAAATGATCCTAAATGACAATTTAGAATATCCCCAACTCATTTTGGCAGATTTCAGGCACTTTTTTTTTTCCAGGACTCATCGGCGCCGACAGGTCCGGTCCTTACAAAATTTACGAAAAATCAACTATTCATAAAATGCCTCAGAAGTGATCCTAAATGACAATTTAGAATATCCCCAACTCATTTTGGCAGATTTCGGGCACTTTTTTTTTCCAGGACTCATCGGCGCCGACAGGTCCGGTCCTTACAAAATTTACGAAAAATCAACTCTTCCGAAAATGCCTCAGAAATGATCCTAAATGATCCTAAATGAAAATTGAGAATATCCCCATCTCATTTTGGCAGATTTCAGGCTCTTTTTTTTTTCCAGGACTCATCGGCGCCGACAGGTCCGGTCCTTACAAAATTTACGAAAAATCAACTCTTCCGAAAATGCCTCAGAAATGATCCTAAATGACAATTTAGAATATCCCCAACTCATTTTGGCAGATTTCAGGCACTTTTTTTTTTCCAGGACCGGGGTCATCGGCGCCGACAGGTCCGGTCCTTACAAAATTTACGAAAAATCAACTCTTCCGAAAATGCCTCAGAAATGATCCTAAATGATCCTAAATGAAAATTGAGAATATCCCCAACTCATTTTGGCAGATTTCAGGCACTTTTTTTTTTCCAGGACTCATCGGCGCCGACAGGTCCGGTCCTTACAAAATTTACGAAAAATCAACTCTTCCGAAAATGCCTCAGAAGTGATCCTAAATGACAATTTAGAATATCCCCAACTCATTTTGGCAGATTTCAGGCACTTTTTTTTCCAGGACCGGGGTCATCGGCGCCGACAGGTCCGGTCCTTACAAAATTTACGAAAAATCAACTCTTCCGAAAATGCCTCAGAAATTATCCTAAATGATCCTAAATGAAAATTTAGAATATCCCCAACTCATTTTGGCAGATTTCAGGCACTTTTTTTTTTCCAGGACTCATCGGCGCCGACAGGTCCGGTCCTTACAAAATTTACGAAAAATAAACTCTTCCGAAAATGCCTCAGAAATGATCCTAAATGACAATTTAGAATATCCCCAACTCATTTTGGCAGATTTCAGGCACTTTTTTTTTTCCAGGACTCATCGGCGCCGACAGGTCCGGTCCTTACAAAATTTACGAAAAATCAACTATTCATAAAATGCCTCAGAAGTGATCCTAAATGACAATTTAGAATATCCCCAACTCATTTTGGCAGATTTCGGGCACTTTTTTTTTCCAGGACTCATCGGCGCCGACAGGTCCGGTCCTTACAAAATTTACGAAAAATCAACTCTTCCGAAAATGCCTCAGAAATGATCCTAAATGATCCTAAATGAAAATTGAGAATATCCCCATCTCATTTTGGCAGATTTCAGGCTCTTTTTTTTTTCCAGGACTCATCGGCGCCGACAGGTCCGGTCCTTACAAAATTTACGAAAAATCAACTCTTCCGAAAATGCCTCAGAAATGATCCTAAATGACAATTTAGAATATCCCCAACTCATTTTGGCAGATTTCAGGCACTTTTTTTTTCAGGACTCATCGGCGCCGACAGGTCCTTACAAAATTTACGAAAAATCAACTCTTCCGAAAATGCCTCAGAAATTATCCTAAATGATCCTAAATGAAAATTTAGAATATCCCCAACTCATTTTGGCAGATTTCAGGCACTTTTTTTTTTCCAGGACTCATCGGCGCCGACAGGTCCGGTCCTTACAAAATTTACGAAAAATCAACTATTCATAAAATGCCTCAGAAGTGATCCTAAATGACAATTTAGAATATCCCCAACTCATTTTGGCAGATTTCGGGCACTTTTTTTTTCCAGGACTCATCGGCGCCGACAGGTCCGGTCCTTACAAAATTTACGAAAAATCAACTCTTCCGAAAATGCCTCAGAAATGATCCTAAATGATCCTAAATGAAAATTGAGAATATCCCCATCTCATTTTGGCAGATTTCAGGCTCTTTTTTTTTTCCAGGACTCATCGGCGCCGACAGGTCCGGTCCTTACAAAATTTACGAAAAATCAACTCTTCCGAAAATGCCTCAGAAATGATCCTAAATGATCCTAAATGAAAATTTAGAATATCCCCAACTCATTTTGGCAGATTTCAGGCACTTTTTTTTTTCCAGGACCGGGGTCATCGGCGCCGACAGGTCCGGTCCTTACAAAATTTACGAAAAATAAACTTTTCCGAAAATGCCTCAGAAATGATCCTAAATGATCCTAAATGAAAATTGAGAATATCCCCAACTCATTTTGGCAGATTTCAGGCACTTTGTTTTTTCCAGGATCGGAGCAGACAGGTCCGGTCCTTACAAAATTTACGAAAAATAAACTTTTCCGAAAATGCCTCAGAAATGATCCTAAATGATCCTAAATGAAAATTGAGAATATCCCCAACTCATTTTGGCAGATTTCAGGCACTTTGATTTTTCCAGGATCGGAGCCGACAGGTCCGGTCCTTACAAAATTTACGAAAAATAAACTCTTCCGAAAATGCCTCAGAAATGATCCTAAATGACAATTTAGAATATCCCCAACTCATTTTGGCAGATTTCAGGCACTTTTTTTTTTCCAGGACTCATCGGCGCCGACAGGTCCGGTCCTTACAAAATTTACGAAAAATCAACTATTCATAAAATGCCTCAGAAGTGATCCTAAATGACAATTTAGAATATCCCCAACTCATTTTGGCAGATTTCGGGCACTTTTTTTTTCCAGGACTCATCGGCGCCGACAGGTCCGGTCCTTACAAAATTTACGAAAAATCAACTCTTCCGAAAATGCCTCAGAAATGATCCTAAATGATCCTAAATGAAAATTGAGAATATCCCCATCTCATTTTGGCAGATTTCAGGCTCTTTTTTTTTTCCAGGACTCATCGGCGCCGACAGGTCCGGTCCTTACAAAATTTACGAAAAATCAACTCTTCCGAAAATGCCTCAGAAATGATCCTAAATGACAATTTAGAATATCCCCAACTCATTTTGGCAGATTTCAGGCACTTTTTTTTTTCCAGGACCGGGGTCATCGGCGCCGACAGGTCCGGTCCTTACAAAATTTACGAAAAATCAACTCTTCCGAAAATGCCTCAGAAATGATCCTAAATGATCCTAAATGAAAATTGAGAATATCCCCAACTCATTTTGGCAGATTTCAGGCACTTTTTTTTTTCCAGGACTCATCGGCGCCGACAGGTCCGGTCCTTACAAAATTTACGAAAAATCAACTCTTCCGAAAATGCCTCAGAAGTGATCCTAAATGACAATTTAGAATATCCCCAACTCATTTTGGCAGATTTCAGGCACTTTTTTTTCCAGGACCGGGGTCATCGGCGCCGACAGGTCCGGTCCTTACAAAATTTACGAAAAATCAACTCTTCCGAAAATGCCTCAGAAATTATCCTAAATGATCCTAAATGAAAATTTAGAATATCCCCAACTCATTTTGGCAGATTTCAGGCACTTTTTTTTTTCCAGGACTCATCGGCGCCGACAGGTCCGGTCCTTACAAAATTTACGAAAAATCAACTATTCATAAAATGCCTCAGAAGTGATCCTAAATGACAATTTAGAATATCCCCAACTCATTTTGGCAGATTTCGGGCACTTTTTTTTTCCAGGACTCATCGGCGCCGACAGGTCCGGTCCTTACAAAATTTACGAAAAATCAACTCTTCCGAAAATGCCTCAGAAATGATCCTAAATGATCCTAAATGAAAATTGAGAATATCCCCATCTCATTTTGGCAGATTTCAGGCTATTTTTTTTTTCCAGGACTCATCGGCGCCGACAGGTCCGGTCCTTACAAAATTTACGAAAAATCAACTCTTCCGAAAATGCCTCAGAAATGATCCTAAATGATCCTAAATGAAAATTTAGAATATCCCCAACTCATTTTGGCAGATTTCAGGCACTTTTTTTTTTCCAGGACCGGGGTCATCGGCGCCGACAGGTCCGGTCCTTACAAAATTTACGAAAAATAAACTTTTCCGAAAATGCCTCAGAAATGATCCTAAATGATCCTAAATGAAAATTGAGAATATCCCCAACTCATTTTGGCAGATTTCAGGCACTTTGTTTTTTCCAGGATCGGAGCCGACAGGTCCGGTCCTTACAAAATTTACGAAAAATCAACTCTTCCGAAAATGCCTCAGAAATGATCCTAAATGAAAATTGAGAATATCCCCAACTCATTTTGGCAGATTTCAGGCACTTTTTTTTTTCCAGGACTCATCGGCGCCGACAGGTCCGGTCCTTACAAAATTTACGAAAAATCAACTCTTCCGAAAATGCCTCAGAAATGATCCTAAATGACAATTTAGAATATCCCCAACTCATTTTGGCAGATTTCAGGCACTTTTTTTTTCCAGGACTCATCGGCGCCAACAGGTCCGGTCCTTACAAAATTTACGAAAAATCAACTCTTCCGAAAATGCCTTAGAAATGATCCTAAATGATCCTAAATGAAAATTGAGAATATCCCCAACTCATTTTGGCAGATTTCAGGCACTTTGTTTTTTCCAGGATCGGAGCAGACAGGTCCGGTCCTTACAAAATTTACGAAAAATAAACTTTTCCGAAAATGCCTCAGAAATGATCCTAAATGATCCTAAATGAAAATTGAGAATATCCCCAACTCATTTTGGCAGATTTCAGGCACTTTGATTTTTCCAGGATCGGAGCCGACAGGTCCGGTCCTTACAAAATTTACGAAAAATAAACTCTTCCGAAAATGCCTCAGAAATGATCCTAAATGACAATTTAGAATATCCCCAACTCATTTTGGCAGATTTCAGGCACTTTTTTTTTTCCAGGACTCATCGGCGCCGACAGGTCCGGTCC
This sequence comes from Henricia sp. BOLD:AAB3569, assembly GCA_037783545.1. Lineage (NCBI taxonomy): Eukaryota > Metazoa > Echinodermata > Asteroidea > Spinulosida > Echinasteridae > Henricia > Henricia sp. BOLD:AAB3569. The sequence continues at coordinate 852,809 of JBBELK010000112.1, read as the reverse complement.
TTACAAAATTTACGAAAAATCAACTATTCATAAAATGCCTCAGAAGTGATCCTAAATGACAATTTAGAATATCCCCAACTCATTTTGGCAGATTTCGGGCACTTTTTTTTTCCAGGACTCATCGGCGCCGACAGGTCCGGTCCTTACAAAATTTACGAAAAATCAACTCTTCCGAAAATGCCTCAGAAATGATCCTAAATGATCCTAAATGAAAATTGAGAATATCCCCATCTCATTTTGGCAGATTTCAGGCTCTTTTTTTTTTCCAGGACTCATCGGCGCCGACAGGTCCGGTCCTTACAAAATTTACGAAAAATCAACTCTTCCGAAAATGCCTCAGAAATGATCCTAAATGACAATTTAGAATATCCCCAACTCATTTTGGCAGATTTCAGGCACTTTTTTTTTTCCAGGACCGGGGTCATCGGCGCCGACAGGTCCGGTCCTTAAAAAATTTACGAAAAATCAACTTTTCCGAAAATGCCTCAGAAATGATCCTAAATGATCCTAAATGAAAATTGAGAATATCCCCAACTCATTTTGGTAGATTTCAGGCACTTTTTTTTTTCAGGACTCATCGGCGCCGACAGGTCCTTACAAAATTTACGAAAAATCAACTCTTCCGAAAATGCCTCAGAAATTATCCTAAATGATCCTAAATGAAAATTTAGAATATCCCCAACTCATTTTGGCAGATTTCAGGCACTTTTTTTTTCCAGGACTCATCGGCGCCGACAGGTCCGGTCCTTACAAAATTTACGAAAAATCAACTATTCATAAAATGCCTCAGAAGTGATCCTAAATGACAATTTAGAATATCCCCAACTCATTTTGGCAGATTTCGGGCACTTTTTTTTTCCAGGACTCATCGGCGCCGACAGGTCCGGTCCTTACAAAATTTACGAAAAATCAACTCTTCCGAAAATGCCTCAGAAATGATCCTAAATGATCCTAAATGAAAATTGAGAATATCCCCATCTCATTTTGGCAGATTTCAGGCTCTTTTTTTTTTCCAGGACTCATCGGCGCCGACAGGTCCGGTCCTTACAAAATTTACGAAAAATCAACTCTTCCGAAAATGCCTCAGAAATGATCCTAAATGACAATTTAGAATATCCCCATCTCATTTTGGCAGATTTCAGGCACTTTTTTTTTTCCAGGACCGGGGTCATCGGCGCCGACAGGTCCGGTCCTTAAAAAATTTACGGAAAATCAACTTTTCCGAAAATGCCTCAGAAATGATCCTAAATGATCCTAAATGAAAATTGAGAATATCCCCAACTCATTTTGGCAGATTTCAGGCACTTTTTTTTTTCAGGACTCATCGGCGCCGACAGGTCCTTACAAAATTTACGAAAAATCAACTCTTCCGAAAATGCCTCAGAAATTATCCTAAATGATCCTAAATGAAAATTTAGAATATCCCCAACTCATTTTGGCAGATTTCAGGCACTTTTTTTTTTCCAGGACTCATCGGCGCCGACAGGTCCGGTCCTTACAAAATTTACGAAAAATCAACTATTCATAAAATGCCTCAGAAGTGATCCTAAATGACAATTTAGAATATCCCCAACTCATTTTGGCAGATTTCGGGCACTTTTTTTTTCCAGGACTCATCGGCGCCGACAGGTCCGGTCCTTACAAAATTTACGAAAAATCAACTCTTCCGAAAATGCCTCAGAAATGATCCTAAATGATCCTAAATGAAAATTGAGAATATCCCCATCTCATTTTGGCAGATTTCAGGCTCTTTTTTTTTTCAGGACTCATCGGCGCCGACAGGTCCGGTCCTTACAAAATTGACGAAAAATCAACTCCTCCGAAAATGCCTCAGAAATTATCCTAAATGATCCTAAATGAAAATTTAGAATATCCCCAACTCATTTTGGCAGATTTCAGGCACTTTTTTTTCCAGGACTCATCGGCGCCGACAGGTCCGGTCCTTACAAAATTTACGAAAAATCAACTATTCATAAAATGCCTCAGAAGTGATCCTAAATGACAATTTAGAATATCCCCAACTCATTTTGGCAGATTTCGGGCACTTTTTTTTTCCAGGACTCATCGGCGCCGACAGGTCCGGTCCTTACAAAATTTACGAAAAATCAACTCTTCCGAAAATGCCTCAGAAATGATCCTAAATGATCCTAAATGAAAATTGAGAATATCCCCATCTCATTTTGGCAGATTTCAGGCTCTTTTTTTTTTCCAGGACTCATCGGCGCCGACAGGTCCGGTCCTTACAAAATTTACGAAAAATCAACTCTTCCGAAAATGCCTCAGAAATGATCCTAAATGACAATTTAGAATATCCCCATCTCATTTTGGCAGATTTCAGGCACTTTTTTTTTTCCAGGACCGGGGTCATCGGCGCCGACAGGTCCGGTCCTTAAAAAATTTACGGAAAATCAACTTTTCCGAAAATGCCTCAGAAATGATCCTAAATGATCCTAAATGAAAATTGAGAATATCCCCAACTCATTTTGGCAGATTTCAGGCACTTTTTTTTTTCAGGACTCATCGGCGCCGACAGGTCCTTACAAAATTTACGAAAAATCAACTCTTCCGAAAATGCCTCAGAAATTATCCTAAATGATCCTAAATGAAAATTTAGAATATCCCCAACTCATTTTGGCAGATTTCAGGCACTTTTTTTTTTCCAGGACTCATCGGCGCCGACAGGTCCGGTCCTTACAAAATTTACGAAAAATCAACTATTCATAAAATGCCTCAGAAGTGATCCTAAATGACAATTTAGAATATCCCCAACTCATTTTGGCAGATTTCGGGCACTTTTTTTTTCCAGGACTCATCGGCGCCGACAGGTCCGGTCCTTACAAAATTTACGAAAAATCAACTCCTCCGAAAATGCCTCAGAAATTATCCTAAATGATCCTAAATGAAAATTTAGAATATCCCCAACTCATTTTGGCAGATTTCAGGCACTTTTTTTTTTCCAGGACTCATCGGCGCCGACAGGTCCGGTTCTTACAAAATTTACGAAAAATCAACTATTCATCAAATGCCTCAGAAGTGATCCTAAATGACAATTTAGAATATCCCCAACTCATTTTGGCAGATTTCGGGCACTTTTTTTTCCCAGGACTCATCGGCGCCGACAGGTCCGGTCCTTACAAAATTTACGAAAAATCAACTCTTCCGAAAATGCCTCAGAAATGATCCTAAATGACAATTTAGAATATCCCCAACTCATTTTGGCAGATTTCAGGCACTTTTTTTTTTCCAGGACCGGGGTCATCGGCGCCGACAGGTCCGGTCCTTAAAAAATTTACGAAAAATCAACTCTTCCGAAAATGCCTCAGAAATGATCCTAAATGATCCTAAATGAAAATTGAGAATATCCCCAACTCATTTTGGCAGATTTCAGGCACTTTTTTTTTTCAGGACTTATCGGCGCCGACAGGTCCGGTCCTTACAAAATTGACGAAAAATCAACTCTTCCGAAAATGCCTCAGAAATGATCCTAAATGATCCTAAATGAAAATTGAGAATATCCCCAACTCATTTTGGCAGATTTCAGGCACTTTTTTTTTTCAGGACTCATCGGCGCCGACAGGTCCTTACAAAATTTACGAAAAATCAACTCTTCCGAAAATGCCTCAGAAATTATCCTAAATGATCCTAAATGAAAATTTAGAATATCCCCAACTCATTTTGGCAGATTTCAGGCACTTTTTTTTTTCCAGGACTCATCGGCGCCGACAGGTCCGGTCCTTACAAAATTTACGAAAAATCAACTATTCATAAAATGCCTCAGAAGTGATCCTAAATGACAATTTAGAATATCCCCAACTCATTTTGGCAGATTTCGGGCACTTTTTTTTTCCAGGACTCATCGGCGCCGACAGGTCCGGTCCTTACAAAATTTACGAAAAATCAACTCTTCCGAAAATGCCTCAGAAATGATCCTAAATGATCCTAAATGAAAATTGAGAATATCCCCATCTCATTTTGGCAGATTTCAGGCTCTTTTTTTTTTCCAGGACTCATCGGCGCCGACAGGTCCGGTCCTTACAAAATTTACGAAAAATCAACTCTTCCGAAAATGCCTCAGAAATGATCCTAAATGATCCTAAATGAAAATTTAGAATATCCCCAACTCATTTTGGCAGATTTCAGGCACTTTTTTTTTTCCCAGGATCGGAGCCGACAGGTCCGGTCCTTACAAAATTTACGAAAAATAAACTCTTCCGAAAATGCCTCAGAAATTATCCTAAATGACAATTTAGAATATTCCCATCTCATTTTGGCAGATTTCAGGCTCTTTTTTTTTCCAGGACTCATCGGCGCCGACAGGTCCGGTCCTTACAAAATTTACGAAAAATCAACTTTTCCGGAAATGCCTCAGAAATGATCCTAAATGACAATTTAGAATATCCCCAACTCATTTTGGCAGATTTCAGGCACTTTTTTTCCAGGACTCATCGGCGCCAACAGGTCCGGTCCTTACAAAATTTACGAAAAATCAACTCTTCCGAAAATGCCTCAGAAATGATCCTAAATTATCCTAAATGAAAATTGAGAATATCCCCAACTCATTTTGGCAGATTTCAGGCACTTTTTTTTTTCCCAGGATCGGAGCCGACAGGTCCGGTCCTTACAAAATTTACGAAAAATAAACTCTTCCGAAAATGCCTCAGAAATTATCCTAAATGACAATTTAGAATATTCCCATCTCATTTTGGCAGATTTCAGGCTCTTTTTTTTTCCAGGACTCATCGGCGCCGACAGGTCCGGTCCTTACAAAATTTACGAAAAATCAACTCTTCCGAAAATGCCTCAGAAATGATCCTAAATGACAATTTAGAATATCCCCAACTCATTTTGGCAGATTTCAGGCACTTTTTTTTTCCAGGACTCATCGGCGCCAACAGGTCCGGTCCTTACAAAATTTACGAAAAATCAACTCTTCCGAAAATGGCTCAGAAGTGATCCTAAATGACAATTTAGAATATCCCCAACTCATTTTGGCAGATTTCAGGCACTTTTTTTTTCCAGACCGGGGTCATCGGCGCCAACAGGTCCGGTCCTTACAAAATTTACGAAAAATCAACTCTTCCGAAAATGCCTCAGAAATGATCCTAAATGATCCTAAATGAAAATTGAGAATATCCCCAACTCATTTTGGCAGATTTCAGGCACTTTGATTTTTCCAGGATCGGAGCCGACAGGTCCGGTCCTTACAAAATTTACGAAAAATAAACTCTTCCGAAAATGCCTCAGAAATGATCCTAAATGACAATTTAGAATATCCCCAACTCATTTTGGCAGATTTCAGGCACTTTTTTTTTTCAAGGACCGGGGTCATCGGCGCCGACAGGTCCGGTCCTTACAAAATTTACGAAAAATCAACTCTTCCGAAAATGCCTCAGAAATTATCCTAAATGACAATTTAGAATATCCCCATCTCATTTTGGCAGATTTCAGGCTCTTTTTTTTTTCCAGGACTCATCGGCGCCGACAGGTCCGGTCCTTACAAAATTTACGAAAAATCAACTCTTCCGAAAATGCCTCAGAAATGATCCTAAATGACAATTTAGAATATCCCCAACTCATTTTGGCAGATTTCAGGCACTTTTTTTTTCCAGGACTCATCGGCGCCAACAGGTCCGGTCCTTACAAAATTTACGAAAAATCAACTCTTCCGAAAATGGCTCAGAAGTGATCCTAAATGACAATTTAGAATATCCCCAACTCATTTTGGCAGATTTCAGGCACTTTTTTTTTCCAGACCGGGGTCATCGGCGCCAACAGGTCCGGTCCTTACAAAATTTACGAAAAATCAACTCTTCCGAAAATGCCTCAGAAATGATCCTAAATGATCCTAAATGAAAATTGAGAATATCCCCAACTCATTTTGGCAGATTTCAGGCACTTTTTTTCCCCCAGGACCGGGGTCATCGGCGCCGACAGGTCCGGTCCTTACAAAATTTACGAAAAATCAACTCTTCCGAAAATTCCTCAGAAATGATCCTAAATGATCCTAAATGAAAATTGAGAATATCCCCAACTCATTTTGGCAGATTTCAGGCACTCTTTTTTTCCAGGACTCATCGGCGCCGACAGGTCCGGTCCTTACAAAATTTACGAAAAATCAACTCTTCCGAAAATGCCTCAGAAATTATCCTAAATGACAATTTAGAATATCCCCATCTCATTTTGGCAGATTTCAGGCTCTTTTTTTTTTCCAGGACTCATCGGCGCCGACAGGTCCGGTCCTTACAAAATTTACGAAAAATCAACTCTTCCGAAAATGCCTCAGAAATGATCCTAAATGACAATTTAGAATATCCCCAACTCATTTTGGCAGATTTCAGGCACTTTTTTTTTCCAGGACTCATCGGCGCCAACAGGTCCGGTCCTTACAAAATTTACGAAAAATCAACTCTTCCGAAAATGGCTCAGAAGTGATCCTAAATGACAATTTAGAATATCCCCAACTCATTTTGGCAGATTTCAGGCACTTTTTTTTTCCAGACCGGGGTCATCGGCGCCAACAGGTCCGGTCCTTACAAAATTTACGAAAAATCAACTCTTCCGAAAATGCCTCAGAAATGATCCTAAATGATCCTAAATGAAAATTGAGAATATCCCCAACTCATTTTGGCAGATTTCAGGCACTTTTTTTCCCCCAGGACCGGGGTCATCGGCGCCGACAGGTCCGGTCCTTACAAAATTTACGAAAAATCAACTCTTCCGAAAATTCCTCAGAAATGATCCTAAATGATCCTAAATGAAAATTGAGAATATCCCCAACTCATTTTGGCAGATTTCAGGCACTCTTTTTTTCCAGGACTCATCGGCGCCGACAGGTCCGGTCCTTACAAAATTTACGAAAAATCAACTCTTCCGAAAATGCCTCAGAAATGATCCTAAATGATCCTAAATGAAAATTGAGAATATCCCCAACTCATTTTGGCAGATTTCAGGCACTTTGATTTTTCCAGGATCGGAGCCGACAGGTACGGTCCTTACAAAATTTACGAAAAATAAACTCTTCCGAAAATGCCTCAGAAATGATCCTAAATGACAATTTAGAATATCCCCAACTCATTTTGGCAGATTTCAGGCACTTTTTTTTTTCAAGGACCGGGGTCATCGGCGCCGACAGGTCCGGTCCTTACAAAATTTACGAAAAATCAACTCTTCCGAAAATGCCTCAGAAATTATCCTAAATGATCCTAAATGAAAATTGAGAATATCCCCAACTCATTTTGGCAGATTTCAGGCACTTTTTTTTTTCCAGGACTCATCGGCGCCGACAGGTCCGGTCCTTACAAAATTTACGGAAAATCAACTCTTCCGAAAATGCCTCAGAAATGATCCTAAATGACAATTTAGAATATCCCCAACTCATTTTGGCAGATTTCAGGCACTTTTTTTTTTCCAGGACCGGGGTCATCGGCGCCGACAGGTTCGGTCCTTACAAAATTTACGAAAAATCAACTCTTCCGAAAATGCCTCAGAAATGATCCTAAATGATCCTAAATGAAAATTGAGAATATCCCCAACTCATTTTGGCAGATTTCAGGCACTTTTTTTTTTCAGGACTCATCGGCGCCGACAGGTCCGGTCCTTACAAAATTTACGAAAAATCAACTCTTCCGAAAATGCCTCAGAAATTATCCTAAATGATCCTAAATGAAAATTGAGAATATCCCCAACTCATTTTGGCAGATTTCAGGCACTTTTTTTTTTCCAGGACTCATCGGCGCCGACAGGTCCGGTCCTTACAAAATTTACGAAAAATCAACTATTCATAAAATGCCTCAGAAGTGATCCTAAATGACAATTTAGAATATCCCCAACTCATTTTGGCAGATTTCAGGCACTTTTTTTTCCAGGACTTATCGGCGCCAACAGGTCCGGTCCTTACAAAATTTACGAAAAATCAACTCTTCCGAAAATGCCTCAGAAATGATCCTAAATGATCCTAAATGAAAATTGAGAATATCCCCAACTCATTTTGGCAGATTTCAGGCACTTTTTTTCCCCCAGGACCGGGGTCATCGGCGCCGACAGGTCCGGTCCTTACAAAATTTACGAAAAATCAACTCTTCCGAAAATTCCTCAGAAATGATCCTAAATGATCCTAAATGAAAATTGAGAATATCCCCAACTCATTTTGGCAGATTTCAGGCACTCTTTTTTTCCAGGACTCATCGGCGCCGACAGGTCCGGTCCTTACAAAATTTACGAAAAATCAACTCTTCCGAAAATGCCTCAGAAATGATCCTAAATGATCCTAAATGAAAATTGAGAATATCCCCAACTCATTTTGGCAGATTTCAGGCACTTTGATTTTTCCAGGATCGGAGCCGACAGGTACGGTCCTTACAAAATTTACGAAAAATAAACTCTTCCGAAAATGCCTCAGAAATGATCCTAAATGACAATTTAGAATATCCCCAACTCATTTTGGCAGATTTCAGGCACTTTTTTTTTTCAAGGACCGGGGTCATCGGCGCCGACAGGTTCGGTCCTTACAAAATTTACGAAAAATCAACTCTTCCGAAAATGCCTCAGAAATTATCCTAAATGATCCTAAATGAAAATTGAGAATATCCCCAACTCATTTTGGCAGATTTCAGGCACTTTTTTTTTTCCAGGACTCATCGGCGCCGACAGGTCCGGTCCTTACAAAATTTACGGAAAATCAACTCTTCCGAAAATGCCTCAGAAATGATCCTAAATGACAATTTAGAATATCCCCAACTCATTTTGGCAGATTTCAGGCACTTTTTTTTTTCCAGGACCGGGGTCATCGGCGCCGACAGGTTCGGTCCTTACAAAATTTACGAAAAATCAACTCTTCCGAAAATGCCTCAGAAATGATCCTAAATGATCCTAAATGAAAATTGAGAATATCCCCAACTCATTTTGGCAGATTTCAGGCACTTTTTTTTTTCAGGACTCATCGGCGCCGACAGGTCCGGTCCTTACAAAATTTACGAAAAATCAACTCTTCCGAAAATGCCTCAGAAATTATCCTAAATGATCCTAAATGAAAATTGAGAATATCCCCAACTCATTTTGGCAGATTTCAGGCACTTTTTTTTTTCCAGGACTCATCGGCGCCGACAGGTCCGGTCCTTACAAAATTTACGAAAAATCAACTATTCATAAAATGCCTCAGAAGTGATCCTAAATGACAATTTAGAATATCCCCAACTCATTTTGGCAGATTTCAGGCACTTTTTTTTTTCCAGGACTCATCGGCGCCGACAGGTCCGGTCCTTACAAAATTTACGAAAAATCAACTCTTCCGAAAATGCCTCAGAAATGATCCTAAATGATCCTAAATGAAAATTGAGAATATCCCCATCTCATTTTGGCAGATTTCAGGCTCTTTTTTTTTCCAGGACTCATCGGCGCCGACAGGTCCGGTCCTTACAAAATTTACGAAAAATCAACTCTTCCGAAAATGCCTCAGAAATGATCCTAAATGATCCTAAATGAAAATTGAGAATATCCCCATCTCATTTTGGCAGATTTCAGGCTCTTTTTTTTTCCAGGACTCATCGGCGCCGACAGGTCCGGTCCTTACAAAATTTACGAAAAATCAACTCTTCCGAAAATGCCTCAGAAATGATCCTAAATGATCCTAAATGAAAATTGAGAATATCCCCAACTCATTTTGGCAGATTTCAGGCACTTTTTTTTTTCAGGACTCATCGGCGCCGACAGGTCCGGTCCTTACAAAATTTACGAAAAATCAACTCTTCCGAAAATGCCTCAGAAATGATCCTAAATGATCCTAAATGAAAATTGAGAATATCCCCATCTCATTTTGGCAGATTTCAGGCTCTTTTTTTTTCCAGGACTCATCGGCGCCGACAGGTCCGGTCCTTACAAAATTTACGAAAAATCAACTCTTCCGAAAATGCCTCAGAAATGATCCTAAATGACAATTTAGAATATCCCCAACTCATTTTGGCAGATTTCAGGCACTTTTTTTTTCCAGGACCGGGGTCATCGGCGCCGACAGGTCCGGTCCTTACAAAATTTACGAAAAATCAACTCTTCCGAAAATGCCTCAGAAATGATCCTAAATGATCCTAAATGAAAATTGAGAATATCCCCAACTCATTTTGGCAGATTTCAGGCACTTTTTTTTTCCAGGACTCATCGGCGCCGACAGGTCCGGTCCTTACAATATTTACGAAAAATCAACTCTTCCGAAAATGCCTCAGAAGTGATCCTAAATGACAATTTAGAATATCCCCAACTCATTTTGGCAGATTTCAGGCACTTTTTTTTTTCCAGGACCGGGGTCATCGGCGCCGACAGGTCCGGTCCTTACAAAATTTACGAAAAATCAACTCTTCCGAAAATGCCTCAGAAATGATCCTAAATGATCCTAAATGAAAATTGAGAATATCCCCAACTCATTTTGGCAGATTTCAGGCACTTTTTTTTTTCAGGACTCATCGGCGCCGACAGGTCCGGTCCTTACAAAATTTACGAAAAATCAACTCTTCCGAAAATGCCTCAGAAATTATCCTAAATGATCCTAAATGAAAATTGAGAATATCCCCAACTCATTTTGGCAGATTTCAGGCACTTTTTTTTTTCCAGGACTCATCGGCGCCGACAGGTCCGGTCCTTACAAAATTTACGAAAAATCAACTCTTCCGAAAATGCCTCAGAAATGATCCTAAATGACAATTCAGAATATCCCCAACTCATTTTGGCAGATTTCAGGCACTTTTTTTTTCCAGGACTCATCGGCGCCAACAGGTCCGGTCCTTACAAAATTTACGAAAAATCAACTCTTCCGAAAATGCCTCAGAAGTGATCCTAAATGACAATTTAGAATATCACCAACTCATTTTGGCAGATTTCAGGCACTTTGATTTTTCCAGGATCGGAGCCGACAGGTCCGGTCCTTACAAAATTTACGAAAAATCAACTCTTCCGAAAATGCCTTAGAAATGATCCTAAATGATCCTAAATGAAAATTGAGAATATCCCCAACTCATTTTGGCAGATTTCAGGCACTTTGATTTTTCCAGGATCGGAGCCGACAGGTCCGGTCCTTTCAAAATTTACGAAAAATAAACTATTCATAAAATGCCTCAGAAGTGATCCTAAATGAAAATTGAGAATATCCCCAACTCATTTTGGCAGATTTCAGGCACTTTGATTTTTCCAGGATCGGAGCCGACAGGTCCGGTCCTTACAAAATTTACAAAAAATAAACTCTTCCGAAAATGCCTCAGAAATGATCCTAAATGACAATTTAGAATATCCTCAACTCATTTTGGCAGATTTCAGGCACTTTTTTTTTTCCAGGACTCATCGGCGCCGACAGGTCCGGTCCTTACAAAATTTACGAAAAATCAACTATTCATCAAATGCCTCAGAAGTGATCCTAAATGACAATTTAGAATATCCCCAACTCATTTTGGCAGATTTCGGGCACTTTTTTTTCCAGGACTCATCGGCGCCGACAGGTCCGGTCCTTACAAAATTTACGAAAAATCAACTCTTCCGAAAATGCCTCAGAAATTATCCTAAATGACAATTTAGAATATCCCCATCTCATTTTGGCAGATTTCAGGCTCTTTTGTTTTTCCAGGACTCATCGGCGCCGACAGGTCCGGTCCTTACAAAATTTACGAAAAATCAACTCTTCCGAAAATGCCTCTGAAATGATCCTAAATGACAATTTAGAATATCCCCAACTCATTTTGGCAGATTTCAGGCACTTTTTTTTTCCAGGACCGGGGTCATCGGCGCCGACAGGTCCGGTCCTTACAAAATTTACGAAAAATCAACTCTTCCGAAAATGCCTCAGAAATGATCCTAAATGATCCTAAATGAAAATTGAGAATATCCCCATCTCATTTTGGCAGATTTCAGGCTCTTTTTTTTTCCAGGACTCATCGGCGCCGACAGGTCCGGTCCTTACAAAATTTACGAAAAATCAACTCTTCCGAAAATGCCTCAGAAATGATCCTAAATGACAATTTAGAATATCCCCAACTCATTTTGGCAGATTTCAGGCACTTTTTTTTTCCAGGACCGGGGTCATCGGCGCCGACAGGTCCGGTCCTTACAAAATTTACGAAAAATCAACTCTTCCGAAAATGCCTCAGAAATGATCCTAAATGATCCTAAATGAAAATTGAGAATATCCCCATCTCATTTTGGCAGATTTCAGGCTCTTTTTTTTTCCAGGACTCATCGGCGCCGACAGGTCCGGTCCTTACAAAATTTACGAAAAATCAACTCTTCCGAAAATGCCTCAGAAATGATCCTAAATGATCCTAAATGAAAATTGAGAATATCCCCAACTCATTTTGGCAGATTTCAGGCACTTTTTTTTTTCAGGACTCATCGGCGCCGACAGGTCCGGTCCTTACAAAATTTACGAAAAATCAACTCTTCCGAAAATGCCTCAGAAATGATCCTAAATGATCCTAAATGAAAATTGAGAATATCCCCATCTCATTTTGGCAGATTTCAGGCTCTTTTTTTTTCCAGGACTCATCGGCGCCGACAGGTCCGGTCCTCACAAAATTTACGAAAAATCAACTCTTCCGAAAATGCCTCAGAAATGATCCTAAATGACAATTTAGAATATCCCCAACTCATTTTGGCAGATTTCAGGCACTTTTTTTTTCCAGGACCGGGGTCATCGGCGCCGACAGGTCCGGTCCTTACAAAATTTACGAAAAATCAACTCTTCCGAAAATGCCTCAGAAATGATCCTAAATGATCCTAAATGAAAATTGAGAATATCCCCAACTCATTTTGGCAGATTTCAGGCACTTTTTTTTTCCAGGACTCATCGGCGCCGACAGGTCCGGTCCTTACAATATTTACGAAAAATCAACTCTTCCGAAAATGCCTCAGAAGTGATCCTAAATGACAATTTAGAATATCCCCAACTCATTTTGGCAGATTTCAGGCACTTTTTTTTTTCCAGGACCGGGGTCATCGGCGCCGACAGGTCCGGTCCTTACAAAATTTACGAAAAATCAACTCTTCCGAAAATGCCTTAGAAATGATCCTAAATGATCCTAAATGAAAATTGAGAATATCCCCAACTCATTTTGGCAGATTTCAGGCACTTTTTTTTTTCCAGGACTCATCGGCGCCGACAGGTCCGGTCCTTACAAAATTTACGAAAAATCAACTCTTCCGAAAATGCCTCAGAAATGATCCTAAATGACAATTTAGAATATCCCCAACTCATTTTGGCAGATTTCAGGCACTTTTTTTTCCAGGACTCATCGGCGCCAACAGGTCCGGTCCTTACAAAATTTACGAAAAATCAACTCTTCCGAAAATGCCTCAGAAGTGATCCTAAATGACAATTTAGAATATCACCAACTCATTTTGGCAGATTTCAGGCACTTTGATTTTTCCAGGATCGGAGCCGACAGGTCCGGTCCTTACAAAATTTACGAAAAATCAACTCTTCCGAAAATGCCTTAGAAATGATCCTAAATGATCCTAAATGAAAATTGAGAATATCCCCAACTCATTTTGGCAGATTTCAGGCACTTTGATTTTTCCAGGATCGGAGCCGACAGGTCCGGTCCTTTCAAAATTTACGAAAAATAAACTATTCATAAAATGCCTCAGAAGTGATCCTAAATGAAAATTGAGAATATCCCCAACTCATTTTGGCAGATTTCAGGCACTTTGATTTTTCCAGGATCGGAGCCGACAGGTCCGGTCCTTACAAAATTTACAAAAAATAAACTCTTCCGAAAATGCCTCAGAAATGATCCTAAATGACAATTTAGAATATCCTCAACTCATTTTGGCAGATTTCAGGCACTTTTTTTTTTCCAGGACTCATCGGCGCCGACAGGTCCGGTCCTTACAAAATTTACGAAAAATCAACTATTCATCAAATGCCTCAGAAGTGATCCTAAATGACAATTTAGAATATCCCCAACTCATTTTGGCAGATTTCGGGCACTTTTTTTTCCAGGACTCATCGGCGCCGACAGGTCCGGTCCTTACAAAATTTACGAAAAATCAACTCTTCCGAAAATGCCTCAGAAATTATCCTAAATGACAATTTAGAATATCCCCATCTCATTTTGGCAGATTTCAGGCTCTTTTGTTTTTCCAGGACTCATCGGCGCCGACAGGTCCGGTCCTTACAAAATTTACGAAAAATCAACTCTTCCGAAAATGCCTCTGAAATGATCCTAAATGACAATTTAGAATATCCCCAACTCATTTTGGCAGATTTCAGGCACTTTTTTTTTCCAGGACCGGGGTCATCGGCGCCGACAGGTCCGGTCCTTACAAAATTTACGAAAAATCAACTCTTCCGAAAATGCCTCAGAAATGATCCTAAATGATCCTAAATGAAAATTGAGAATATCCCCAACTCATTTTGGCAGATTTCAGGCACTTTTTTTTCCAGGACTCATCGGGCGCCGACAGGTCCGGTCCTTACAAAATTTACGAAAAATCAACTCTTCCGAAAATGCCTCAGAAGTGATCCTAAATGACAATTTAGAATATCCCCAACTCATTTTGGCAGATTTCAGGCACTTTTTTTTTCCAGGACTCATCGGCGCCGACAGGTCCGGTCCTTACAAAATTTACGAAAAATCAACTCTTCCGAAAATGCCTCAGAAGTGATCCTAAATGACAATTTAGAATATCCCCAACTCATTTTGGCAGATTTCAGGCACTTTTTTTTTCCAGGACCGGGGTCATCGGCGCCGACAGGTCCGGTCCTTACAAAATTTACGAAAAATCAACTCTTCCGAAAATGCCTCAGAAATGATCCTAAATGAAAATTGAGAATATCCCCATCTCATTTTGGCAGATTTCAGGCTCTTTTTTTTTTCCAGGACTCATCGGCGCCGACAGGTCCGGTCCTTACAAAATTTACGAAAAATCAACTCTTCCGAAAATGCCTCAGAAATGATCCTAAATGACAATTTAGAATATCCCCAACTCATTTTGGCAGATTTCAGGCACTTTTTTTTTTCCAGGACCGGGGTCATCGGCGCCGACAGGTTCGGTCCTTACAAAATTTACGAAAAATCAACTCTTCCGAAAATGCCTCAGAAATGATCCTAAATGATCCTAAATGAAAATTGAGAATATCCCCAACTCATTTTGGCAGATTTCAGGCACTTTTTTTTTTCAGGACTCATCGGCGCCGACAGGTCCGGTCCTTACAAAATTTACGAAAAATCAACTCTTCCGAAAATGCCTCAGAAATTATCCTAAATGATCCTAAATGAAAATTGAGAATATCCCCAACTCATTTTGGCAGATTTCAGGCACTTTTTTTTTTCCAGGACTCATCGGCGCCGACAGGTCCGGTCCTTACAAAATTTACGAAAAATCAACTATTCATAAAATGCCTCAGAAGTGATCCTAAATGACAATTTAGAATATCCCCAACTCATTTTGGCAGATTTCAGGCACTTTTTTTTTTCCAGGACTCATCGGCGCCGACAGGTCCGGTCCTTACAAAATTTACGAAAAATCAACTCTTCCGAAAATGCCTCAGAAATGATCCTAAATGAAAATTGAGAATATCCCCATCTCATTTTGGCAGATTTCAGGCTCTTTTTTTTTTCCAGGACTCATCGGCGCCGACAGGTCCGGTCCTTACAAAATTTACGAAAAATCAACTCTTCCGAAAATGCCTCAGAAATGATCCTAAATGACAATTTAGAATATCCCCAACTCATTTTGGCAGATTTCAGGCACTTTTTTTTTTCCAGGACCGGGGTCATCGGCGCCGACAGGTTCGGTCCTTACAAAATTTACGAAAAATCAACTCTTCCGAAAATGCCTCAGAAATGATCCTAAATGATCCTAAATGAAAATTGAGAATATCCCCAACTCATTTTGGCAGATTTCAGGCACTTTTTTTTTTCAGGACTCATCGGCGCCGACAGGTCCGGTCCTTACAAAATTTACGAAAAATCAACTCTTCCGAAAATGCCTCAGAAATTATCCTAAATGATCCTAAATGAAAATTGAGAATATCCCCAACTCATTTTGGCAGATTTCAGGCACTTTTTTTTTTCCAGGACTCATCGGCGCCGACAGGTCCGGTCCTTACAAAATTTACGAAAAATCAACTATTCATAAAATGCCTCAGAAGTGATCCTAAATGACAATTTAGAATATCCCCAACTCATTTTGGCAGATTTCAGGCACTTTTTTTTTTCCAGGACTCATCGGCGCCGACAGGTCCGGTCCTTACAAAATTTACGAAAAATCAACTCTTCCGAAAATGCCTCAGAAATGATCCTAAATGATCCTAAATGAAAATTGAGAATATCCCCAACTCATTTTGGCAGATTTCAGGCACTTTTTTTTTTCCAGGACTCATCGGCGCCGACAGGTCCGGTCCTTACAAAATTTACGAAAAATCAACTCTTCCGAAAATGCCTCAGAAATGATCCTAAATGAAAATTGAGAATATCCCCAACTCATTTTGGCAGATTTCAGGCACTTTTTTTTTTCAGGACTCATCGGCGCCGACAGGTCCGGTCCTTACAAAATTTACGAAAAATCAACTCTTCCGAAAATGCCTCAGAAATTATCCTAAATGAAAATTGAGAATATCCCCAACTCATTTTGGCAGATTTCAGGCACTTTTTTTTCCCAGGACTCATCGGCGCCGACAGGTCCGGTCCTTACAAAATTTACGAAAAATCAACTCTTCCGAAAATGCCTCAGAAGTGATCCTAAATGACAATTTAGAATATCCCCAACTCATTTTGGCAGATTTCAGGCACTTTTTTTTTCCAGGACCGGGGTCATCGGCGCCGACAGGTCCGGTCCTTACAAAATTTACGAAAAATCAACTCTTCCGAAAATGCCTCAGAAATGATCCTAAATGACAATTGAGAATATCCCCATCTCATTTTGGCAGATTTCAGGCTCTTTTTTTTTTCCAGGACTCATCGGCGCCGACAGGTCCGGTCCTTACAAAATTTACGAAAAATCAACTCTTCCGAAAATGCCTCAGAAATGATCCTAAATGACAATTTAGAATATCCCCAACTCATTTTGGCAGATTTCAGGCACTTTTTTTTTTCCAGGACCGGGGTCATCGGCGCCGACAGGTTCGGTCCTTACAAAATTTACGAAAAATCAACTCTTCCGAAAATGCCTCAGAAATGATCCTAAATGATCCTAAATGAAAATTGAGAATATCCCCAACTCATTTTGGCAAATTTCAGGCACTTTTTTTTTTCAGGACTCATCGGCGCCGACAGGTCCGGTCCTTACAAAATTTACGAAAAATCAACTCTTCCGAAAATGCCTCAGAAATTATCCTAAATGATCCTAAATGAAAATTGAGAATATCCCCAACTCATTTTGGCAGATTTCAGGCACTTTTTTTTTTCCAGGACTCATCGGCGCCGACAGGTCCGGTCCTTACAAAATTTACGAAAAATCAACTCTTCCGAAAATGCCTCAGAAATGATCCTAAATGATCCTAAATGAAAATTGAGAATATCCCCAACTCATTTTGGCAGATTTCAGGCACTTTTTTTTTCCAGGACTCATCGGCGCCGACAGGTCCGGTCCTTACAAAATTTACGAAAAATCAACTCTTCCGAAAATGCCTCAGAAATGATCCTAAATGACAATTTAGAATATCCCCAACTCATTTTGGCAGATTTCAGGCACTTTTTTTTTCCAGGACCGGGGTCATCGGCGCCGACAGGTTCGGTCCTTACAAAATTTACGAAAAATCAACTCTTCCGAAAATGCCTCAGAAGTGATCCTAAATGACAATTTAAAATATCCCCAACTCATTTTGGCAGATTTCAGGCACTTTTTTTTTCCAGGACTCATCGGCGCCGACAGGTCCGGTCCTTACAAAATTTACGAAAAATCAACTCTTCCGAAAATGCCTCAGAAGTGATCCTAAATGACAATTTAGAATATCCCCAACTCATTTTGGCAGATTTCAGGCACTTTTTTTTTCCAGGACCGGGGTCATCGGCGCCGACAGGTCCGGTCCTTACAAAATTTACGAAAAATCAACTCTTCCGAAAATGCCTCAGAAATGATCCTAAATGAAAATTGAGAATATCCCCATCTCATTTTGGCAGATTTCAGTCTCTTTTTTTTTTCCAGGACTCATCGGCGCCGACAGGTCCGGTCCTTACAAAATTTACGAAAAATCAACTCTTCCGAAAATGCCTCAGAAATGATCCTAAATGACAATTTAGAATATCCCCAACTCATTTTGGCAGATTTCAGGCACTTTTTTTTTTCCAGGACCGGGGTCATCGGCGCCGACAGGTTCGGTCCTTACAAAATTTACGAAAAATCAACTCTTCCGAAAATGCCTCAGAAATGATCCTAAATGATCCTAAATGAAAATTGAGAATATCCCCAACTCATTTTGGCAGATTTCAGGCACTTTTTTTTTTCAGGACTCATCGGCGCCGACAGGTCCGGTCCTTACAAAATTTACGAAAAATCAACTCTTCCGAAAATGCCTCAGAAATTATCCTAAATGATCCTAAATGAAAATTGAGAATATCCCCAACTCATTTTGGCAGATTTCAGGCACTTTTTTTTTTCCAGGACTCATCGGCGCCGACAGGTCCGGTCCTTACAAAATTTACGAAAAATCAACTATTCATAAAATGCCTCAGAAGTGATCCTAAATGACAATTTAGAATATCCCCAACTTATTTTGGCAGATTTCAGGCACTTTTTTTTTTCCAGGACTCATCGGCGCCGACAGGTCCGGTCCTTACAAAATTTACGAAAAATCAACTCTTCCGAAAATGCCTCAGAAATGATCCTAAATGATCCTAAATGAAAATTGAGAATATCCCCAACTCATTTTGGCAGATTTCAGGCACTTTTTTTTTTCCAGGACTCATCGGCGCCGACAGGTCCGGTCCTTACAAAATTTACGAAAAATCAACTCTTCCGAAAATGCCTCAGAAATGATCCTAAATGACAATTTAGAATATCCCCAACTCATTTTGGCAGATTTCAGGCACTTTTTTTTTTCCAGGACCGGGGTCATCGGCGCCGACAGGTTGGGTCCTTACAAAATTTACGAAAAATCAACTCTTCCGAAAATGCCTCAGAAATGATCCTAAATGATCCTAAATGAAAATTGAGAATATCCCCAACTCATTTTGGCAGATTTCAGGCACTTTTTTTTTTCAGGACTCATCGGCGCCGACAGGTCCGGTCCTTACAAAATTTACGAAAAATCAACTCTTCCGAAAATGCCTCAGAAATTATCCTAAATGATCCTAAATGAAAATTGAGAATATCCCCAACTCATTTTGGCAGATTTCAGGCACTTTTTTTTTCTCCAGGACTCATCGGCGCCGACAGGTCCGGTCCTTACAAAATTTACGAAAAATCAACTCTTCCGA
The DNA here is from genome assembly GCA_037783545.1 of Henricia sp. BOLD:AAB3569. NCBI lineage: Eukaryota > Metazoa > Echinodermata > Asteroidea > Spinulosida > Echinasteridae > Henricia > Henricia sp. BOLD:AAB3569. The sequence goes on along the minus strand of JBBELK010000112.1, from coordinate 833,418 downwards.
AAATGCCTCAGAAATGATCCTAAATGACAATTTAGAATATCCCCAACTCATTTTGGCAGATTTCAGGCACTTTTTTTTTTCCAGGACCGGGGTCATCGGCGCCGACAGGTTGGGTCCTTACAAAATTTACGAAAAATCAACTCTTCCGAAAATGCCTCAGAAATGATCCTAAATGATCCTAAATGAAAATTGAGAATATCCCCAACTCATTTTGGCAGATTTCAGGCACTTTTTTTTTTCAGGACTCATCGGCGCCGACAGGTCCGGTCCTTACAAAATTTACGAAAAATCAACTCTTCCGAAAATGCCTCAGAAATTATCCTAAATGATCCTAAATGAAAATTGAGAATATCCCCAACTCATTTTGGCAGATTTCAGGCACTTTTTTTTTCTCCAGGACTCATCGGCGCCGACAGGTCCGGTCCTTACAAAATTTACGAAAAATCAACTATTCATAAAATGCCTCAGAAGTGATCCTAAATGACAATTTAGAATATCCCCAACTCATTTTGGCAGATTTCAGGCACTTTTTTTTTTCCAGGACTCATCGGCGCCGACAGGTCCGGTCCTTACAAAATTTACGAAAAATCAACTCTTCCGAAAATGCCTCAGAAGTGATCCTAAATGACAATTTAGAATATCCCCAACTCATTTTGGCAGATTTCAGGCACTTTTTTTTTCCAGGACCGGGGTCATCGGCGCCGACAGGTCCGGTCCTTACAAAATTTACGAAAAATCAACTCTTCCGAAAATGCCTCAGAAATGATCCTAAATGAAAATTGAGAATATCCCCATCTCATTTTGGCAGATTTCAGGCACTTTTTTTTCCCAGGACTCATCGGCGCCGACAGGTCCGGTCCTTACAAAATTTACGAAAAATCAACTCTTCCGAAAATGCCTCAGAAGTGATCCTAAATGACAATTTAGAATATCCCCAACTCATTTTGGCAGATTTCAGGCACTTTTTTTTTCCAGGACCGGGGTCATCGGCGCCGACAGGTCCGGTCCTTACAAAATTTACGAAAAATCAACTCTTCCGAAAATGCCTCAGAAATGATCCTAAATGACAATTGAGAATATCCCCATCTCATTTTGGCAGATTTCAGGCTCTTTTTTTTTTCCAGGACTCATCGGCGCCGACAGGTCCGGTCCTTACAAAATTTACGAAAAATCAACTCTTCCGAAAATGCCTCAGAAATGATCCTAAATGACAATTTAGAATATCCCCAACTCATTTTGGCAGATTTCAGGCACTTTTTTTTTTCCAGGACCGGGGTCATCGGCGCCGACAGGTTCGGTCCTTACAAAATTTACGAAAAATCAACTCTTCCGAAAATGCCTCAGAAATGATCCTAAATGATCCTAAATGAAAATTGAGAATATCCCCAACTCATTTTGGCAAATTTCAGGCACTTTTTTTTTTCAGGACTCATCGGCGCCGACAGGTCCGGTCCTTACAAAATTTACGAAAAATCAACTCTTCCGAAAATGCCTCAGAAATTATCCTAAATGATCCTAAATGAAAATTGAGAATATCCCCAACTCATTTTGGCAGATTTCAGGCACTTTTTTTTTTTCCAGGACTCATCGGCGCCGACAGGTCCGGTCCTTACAAAATTTACGAAAAATCAACTATTCATAAAATGCCTCAGAAGTGATCCTAAATGACAATTTAGAATATCCCCAACTCATTTTGGCAGATTTCAGGCACTTTTTTTTTTCCAGGACTCATCGGCGCCGACAGGTCCGGTCCTTACAAAATTTACGAAAAATCAACTCTTCCGAAAATGCCTCAGAAATGATCCTAAATGATCCTAAATGAAAATTGAGAATATCCCCAACTCATTTTGGCAGATTTCAGGCACTTTTTTTTTCCAGGACTCATCGGCGCCGACAGGTCCGGTCCTTACAAAATTTACGAAAAATCAACTCTTCCGAAAATGCCTCAGAAATGATCCTAAATGACAATTTAGAATATCCCCAACTCATTTTGGCAGATTTCAGGCACTTTTTTTTTCCAGGACCGGGGTCATCGGCGCCGACAGGTTCGGTCCTTACAAAATTTACGAAAAATCAACTCTTCCGAAAATGCCTCAGAAGTGATCCTAAATGACAATTTAAAATATCCCCAACTCATTTTGGCAGATTTCAGGCACTTTTTTTTTCCAGGACTCATCGGCGCCGACAGGTCCGGTCCTTACAAAATTTACGAAAAATCAACTCTTCCGAAAATGCCTCAGAAGTGATCCTAAATGACAATTTAGAATATCCCCAACTCATTTTGGCAGATTTCAGGCACTTTTTTTTTCCAGGACCGGGGTCATCGGCGCCGACAGGTCCGGTCCTTACAAAATTTACGAAAAATCAACTCTTCCGAAAATGCCTCAGAAATGATCCTAAATGAAAATTGAGAATATCCCCATCTCATTTTGGCAGATTTCAGTCTCTTTTTTTTTTCCAGGACTCATCGGCGCCGACAGGTCCGGTCCTTACAAAATTTACGAAAAATCAACTCTTCCGAAAATGCCTCAGAAATGATCCTAAATGACAATTTAGAATATCCCCAACTCATTTTGGCAGATTTCAGGCACTTTTTTTTTTCCAGGACCGGGGTCATCGGCGCCGACAGGTTCGGTCCTTACAAAATTTACGAAAAATCAACTCTTCCGAAAATGCCTCAGAAATGATCCTAAATGATCCTAAATGAAAATTGAGAATATCCCCAACTCATTTTGGCAGATTTCAGGCACTTTTTTTTTTCAGGACTCATCGGCGCCGACAGGTCCGGTCCTTACAAAATTTACGAAAAATCAACTCTTCCGAAAATGCCTCAGAAATTATCCTAAATGATCCTAAATGAAAATTGAGAATATCCCCAACTCATTTTGGCAGATTTCAGGCACTTTTTTTTTTCCAGGACTCATCGGCGCCGACAGGTCCGGTCCTTACAAAATTTACGAAAAATCAACTATTCATAAAATGCCTCAGAAGTGATCCTAAATGACAATTTAGAATATCCCCAACTTATTTTGGCAGATTTCAGGCACTTTTTTTTTTCCAGGACTCATCGGCGCCGACAGGTCCGGTCCTTACAAAATTTACGAAAAATCAACTCTTCCGAAAATGCCTCAGAAATGATCCTAAATGATCCTAAATGAAAATTGAGAATATCCCCAACTCATTTTGGCAGATTTCAGGCACTTTTTTTTTTCCAGGACTCATCGGCGCCGACAGGTCCGGTCCTTACAAAATTTACGAAAAATCAACTCTTCCGAAAATGCCTCAGAAATGATCCTAAATGACAATTTAGAATATCCCCAACTCATTTTGGCAGATTTCAGGCACTTTTTTTTTTCCAGGACCGGGGTCATCGGCGCCGACAGGTTGGGTCCTTACAAAATTTACGAAAAATCAACTCTTCCGAAAATGCCTCAGAAATGATCCTAAATGATCCTAAATGAAAATTGAGAATATCCCCAACTCATTTTGGCAGATTTCAGGCACTTTTTTTTTTCAGGACTCATCGGCGCCGACAGGTCCGGTCCTTACAAAATTTACGAAAAATCAACTCTTCCGAAAATGCCTCAGAAATTATCCTAAATGATCCTAAATGAAAATTGAGAATATCCCCAACTCATTTTGGCAGATTTCAGGCACTTTTTTTTTCTCCAGGACTCATCGGCGCCGACAGGTCCGGTCCTTACAAAATTTACGAAAAATCAACTATTCATAAAATGCCTCAGAAGTGATCCTAAATGACAATTTAGAATATCCCCAACTCATTTTGGCAGATTTCAGGCACTTTTTTTTTTCCAGGACTCATCGGCGCCGACAGGTCCGGTCCTTACAAAATTTACGAAAAATCAACTCTTCCGAAAATGCCTCAGAAGTGATCCTAAATGACAATTTAGAATATCCCCAACTCATTTTGGCAGATTTCAGGCACTTTTTTTTTCCAGGACCGGGGTCATCGGCGCCGACAGGTCCGGTCCTTACAAAATTTACGAAAAATCAACTCTTCCGAAAATGCCTCAGAAATGATCCTAAATGAAAATTGAGAATATCCCCATCTCATTTTGGCAGATTTCAGTCTCTTTTTTTTTTCCAGGACTCATCGGCGCCGACAGGTCCGGTCCTTACAAAATTTACGAAAAATCAACTCTTCCGAAAATGCCTCAGAAATGATCCTAAATGACAATTTAGAATATCCCCAACTCATTTTGGCAGATTTCAGGCACTTTTTTTTTTCCAGGACCGGGGTCATCGGCGCCGACAGGTTCGGTCCTTACAAAATTTACGAAAAATCAACTCTTCCGAAAATGCCTCAGAAATGATCCTAAATGATCCTAAATGAAAATTGAGAATATCCCCAACTCATTTTGGCAGATTTCAGGCACTTTTTTTTTTCAGGACTCATCGGCGCCGACAGGTCCGGTCCTTACAAAATTTACGAAAAATCAACTCTTCCGAAAATGCCTCAGAAATTATCCTAAATGATCCTAAATGAAAATTGAGAATATCCCCAACTCATTTTGGCAGATTTCAGGCACTTTTTTTTTTCCAGGACTCATCGGCGCCGACAGGTCCGGTCCTTACAAAATTTACGAAAAATCAACTATTCATAAAATGCCTCAGAAGTGATCCTAAATGACAATTTAGAATATCCCCAACTCATTTTGGCAGATTTCAGGCACTTTTTTTTTTCCAGGACTCATCGGCGCCGACAGGTCCGGTCCTTACAAAATTTACGAAAAATCAACTCTTCCGAAAATGCCTCAGAAATGATCCTAAATGATCCTAAATGAAAATTGAGAATATCCCCAACTCATTTTGGCAGATTTCAGGCACTTTTTTTTTTCCAGGACTCATCGGCGCCGACAGGTCCGGTCCTTACAAAATTTACGAAAAATCAACTCTTCCGAAAATGCCTCAGTAATGATCCTAAATGACAATTTAGAATATCCCCAACTCATTTTGGCAGATTTCAGGCACTTTTTTTTTTCCAGGACCGGGGTCATCGGCGCCGACAGGTTGGGTCCTTACAAAATTTACGAAAAATCAACTCTTCCGAAAATGCCTCAGAAATGATCCTAAATGATCCTAAATGAAAATTGAGAATATCCCCAACTCATTTTGGCAGATTTCAGGCACTTTTTTTTTTCAGGACTCATCGGCGCCGACAGGTCCGGTCCTTACAAAATTTACGAAAAATCAACTCTTCCGAAAATGCCTCAGAAATTATCCTAAATGATCCTAAATGAAAATTGAGAATATCCCCAACTCATTTTGGCAGATTTCAGGCACTTTTTTTTTTCCAGGACTCATCGGCGCCGACAGGTCCGGTCCTTACAAAATTTACGAAAAATCAACTATTCATAAAATGCCTCAGAAGTGATCCTAAATGACAATTTAGAATATCCCCAACTCATTTTGGCAGATTTCAGGCACTTTTTTTTTTCCAGGACTCATCGGCGCCGACAGGTCCGGTCCTTACAAAATTTACGAAAAATCAACTCTTCCGAAAATGCCTCAGAAGTGATCCTAAATGACAATTTAGAATATCCCCAACTCATTTTGGCAGATTTCAGGCACTTTTTTTTTCCAGGACCGGGGTCATCGGCGCCGACAGGTCCGGTCCTTACAAAATTTACGAAAAATCAACTCTTCCGAAAATGCCTCAGAAATGATCCTAAATGAAAATTGAGAATATCCCCATCTCATTTTGGCAGATTTCAGGCTCTTTTTTTTTCCCAGGACTCATCGGCGCCGACAGGTCCGGTCCTTACAAAATTTACGAAAAATCAACTCTTCCGAAAATGCCTCAGAAATGATCCTAAATGACAATTTAGAATATCCCCAACTCATTTTGGCAGATTTCAGGCACTTTTTTTTTTCCAGGACCGGGGTCATCGGCGCCGACAGGTTCGGTCCTTACAAAATTTACGAAAAATCAACTCTTCCGAAAATGCCTCAGAAATGATCCTAAATGATCCTAAATGAAAATTGAGAATATCCCCAACTCATTTTGGCAGATTTCAGGCACTTTTCTTTTTCAGGACTCATCGGCGCCGACAGGTCCGGTCCTTACAAAATTTACGAAAAATCAACTCTTCCGAAAATGCCTCAGAAATTATCCTAAATGATCCTAAATGAAAATTGAGAATATCCCCAACTCATTTTGGCAGATTTCAGGCACTTTTTTTTTTCCAGGACTCATCGGCGCCGACAGGTCCGGTCCTTACAAAATTTACGAAAAATCAACTATTCATAAAATGCCTCAGAAGTGATCCTAAATGAAAATTGAGAATATCCCCAACTCATTTTGGCAGATTTCAGGCACTTTTTTTTTTCCAGGACTCATCGGCGCCGACAGGTCCGGTCCTTACAAAATTTTCGAAAAATCAACTCTTCCGAAAATGCCTCAGAAATGATCCTAAATGACAATTTAGAATATCCCCAACTCATTTTGGCAGATTTCAGGCACTTTTTTTTTTCCAGGACCGGGGTCATCGGCGCCGACAGGTTCGGTCCTTACAAAATTTACGAAAAATCAACTCTTCCGAAAATGCCTCAGAAATGATCCTAAATGATCCTAAATGAAAATTGAGAATATCCCCAACTCATTTTGGCAGATTTCAGGCACTTTTTTTTTTCAGGACTCATCGGCGCCGACAGGTCCGGTCCTTACAAAATTTACGAAAAATCAACTCTTCCGAAAATGCCTCAGAAATTATCCTAAATGAAAATTGAGAATATCCCCAACTCATTTTGGCAGATTTCAGGCACTTTTTTTTCCAGGACTCATCGGCGCCGACAGGTCCGGTCCTTACAAAATTTACGAAAAATCAACTCTTCCGAAAATGCCTCAGAAGTGATCCTAAATGACAATTTAGAATATCCCCAACTCATTTTGGCAGATTTCAGGCACTTTTTTTTTCCAGGACCGGGGTCATCGGCGCCGACAGGTCCGGTCCTTACAAAATTTACGAAAAATCAACTCTTCCGAAAATGCCTCAGAAATGATCCTAAATGAAAATTGAGAATATCCCCATCTCATTTTGGCAGATTTCAGGCTCTTTTTTTTTTCCAGGACTCATCGGCGCCGACAGGTCCGGTCCTTACAAAATTTACGAAAAATCAACTCTTCCGAAAATGCCTCAGAAATGATCCTAAATGACAATTTAGAATATCCCCAACTCATTTTGGCAGATTTCAGGCACTTTTTTTTTTCCAGGACCGGGGTCATCGGCGCCGACAGGTTCGGTCCTTACACAATTTACGAAAAATCAACTCTTCCGAAAATGCCTCAGAAATGATCCTAAATGATCCTAAATGAAAATTGAGAATATCCCCAACTCATTTTGGCAAATTTCAGGCACTTTTTTTTTTCAGGACTCATCGGCGCCGACAGGTCCGGTCCTTACAAAATTTACGAAAAATCAACTCTTCCGAAAATGCCTCAGAAATTATCCTAAATGATCCTAAATGAAAATTGAGAATATCCCCAACTCATTTTGGCAGATTTCAGGCACTTTTTTTTTCCAGGACTCATCGGCGCCGACAGGTCCGGTCCTTACAAAATTTACGAAAAATCAACTATTCATAAAATGCCTCAGAAGTGATCCTAAATGACAATTTAGAATATCCCCAACTCATTTTGGCAGATTTCAGGCACTTTTTTTTTTCCAGGACTCATCGGCGCCGACAGGTCCGGTCCTTACAAAATTTACGAAAAATCAACTCTTCCGAAAATGCCTCAGAAATGATCCTAAATGATCCTAAATGAAAATTGAGAATATCCCCAACTCATTTTGGCAGATTTCAGGCACTTTTTTTTTCCAGGACTCATCGGCGCCGACAGGTCCGGTCCTTACAAAATTTACGAAAAATCAACTCTTCCGAAAATGCCTCAGAAATGATCCTAAATGACAATTTAGAATATCCCCAACTCATTTTGGCAGATTTCAGGCACTTTTTTTTTTCCAGGACCGGGGTCATCGGCGCCGACAGGTTCGGTCCTTACAAAATTTACGAAAAATCAACTCTTCCGAAAATGCCTCAGAAGTGATCCTAAATGACAATTTAGAATATCCCCAACTCATTTTGGCAGATTTCAGGCACTTTTTTTTTCCAGGACTCATCGGCGCCGACAGGTCCGGTCCTTACAAAATTTACGAAAAATCAACTCTTCCGAAAATGCCTCAGAAGTGATCCTAAATGACAATTTAGAATATCCCCAACTCATTTTGGCAGATTTCAGGCACTTTTTTTTTCCAGGACCGGGGTCATCGGCGCCGACAGGTCCGGTCCTTACAAAATTTACGAAAAATCAACTCTTCCGAAAATGCCTCAGAAATGATCCTAAATGAAAATTGAGAATATCCCCATCTCATTTTGGCAGATTTCAGGCTCTTTTTTTTTTCCAGGACTCATCGGCGCCGACAGGTCCGGTCCTTACAAAATTTACGAAAAATCAACTCTTCCGAAAATGCCTCAGAAATGATCCTAAATGACAATTTAGAATATCCCCAACTCATTTTGGCAGATTTCAGGCACTTTTTTTTTTCCAGGACCGGGGTCATCGGCGCCGACAGGTTCGGTCCTTACAAAATTTACGAAAAATCAACTCTTCCGAAAATGCCTCAGAAATGATCCTAAATGATCCTAAATGAAAATTGAGAATATCCCCAACTCATTTTGGCAGATTTCAGGCACTTTTTTTTTTCAGGACTCATCGGCGCCGACAGGTCCGGTCCTTACAAAATTTACGAAAAATCAACTCTTCCGAAAATGCCTCAGAAATTATCCTAAATGATCCTAAATGAAAATTGAGAATATCCCCAACTCATTTTGGCAGATTTCAGGCACTTTTTTTTTCCAGGACTCATCGGCGCCGACAGGTCCGGTCCTTACAAAATTTACGAAAAATCAACTATTCATAAAATGCCTCAGAAGTGATCCTAAATGACAATTTAGAATATCCCCAACTCATTTTGGGAGATTTCAGGCACTTTTTTTTTCCAGGACTCATCGGCGCCGACAGGTCCGGTCCTTACAAAATTTACGAAAAATCAACTCTTCCGAAAATGCCTCAGAAATGATCCTAAATGATCCTAAATGAAAATTGAGAATATCCCCAACTCATTTTGGCAGATTTCAGGCACTTTTTTTTTTCCAGGACTCATCGGCGCCGACAGGTCCGGTCCTTACAAAATTTACGATAAATCAACTCTTCCGAAAATGCCTCAGAAATGATCCTAAATGACAATTTAGAATATCCCCAACTCATTTTGGCAGATTTCAGGCACTTTTTTTTTTCCAGGACCGGGGTCATCGGCGCCGACAGGTTGGGTCCTTACAAAATTTACGAAAAATCAACTCTTCCGAAAATGCCTCAGAAATGATCCTAAATGATCCTAAATGAAAATTGAGAATATCCCCAACTCATTTTGGCAGATTTCAGGCACTTTTTTTTTTCAGGACTCATCGGCGCCGACAGGTCCGGTCCTTACAAAATTTACGAAAAATCAACTCTTCCGAAAATGCCTCAGAAATTATCCTAAATGATCCTAAATGAAAATTGAGAATATCCCCAACTCATTTTGGCAGATTTCAGGCACTTTTTTTTTTCCAGGACTCATCGGCGCCGACAGGTCCGGTCCTTACAAAATTTACGAAAAATCAACTATTCATCAAATGCCTCAGAAGTGATCCTAAATGACAATTTAGAATATCCCCAACTCATTTTGGCAGATTTCAGGCACTTTTTTTTTTCCAGGACTCATCGGCGCCGACAGGTCCGGTCCTTACAAAATTTACGAAAAATCAACTCTTCCGAAAATGCCTCAGAAGTGATCCTAAATGACAATTTAGAATATCCCCAACTCATTTTGGCAGATTTCAGGCACTTTTTTTTTCCAGGACCGGGGTCATCGGCGCCGACAGGTCCGGTCCTTACAAAATTTACGAAAAATCAACTCTTCCGAAAATGCCTCAGAAATGATCCTAAATGAAAATTGAGAATATCCCCATCTCATTTTGGCAGATTTCAGGCTCTTTTTTTTTTCCAGGACTCATCGGCGCCGACAGGTCCGGTCCTTACAAAATTTACGAAAAATCAACTCTTCCGAAAATGCCTCAGAAAAGATCCTAAATGACAATTTAGAATATCCCCAACTCATTTTGGCAGATTTCAGGCACTTTTTTTTTTCCAGGACCGGGGTCATCGGCGCCGACAGGTTCGGTCCTTACAAAATTTACGAAAAATCAACTCTTCCGAAAATGCCTCAGAAATGATCCTAAATGATCCTAAATGAAAATTGAGAATATCCCCAACTCATTTTGGCAGATTTCAGGCACTTTTTTTTTTCAGGACTCATCGGCGCCGACAGGTCCGGTCCTTACAAAATTTACGAAAAATCAACTCTTCCGAAAATGCCTCAGAAATTATCCTAAATGATCCTAAATGAAAATTGAGAATATCCCCAACTCATTTTGGCAGATTTCAGGCACTTTTTTTTTTCCAGGACTCATCGGCGCCGACAGGTCCGGTCCTTACAAAATTTACGAAAAATCAACTATTCATAAAATGCCTCAGAAGTGATCCTAAATGACAATTTAGAATATCCCCAACTCATTTTGGCAGATTTCAGGCACTTTTTTTTTTCCAGGACTCATCGGCGCCGACAGGTCCGGTCCTTACAAAATTTACGAAAAATCAACTCTTCCGAAAATGCCTCAGAAATGATCCTAAATGATCCTAAATGAAAATTGAGAATATCCCCAACTCATTTTGGCAGATTTCAGGCACTTTTTTTTTTCCAGGACTCATCGGCGCCGACAGGTCCGGTCCTTACAAAATTTACGAAAAATCAACTCTTCCGAAAATGCCTCAGAAATGATCCTAAATGACAATTTAGAATATCCCCAACTCATTTTGGCAGATTTCAGGCACTTTTTTTTTTCCAGGACCGGGGTCATCGGCGCCGACAGGTTGGGTCCTTACAAAATTTACGAAAAATCAACTCTTCCGAAAATGCCTCAGAAATGATCCTAAATGATCCTAAATGAAAATTGAGAATATCCCCAACTCATTTTGGCAGATTTCAGGCACTTTTTTTTTTCAGGACTCATCGGCGCCGACAGGTCCGGTCCTTACAAAATTTACGAAAAATCAACTCTTCCGAAAATGCCTCAGAAATTATCCTAAATGATCCTAAATGAAAATTGAGAATATCCCCAACTCATTTTGGCAGATTTCAGGCACTTTTTTTTTTTCAGGACTCATCGGCGCCGACAGGTCCGGTCCTTACAAAATTTACGAAAAATCAACTATTCATAAAATGCCTCAGAAGTGATCCTAAATGACAATTTAGAATATCCCCAACTCATTTTGGCAGATTTCAGGCACTTTTTTTTTTCCAGGACTCATCGGCGCCGACAGGTCCGGTCCTTACAAAATTTACGAAAAATCAACTCTTCCGAAAATGCCTCAGAAATGATCCTAAATGATCCTAAATGAAAATTGAGAATATCCCCATCTCATTTTGGCAGATTTCAGGCTCTTTTTTTTTCCAGGACTCATCGGCGCCGACAGGTCCGGTCCTTACAAAATTTACGAAAAATCAACTCTTCCGAAAATGCCTCAGAAATGATCCTAAATGACAATTTAGAATATCCCCAACTCATTTTGACAGATTTCAGGCACTTTTTTTTTCCAGGACCGGGGTCATCGGCGCCGACAGGTCCGGTCCTTACAAAATTTACGAAAAATCAACTCTTCCGAAAATGCCTCAGAAATGATCCTATATGATCCTAAATGAAAATTGAGAATATCCCCAACTCATTTTGGCAGATTTCAGGCACTTTTTTTTTTCCAGGACTCATCGGCGCCGACAGGTCCGGTCCTTACAAAATTTACGAAAAATCAACTCTTCCGAAAATGCCTCAGAAATGATCCTAAATGACAATTTAGAATATCCCCAACTCATTTTGGCAGATTTCAGGCACTTTGATTTTTCCAGGATCGGAGCCGACAGGTCCGGTCCTTACAAAATTTACGAAAAATCAACTATTCATAAAATGCCTCAGAAGTGATCCTAAATGAAAATTGAGAATATCCCCAACTCATTTTGGCAGATTTCAGGCACTTTGATTTTTCCAGGATCGGAGCCGACAGGTCCGGTCCTTACAAAATTTACAAAAAATAAACTCTTCCGAAAATGCCTCAGAAATGATCCTAAATGACAATTTAGAATATCCTCAACTCATTTTGGCAGATTTCAGGCACTTTTTTTTTTCCAGGACTCATCGGCGCCGACAGGTCCGGTCCTTACAAAATTTACGAAAAATCAACTATTCATAAAATGCCTCAGAAGTGATCCTAAATGACAATTTAGAATATCCCCAACTCATTTTGGCAGATTTCGGGCACTTTTTTTTCCAGGACTCATCGGCGCCGACAGGTCCGGTCCTTACAAAATTTACGAAAAATCAACTCTTTCGAAAATGCCTCAGAAATTATCCTAAATGACAATTTAGAATATCCCCATCTCATTTTGGCAGATTTCAGGCTCTTTTGTTTTTCCAGGACTCATCGGCGCCGACAGGTCCGGTCCTTACAAAATTTACGAAAAATCAACTCTTCCGAAAATGCCTCTGAAATGATCCTAAATGACAATTTAGAATATCCCCAACTCATTTTGGCAGATTTCAGGCACTTTTTTTTCCAGGACCGGGGTCATCGGCGCCGACAGGTCCGGTCCTTACAAAATTTACGAAAAATCAACTCTTCCGAAAATGCCTCAGAAATGATCCTAAATGATCCTAAATGAAAATTGAGAATATCCCCAACTCATTTTGGCAGATTTCAGGCACTTTTTTTTCCAGGACTTATCGGCGCCGACAGGTCCGGTCCTTACAAAATTTACGAAAAATCAACTCTTCCGAAAATGCCTCAGAAATTATCCTAAATGACAATTTAGAATATCCCCATCTCATTTTGGCAGATTTCAGGCTCTTTTTTTTTTCCAGGACTCATCGGCGCCGACAGGTCCGGTCCTTACAAAATTTACGAAAAATCAACTCTTCCGAAAATGCCTCAGAAGTGATCCTAAATGACAATTTAGAATATCCCCATCTCATTTTGGCAGATTTCAGGCACTTTTTTTTTCCAGGACTCATCGGCGCCAACAGGTCCGGTCCTTACAAAATTTACGAAAAATCAACTCTTCCGAAAATGCCTCAGAAATGATCCTAAATGACAATTTAGAATATCCTCAACTCATTTTGGCAGATTTCAGGCACTTTTTTTTTTCAAGGACCGGGGTCATCGGCGCCGACAGGTCCGGTCCTTACAAAATTTACGAAAAATCAACTCTTCCGAAAATGCATCAGAAATTATCCTAAATGATCCTAAAAGAAAATTGAGAATATCCCCAACTCATTTTGGCAGATTTCAGGCACTTTTTTTTTCCAGGACTCATCGGCGCCGACAGGTCCGGTCCTTACAAAATTTACGAAAAATCAACTATTCATAAAATGCCTCAGAAGTGATCCTAAATGACAATTTAGAATATCCTCAACTCATTTTGGCAGATTTCAGGCACTTTTTTTTTTCAAGGACCGGGGTCATCGGCGCCGACAGGTCCGGTCCTTACAAAATTTACGAAAAATCAACTCTTCCGAAAATGCATCAGAAATTATCCTAAATGATCCTAAAAGAAAATTGAGAATATCCCCAACTCATTTTGGCAGATTTCAGGCACTTTTTTTTTCCAGGACTCATCGGCGCCGACAGGTCCGGTCCTTACAAAATTTACGAAAAATCAACTATTCATAAAATGCCTCAGAAGTGATCCTAAATGACAATTTAGAATATCCCCAACTCATTTTGGCAGATTTCAGGCCCTTTTTTTTCCAGGACTCATCGGCGCCAACAGGTCCGGTCCTTACAAAATTTACGAAAAATCAACTCTTCCGAAAATGCCTCAGAAATGATCCTAAATGATCCTAAATGAAAATTGAGAATATCCCCAACTCATTTTGGCAGATTTCAGGTACTTTGTTTTTTCCAGGATCGGAGCAGACAGGTCCGGTCCTTACAAAATTTACGAAAAATAAACTCTTCCGAAAATGCCTCAGAAATGATCCTAAATGACAATTTAGAATATCCCCAACTCATTTTGGCAGATTTTAGGCTCTTTTTTTTTTCCAGGACTCATCGGCGCCGACAGGTCCGGTCCTTACAAAATTTACGAAAAATCAACTCTTCCGAAAATGCCTCAGAAATGATCCTAAATGACAATTTAGAATATCCCCAACTCATTTTGGCAGATTTCAGGCACTTTTTTTTTTCCAGGACCGGGGTCATCGGCGCCGACAGGTCCGGTCCTTACAAAATTTACAAAAAATCAACTCTTCCGAAAATGCCTCAGAAATTATCCTAAATGATCCTAAATGAAAATTGAGAATATCCCCAACTCATTTTGGCAGATTTCAGGTACTTTGTTTTTTCCAGGATCGGAGCAGACAGGTCCGGTCCTTACAAAATTTACGAAAAATAAACTCTTCCGAAAATGCCTCAGAAATGATCCTAAATGACAATTTAGAATATCCCCAACTCATTTTGGCAGATTTCAGGCACTTTTTTTTTCCAGGACTCATCGGCGCCGACAGGTCCGGTCCTTACAAAATTTACGAAAAATCAACTCTTCCGAAAATGCCTCAGAAATGATCCTAAATGACAATTTAGAATATCCTCAACTCATTTTGGCAGATTTCAGGCACTTTTTTTTTTCAAGGACCGGGGTCATCGGCGCCGACAGGTCCGGTCCTTACAAAATTTACGAAAAATCAACTCTTCCGAAAATGCATCAGAAATTATCCTAAATGATCCTAAAAGAAAATTGAGAATATCCCCAACTCATTTTGGCAGATTTCAGGCACTTTTTTTTTTCCAGGACTCATCGGCGCCGACAGGTCCGGTCCTTACAAAATTTACGAAAAATCAACTATTCATAAAATGCCTCAGAAGTGATCCTAAATGACAATTTAGAATATCCCCAACTCATTTTGGCAGATTTCAGGCACTTTTTTTTCCAGGACTCATCGGCGCCAACAGGTCCGGTCCTTACAAAATTTACGAAAAATCAACTCTTCCGAAAATGCCTCAGAAATGATCCTAAATGATCCTAAATGAAAATTGAGAATATCCCCAACTCATTTTGGCAGATTTCAGGTACTTTGTTTTTTCCAGGATCGGAGCAGACAGGTCCGGTCCTTACAAAATTTACGAAAAATAAACTCTTCCGAAAATGCCTCAGAAATGATCCTAAATGAAAATTGAGAATATCCCCAACTCATTTTGGCAGATTTTAGGCTCTTTTTTTTTTCCAGGACTCATCGGCGCCGACAGGTCCGGTCCTTACAAAATTTACGAAAAATCAACTCTTCCGAAAATGCCTCAGAAATGATCCTAAATGACAATTTAGAATATCCCCAACTCATTTTGGCAGATTTCAGGCACTTTTTTTTTTCCAGGACCGGGGTCATCGGCGCCGACAGGTCCGGTCCTTACAAAATTTACAAAAAATCAACTCTTCCGAAAATGCCTCAGAAATTATCCTAAATGATCCTAAATGAAAATTGAGAATATCCCCAACTCATTTTGGCAGATTTCAGGTACTTTGTTTTTTCCAGGATCGGAGCAGACAGGTCCGGTCCTTACAAAATTTACGAAAAATAAACTCTTCCGAAAATGCCTCAGAAATGATCCTAAATGACAATTTAGAATATCCCCAACTCATTTTGGCAGATTTCAGGCACTTTTTTTTTTCCAGGACTCATCGGCGCTGACAGGTCCGGTCCTTACAAAATTTACGAAAAATAAACTCTTCCGAAAATGCCTCAGAAATGATCCTAAATGACAATTTAGAATATCCTCAACTCATTTTGGCAGATTTCAGGCACTTTTTTTTTTCAAGGACCGGGGTCATCGGCGCCGACAGGTCCGGTCCTTACAAAATTTACGAAAAATCAACTCTTCCGAAAATGCCTCAGAAATTATCCTAAATGATCCTAAATGAAAATTGAGAATATCCCCAACTCATTTTGGCAGATTTCAGGCCCTTTTTTTTCCCAGGACTCATCGGCGCCGACAGAAATTTACGAAAAATCAACTATTCATAAAATGCCTCAGAAGTGATCCTAAATGACAATTTAGAATATCCCCAACTCATTTTGGCAGATTTCAGGCACTTTTGTTTTTCCAGGACTCATCGGCGCCGACAGGTCCGGTCCTTACAAAATTTACGAAAAATCAACTCTTCCGAAAATGCCTCAGAAGTGATCCTAAATGACAATTTAGAATATCACCAACTCATTTTGGCAGATTTCAGGCACTTTTTTTTTTCCAGGACCGGGGTCATCGGCGCCGACAGGTCCGGTCCTTACAAAATTTACGAAAAATCAACTCTTCCGAAAATGCCTCAGAAATGATCCTAAATGAAAATTGAGAATATCCCCAACTCATTTTGGCAGATTTCAGGCACTTTGTTTTTTCCAGGATCGGAGCCGACAGGTCCGGTCCTTACAAAATTTACGAAAAATAAACTCTTCCGAAAATGCCTCAGAAATTATCCTAAATGACAATTTAGAATATCCCCATCTCATTTTGGCAGATTTCAGGCACTTTTTTTTTCCAGGACTCATCGGCGCCGACAGGTCCGGTCCTTACAAAATTTACGAAAAATCAACTCTTCCGAAAATGCCTCAGAAATGATCCTAAATGATCCTAAATGAAAATTGAGAATATCCCCAACTCATTTTGGCAGATTTCAGGCACTTTTTTTTTCCAGGACTTATTGGCGCCGACAGGTCCGGTCCTTACAAAATTTACGAAAAATCAACTCTTCCGAAAATGCCTCAGAAATTATCCTAAATGATCCTAAATGAAAATTGAGAATATCCCCAACTCATTTTGGCAGATTTCAGGCACTTTGTTTTTTCCAGGATCGGAGCAGACAGGTCCGGTCCTTACAAAATTTACGAAAAATAAACTCTTCCGAAAATGCCTCAGAAATGATCCTAAATGACAATTTAGAAGATCCCCAACTCATTTTGGCAGATTTCAGGCACTTTTTTTTTCCAGGACTCATCGGCGCCGACAGGTCCGGTCCTTACAAAATTTACGAAAAATCAACTCTTCCGAAAATGCCTCAGAAATGATCCTAAATGACAATTTAGAATATCCTCAACTCATTTTGGCAGATTTCAGGCACTTTTTTTTTTCAAGGACCGGGGTCATCGGCGCCGACAGGTCCGGTCCTTACAAAATTTACGAAAAATCAACTCTTCCGAAAATGCCTCAGAAATTATCCTAAATGATCCTAAATGAAAATTGAGAATATCCCCAACTCATTTTGGCAGATTTGAGGCCCTTTTTTTTTTCCAGGACTCATCGGCGCCGACAGAAATTTACGAAAAATCAACTATTCATAAAATGCCTCAGAAGTGATCCTAAATGACAATTTAGAATATCCCCAACTCATTTTGGCAGATTTCAGGCACTTTTTTTTTCCAGGACTCATCGGCGCCAACAGGTCCGGTCCTTACAAAATTTACGAAAAATCAACTCTTCCGAAAATGCCTCAGAAGTGATCCTAAATGACAATTTAGAATATCACCAACTCATTTTGGCAGATTTCAGGCACTTTTTTTTTTCCAGGACCGGGGTCATCGGCGCCGACAGGTCCGGTCCTTACAAAATTTACGAAAAATCAACTCTTCCGAAAATGCCTCAGAAATGATCCTAAATGAAAATTGAGAATATCACCAACTCATTTTGGCAGATTTCAGGCACTTTTTTTTTTCCAGGACCGGGGTCATCGGCGCCGACAGGTCCGGTCCTTACAAAATTTACGAAAAATCAACTCTTCCGAAAATGCCTCAGAAATGATCCTAAATGAAAATTGAGAATATCCCCAACTCATTTTGGCAGATTTCAGGCACTTTGTTTTTTCCAGGATCGGAGCTGACAGGTCCGGTCCTTACAAAATTTACGAAAAATAAACTCTTCCGAAAATGCCTCAGAAATTATCCTAAATGACAATTTAGAATATCCCCATCTCATTTTGGCAGATTTCAGGCTCTTTTTTTTTTCCAGGACTCATCGGCGCCGACAGGTCCGGTCCTTACAAAATTTACGAAAAATCAACTCTTCCGAAAATGCCTCAGAAGTGATCCTAAATGACAATTTAGAATATCCCCAACTCATTTTGGCAGATTTCAGGCACTTTTTTTCTCCAGGACTCATCGGCGCCAACAGGTCCGGTCCTTACAAAATTTACGAAAAATCAACTCTTCCGAAAATGCCTCAGAAATGATCCTAAATGACAATTTAGAATATCCCCAACTCATTTTGGCAGATTTCAGGCACTTTTTTTTTCCAGGACTCATCGGCGCCGACAGGTCCGGTCCTTACAAAATTTACGAAAAATCAACTCTTCCGAAAATGCCTCAGAAATGATCCTAAATGATCCTAAATGAAAATTGAGAATATCCCCAACTCATTTTGGCAGATTTCAGGCACTTTTTTTTTTCAGGACTCATCGGCGCCGACAGGTCCGGTCCTTACAAAATTTACGAAAAATCAACTCTTCCGAAAATGCCTCAGAAATGATCCTAAATGACAATTTAGAATATCCCCAACTCATTTTGGCAGATTTCAGGCACTTTTTTTTTCCAGGACTCATCGGCGCCGACAGGTCCGGTCCTTACAAAATTTACGAAAAATCAACTCTTCCGAAAATGCCTCAGAAATGATCCTAAATGATCCTAAATGAAAATTGAGAATATCCCCAACTCATTTTAACAGATTTCAGGCACTTTTTTTTTTCAGGACTCATCGGCGCCGACAGGTCCGGTCCTTACAAAATTTACGAAAAATCAACTCTTCCGAAAATGCCTCAGAAATGATCCTAAATGATCCTAAATGAAAATTGAGAATATCCCCAACTCATTTTGGCAGATTTCAGGCACTTTGATTTTTCCAGGATCGGAGCCGACAGGTCCGGTCCTTACAAAATTTACGAAAAATAAACTCTTCCGAAAATGCCTCAGAAATGATCCTAAATGACAATTTAGAATATCCCCAACTAATTTTGGCAGATTTCAGGCACTTTTTTTTTTCCAGGACTCATCGGCGCCGACAGGTCCGGTCCTTACAAAATTTACGAAAAATCAACTCTTCCGAAAATGCCTCAGAAATGATCCTAAATGACAATTTAGAATATCCTCAACTCATTTTGGCAGATTTCAGGCACTTTTTTTTTTCAAGGACCGGGGTCATCGGCGCCGACAGGTCCGGTCCTTACAAAATTTACGAAAAATCAACTCTTCCGAAAATGCCTCAGAAATGATCCTAAATGATCCTAAATGACAATTTAGAATATCCCCAACTCATTTTGGCAGATTTCAGGCACTTTTTTTTTCCAGGACTCATCGGCGCCGACAGGTCCGGTCCTTACAAAATTTACGAAAAATCAACTCTTCCGAAAATGCCTCAGAAATGATCCTAAATGATCCTAAATGAAAATTGAGAATATCCCCAACTCATTTTAACAGATTTCAGGCACTTTTTTTTTTCAGGACTCATCGGCGCCGACAGGTCCGGTCCTTACAAAATTTACGAAAAATCAACTCTTCCGAAAATGCCTCAGAAATGATCCTAAATGATCCTAAATGAAAATTGAGAATATCCCCAACTCATTTTGGCAGATTTCAGGCACTTTGATTTTTCCAGGATCGGAGCCGACAGGTCCGGTCCTTACAAAATTTACGAAAAATAAACTCTTCCGAAAATGCCTCAGAAATGATCCTAAATGACAATTTAGAATATCCCCAACTAATTTTGGCAGATTTCAGGCACTTTTTTTTTTCCAGGACTCATCGGCGCCGACAGGTCCGGTCCTTACAAAATTTACGAAAAATCAACTCTTCCGAAAATGCCTCAGAAATGATCCTAAATGACAATTTAGAATATCCTCAACTCATTTTGGCAGATTTCAGGCACTTTTTTTTTTCAAGGACCGGGGTCATCGGCGCCGACAGGTCCGGTCCTTACAAAATTTACGAAAAATCAACTCTTCCGAAAATGCCTCAGAAATTATCCTAAATGATCCTAAATGAAAATTGAGAATATCCCCAACTCATTTTGGCAGATTTCAGGCCCTTTTTTTTCCAGGACTCATCGGCGCCGACAGAAATTTACGAAAAATCAACTATTCATAAAATGCCTCAGAAGTGATCCTAAATGACAATTTAGAATATCCCCAACTCATTTTGGCAGATTTCAGGCACTTTTGTTTTTCCAGGACTCATCGGCGCCGACAGGTCCGGTCCTTACAAAATTTACGAAAAATCAACTCTTCCGAAAATGCCTCAGAAGTGATCCTAAATGACAATTTAGAATATCACCAACTCATTTTGGCAGATTTCAGGCACTTTTTTTTTTCCAGGACCGGGGTCATCGGCGCCGACAGGTCCGGTCCTTACAAAATTTACGAAAAATCAACTCTTCCGAAAATGCCTCAGAAATGATCCTAAATGAAAATTGAGAATATCCCCAACTCATTTTGGCAGATTTCAGGCACTTTGTTTTTTCCAGGATCGGAGCCGACAGGTCCGGTCCTTACAAAATTTACGAAAAATAAACTCTTCCGAAAATGCCTCAGAAATTATCCTAAATGACAATTTAGAATATCCCCATCTCATTTTGGCAGATTTCAGGCACTTTTTTTTTCCAGGACTCATCGGCGCCGACAGGTCCGGTCCTTACAAAATTTACGAAAAATCAACTCTTCCGAAAATGCCTCAGAAATGATCCTAAATGATCCTAAATGAAAATTGAGAATATCCCCAACTCATTTTGGCAGATTTCAGGCACTTTTTTTTTCCAGGACTTATTGGCGCCGACAGGTCCGGTCCTTACAAAATTTACGAAAAATCAACTCTTCCGAAAATGCCTCAGAAATTATCCTAAATGATCCTAAATGAAAATTGAGAATATCCCCAACTCATTTTGGCAGATTTCAGGCACTTTGTTTTTTCCAGGATCGGAGCAGACAGGTCCGGTCCTTACAAAATTTACGAAAAATAAACTCTTCCGAAAATGCCTCAGAAATGATCCTAAATGACAATTTAGAAGATCCCCAACTCATTTTGGCAGATTTCAGGCACTTTTTTTTTCCAGGACTCATCGGCGCCGACAGGTCCGGTCCTTACAAAATTTACGAAAAATCAACTCTTCCGAAAATGCCTCAGAAATGATCCTAAATGACAATTTAGAATATCCCCAACTCATTTTGCCAGATTTCAGGCACTTTTTTTTTCCAGGACTCATCGGCGCCAACAGGTCCGGTCCTTACAAAATTTACGAAAAATCAACTCTTCCGAAAATGCCTCAGAAGTGATCCTAAATGACAATTTAGAATATCACCAACTCATTTTGGCAGATTTCAGGCACTTTTTTTTTTCCAGGACCGGGGTCATCGGCGCCGACAGGTCCGGTCCTTACAAAATTTACGAAAAATCAACTCTTCCGAAAATGCCTCAGAAATGATCCTAAATGAAAATTGAGAATATCACCAACTCATTTTGGCAGATTTCAGGCACTTTTTTTTTTCCAGGACCGGGGTCATCGGCGCCGACAGGTCCGGTCCTTACAAAATTTACGAAAAATCAACTCTTCCGAAAATGCCTCAGAAATGATCCTAAATGAAAATTGAGAATATCCCCAACTCATTTTGGCAGATTTCAGGCACTTTGTTTTTTCCAGGATCGGAGCTGACAGGTCCGGTCCTTACAAAATTTACGAAAAATAAACTCTTCCGAAAATGCCTCAGAAATTATCCTAAATGACAATTTAGAATATCCCCATCTCATTTTGGCAGATTTCAGGCTCTTTTTTTTTCCAGGACTCATCGGCGCCGACAGGTCCGGTCCTTACAAAATTTACGAAAAATCAACTCTTCCGAAAATGCCTCAGAAGTGATCCTAAATGACAATTTAGAATATCCCCAACTCATTTTGGCAGATTTCAGGCACTTTTTTTCTCCAGGACTCATCGGCGCCAACAGGTCCGGTCCTTACAAAATTTACGAAAAATCAACTCTTCCGAAAATGCCTCAGAAATGATCCTAAATGACAATTTAGAATATCCCCAACTCATTTTGGCAGATTTCAGGCACTTTTTTTTTCCAGGACTCATCGGCGCCGACAGGTCCGGTCCTTACAAAATTTACGAAAAATCAACTCTTCCGAAAATGCCTCAGAAATGATCCTAAATGATCCTAAATGAAAATTGAGAATATCCCCAACTCATTTTGGCAGATTTCAGGCACTTTTTTTTTCAGGACTCATCGGCGCCGACAGGTCCGGTCCTTACAAAATTTACGAAAAATCAACTCTTCCGAAAATGCCTCAGAAATGATCCTAAATGACAATTTAGAATATCCCCAACTCATTTTGGCAGATTTCAGGCACTTTTTTTTTCCAGGACTCATCGGCGCCGACAGGTCCGGTCCTTACAAAATTTACGAAAAATCAACTCTTCCGAAAATGCCTCAGAAATGATCCTAAATGATCCTAAATGAAAATTGAGAATATCCCCAACTCATTTTAACAGATTTCAGGCACTTTTTTTTTTCAGGACTCATCGGCGCCGACAGGTCCGGTCCTTACAAAATTTACGAAAAATCAACTCTTCCGAAAATGCCTCAGAAATGATCCTAAATGATCCTAAATGAAAATTGAGAATATCCCCAACTCATTTTGGCAGATTTCAGGCACTTTGATTTTTCCAGGATCGGAGCCGACAGGTCCGGTCCTTACAAAATTTACGAAAAATAAACTCTTCCGAAAATGCCTCAGAAATGATCCTAAATGACAATTTAGAATATCCCCAACTAATTTTGGCAGATTTCAGGCACTTTTTTTTTTCCAGGACTCATCGGCGCCGACAGGTCCGGTCCTTACAAAATTTACGAAAAATCAACTCTCCCGAAAATGCCTCAGAAATGATCCTAAATGACAATTTAGAATATCCTCAACTCATTTTGGCAGATTTCAGGCACTTTTTTTTTTCAAGGACCGGGGTCATCGGCGCCGACAGGTCCGGTCCTTACAAAATTTACGAAAAATCAACTCTTCCGAAAATGCCTCAGAAATTATCCTAAATGATCCTAAATGAAAATTGAGAATATCCCCAACTCATTTTGGCAGATTTCAGGCCCTTTTTTTTCCAGGACTCATCGGCGCCGACAGAAATTTACGAAAAATCAACTATTCATAAAATGCCTCAGAAGTGATCCTAAATGACAATTTAGAATATCCCCAACTCATTTTGGCAGATTTCAGGCACTTTTGTTTTTCCAGGACTCATCGGCGCCGACAGGTCCGGTCCTTACAAAATTTACGAAAAATCAACTCTTCCGAAAATGCCTCAGAAGTGATCCTAAATGACAATTTAGAATATCACCAACTCATTTTGGCAGATTTCAGGCACTTTTTTTTTTCCAGGACCGGGGTCATCGGCGCCGACAGGTCCGGTCCTTACAAAATTTACGAAAAATCAACTCTTCCGAAAATGCCTCAGAAATGATCCTAAATGAAAATTGAGAATATCCCCAACTCATTTTGGCAGATTTCAGGCACTTTGTTTTTTCCAGGATCGGAGCCGACAGGTCCGGTCCTTACAAAATTTACGAAAAATAAACTCTTCCGAAAATGCCTCAGAAATTATCCTAAATGACAATTTAGAATATCCCCATCTCATTTTGGCAGATTTCAGGCACTTTTTTTTTCCAGGACTCATCGGCGCCGACAGGTCCGGTCCTTACAAAATTTACGAAAAATCAACTCTTCCGAAAATGCCTCAGAAATGATCCTAAATGATCCTAAATGAAAATTGAGAATATCCCCAACTCATTTTAACAGATTTCAGGCACTTTTTTTTTTCAGGACTCATCGGCGCCGACAGGTCCGGTCCTTACAAAATTTACGAAAAATCAACTCTTCCGAAAATGCCTCAGAAATGATCCTAAATGACAATTTAGAATATCCTCAACTCATTTTGGCAGATTTCAGGCACTTTTTTTTTTCAAGGACCGGGGTCATCGGCGCCGACAGGTCCGGTCCTTACAAAATTTACGAAAAATCAACTCTTCCGAAAATGCCTCAGAAATTATCCTAAATGATCCTAAATGAAAATTGAGAATATCCCCAACTCATTTTGGCAGATTTCAGGCCCTTTTTTTTTTCCAGGACTCATCGGCGCCGACAGAAATTTACGAAAAATCAACTATTCATAAAATGCCTCAGAAGTGATCCTAAATGACAATTTAGAATATCCCCAACTCATTTTGGCAGATTTCAGGCACTTTTGTTTTTCCAGGACTCATCGGCGCCGACAGGTCCGGTCCTTACAAAATTTACGAAAAATCAACTCTTCCGAAAATGCCTCAGAAGTGATCCTAAATGACAATTTAGAATATCACCAACTCATTTTGGCAGATTTCAGGCACTTTTTTTTTTCCAGGACCGGGGTCATCGGCGCCGACAGGTCCGGTCCTTACAAAATTTACGAAAAATCAACTCTTCCGAAAATGCCTCAGAAATGATCCTAAATGAAAATTGAGAATATCCCCATCTCATTTTGGCAGATTTCAGGCACTTTTTTTTTCCAGGACTCATCGGCGCCGACAGGTCCGGTCCTTACAAAATTTACGAAAAATCAACTCTTCCGAAAATGCCTCAGAAATGATCCTAAATGATCCTAAATGAAAATTGAGAATATCCCCAACTCATTTTAACAGATTTCAGGCACTTTTTTTTTTCAGGACTCATCGGCGCCGACAGGTCCGGTCCTTACAAAATTTACGAAAAATCAACTCTTCCGAAAATGCCTCAGAAATGATCCTAAATGACAATTTAGAATATCCTCAACTCATTTTGGCAGATTTCAGGCACTTTTTTTTTTCAAGGACCGGGGTCATCGGCGCCGACAGGTCCGGTCCTTACAAAATTTACGAAAAATCAACTCTTCCGAAAATGCCTCAGAAATTATCCTAAATGATCCTAAATGAAAATTGAGAATATCCCCAACTCATTTTGGCAGATTTCAGGCCCTTTTTTTTTTCCAGGAATCATCGGCGCCGACAGAAATTTACGAAAAATCAACTATTCATAAAATGCCTCAGAAGTGATCCTAAATGACAATTTAGAATATCCCCAACTCATTTTGGCAGATTTCAGGCACTTTTGTTTTTCCAGGACTCATCGGCGCCGACAGGTCCGGTCCTTACAAAATTTACGTAAAATCAACTCTTCCGAAAATGCCTCAGAAGTGATCCTAAATGACAATTTAGAATATCACCAACTCATTTTGGCAGATTTCAGGCACTTTTTTTTTTCCAGGACCGGGGTCATCGGCGCCGACAGGTCCGGTCCTTACAAAATTTACGAAAAATCAACTCTTCCGAAAATGCCTCAGAAATGATCCTAAATGAAAATTGAGAATATCCCCAACTCATTTTGGCAGATTTCAGGCACTTTGTTTTTTCCAGGATCGGAGCCGACAGGTCCGGTCCTTACAAAATTTACGAAAAATCAACTCTTCCGAAAATGCCTCAGAAATTATCCTAAATGACAATTTAGAATATCCCCATCTCATTTTGGCAGATTTCAGGCACTTTTTTTTTCCAGGACTCATCGGCGCCAACAGGTCCGATCCTTACAAAATTTACGAAAAATCAACTCTTCCGAAAATGCCTCAGAAGTGATCCTAAATGACAATTTAGAATATCCCCAACTCATTTTGGCAGATTTCAGGCACTTTTTTTTCCAGGACTCATCGGCGCCAACAGGTCCGGTCCTTACAAAATTTACGAAAAATCAACTCTTCCGAAAATGCCTCAGAAGTGATCCTAAATGACAATTTAGAATATCCCCAACTCATTTTGGCAGATTTCAGGCACTTTTTTTTTCCAGGACTCATCGGCGCCAACAGGTCCGGTCCTTACAAAATTTACGAAAAATCAACTCTTCCGAAAATGCCTCAGAAATGATCCTAAATGACAATTTAGAATATCCCCAACTCATTTTGGCAGATTTCAGGCACTTTTTTTTTCCAGGACTCATCGGCGCCGACAGGTCCGGTCCTTACAAAATTTACGAAAAATCAACTCTTCCGAAAATGCCTCAGAAATGATCCTAAATGATCCTAAATGAAAGTTGAGAATATCCCCAACTCATTTTGGCAGATTTCAGGCACTTTTTTTTTTTAGGACTCATCGGCGCCGACAGGTCCGGTCCTTACAAAATTTACGAAAAATCAACTCTTCCGAAAATGCCTCAGAAATGATCCTAAATGACAATTTAGAATATCCCCAACTCATTTTGGCAGATTTCAGGCACTTTTTTTTTTCCAGGACTCATCGGCGCCGACAGGTCCGGTCGTTACAAAATTTACGAAAAATCAACTCTTCCGAAAATGCCTCAGAAATGATCCTAAATGACAATTTAGAATATCCTCAACTCATTTTGGCAGATTTCAGACACTTTTTTTTCTCAAGGACCGGGGTCATCGGCGCCGACAGGTCCGGTCCTTACAAAATTTACGAAAAATCAACTCTTCCGAAAATGCCTCAGAAATTATCCTAAATGATCCTAAATGAAAATTGAGAATATCCCCAACTCATTTTGGCAGATTTCAGGCACTTTTTTTTTTCCAGGACTCATCGGCGCCGACAGGTCCGGTCCTTACAAAATTTACGAAAAATCAACTCTTCCGAAAATGCCTCAGAAATGATCCTAAATGATCCTAAATGAAAATTGAGAATATCCCCAACTCATTTTAACAGATTTCAGGCACTTTTTTTTTTCAGGACTCATCGGCGCCGACAGGTCCGGTCCTTACAAAATTTACGAAAAATCAACTCTTCCGAAAATGCCTCAGAAATGATCCTAAATGACAATTTAGAATATCCCCAACTCATTTTGGCAGATTTCAGGCACTTTTTTTTTTTCAGGACTCATCGGCGCCGACAGGTCCGGTCGTTACAAAATTTACGAAAAATCAACTCTTCCGAAAATGCCTCAGAAATGATCCTAAATGACAATTTAGAATATCCTCAACTCATTTTGGCAGATTTCAGGCACTTTTTTTTTTCAAGGACCGGGGTCATCGGCGCCGACAGGTCCGGTCCTTACAAAATTTACGAAAAATCAACTCTTCCGAAAATGCCTCAGAAATTATCCTAAATGATCCTAAATGAAAATTGAGAATATCCCCAACTCATTTTGGCAGATTTCAGGCCCTTTTTTTTTTCCAGGACTCATCGGCGCCGACAGAAATTTACGAAAAATCAACTATTCATAAAATGCCTCAGAAGTGATCCTAAATGAAAATTGAGAATATCCCCAACTCATTTTGGCAGATTTCAGGCCCTTTTTTTTTTCCAGGACTCATCGGCGCCGACAGAAATTTACGAAAAATCAACTATTCATAAAATGCCTCAGAAGTGATCCTAAATGACAATTTAGAATATCCCCAACTCATTTTGGCAGATTTCAGGCACTTTTGTTTTTCCAGGACTCATCGGCGCCGACAGGTCCGGTCCTTACAAAATTTACGAAAAATCAACTCTTCCGAAAATGCCTCAGAAATTATCCTAAATGATCCTAAATGAAAATTGAGAATATCCCCAACTCATTTTGGCAGATTTCAGGCACTTTTTTTTTTCCAGGACTCATCGGCGCCGACAGGTCCGGTCCTTACAAAATTTACGAAAAATCAACTCTTCCGAAAATGCCTCAGAAATGATCCTAAATGATCCTAAATGAAAATTGAGAATATCCCCAACTCATTTTAACAGATTTCAGGCACTTTTTTTTTTCAGGACTCATCGGCGCCGACAGGTCCGGTCCTTACAAAATTTACGAAAAATCAACTCTTCCGAAAATGCCTCAGAAATGATCCTAAATGACAATTTAGAATATCCCCAACTCATTTTGGCAGATTTCAGGCACTTTTTTTTTTTCAGGACTCATCGGCGCCGACAGGTCCGGTCGTTACAAAATTTACGAAAAATCAACTCTTCCGAAAATGCCTCAGAAATGATCCTAAATGACAATTTAGAATATCCTCAACTCATTTTGGCAGATTTCAGGCACTTTTTTTTTTCAAGGACCGGGGTCATCGGCGCCGACAGGTCCGGTCCTTACAAAATTTACGAAAAATCAACTCTTCCGAAAATGCCTCAGAAATTATCCTAAATGATCCTAAATGAAAATTGAGAATATCCCCAACTCATTTTGGCAGATTTCAGGCCCTTTTTTTTTTCCAGGACTCATCGGCGCCGACAGAAATTTACGAAAAATCAACTATTCATAAAATGCCTCAGAAGTGATCCTAAATGAAAATTGAGAATATCCCCAACTCATTTTGGCAGATTTCAGGCCCTTTTTTTTTTCCAGGACTCATCGGCGCCGACAGAAATTTACGAAAAATCAACTATTCATAAAATGCCTCAGAAGTGATCCTAAATGACAATTTAGAATATCCCCAACTCATTTTGGCAGATTTCAGGCACTTTTGTTTTTCCAGGACTCATCGGCGCCGACAGGTCCGGTCCTTACAAAATTTACGAAAAATCAACTCTTCCGAAAATGCCTCAGAAGTGATCCTAAATGACAATTTAGAATATCACCAACTCATTTTGGCAGATTTCAGGCACTTTTTTTTTTCCAGGACCGGGGTCATCGGCGCCGACAGGTCCGGTCCTTACAAAATTTACGAAAAATAAACTCTTCCGAAAATGCCTCAGAAATTATCCTAAATGACAATTTAGAATATCCCCATCTCATTTTGGCAGATTTCAGGCACTTTTTTTTTCCAGGACTCATCGGCGCCGACAGGTCCGGTCCTTACAAAATTTACGAAAAATCAACTCTTCCGAAAATGCCTCAGAAATGATCCTAAATGATCCTAAATGAAAATTGAGAATATCCCCAACTCATTTTAACAGATTTCAGGCACTTTTTTTTTTCAGGACTCATCGGCGCCGACAGGTCCGGTCCTTACAAAATTTACGAAAAATCAACTCTTCCGAAAATGCCTCAGAAATGATCCTAAATGACAATTTAGAATATCCTCAACTCATTTTGGCAGATTTCAGGCACTTTTTTTTTTCAAGGACCGGGGTCATCGGCGCCGACAGGTCCGGTCCTTACAAAATTTACGAAAAATCAACTCTTCCGAAAATGCCTCAGAAATTATCCTAAATGATCCTAAATGAAAATTGAGAATATCCCCAACTCATTTTGGCAGATTTCAGGCCCTTTTTTTTTTCCAGGACTCATCGGCGCCGACAGAAATTTACGAAAAATCAACTATTCATAAAATGCCTCAGAAGTGATCCTAAATGACAATTTAGAATATCCCCAACTCATTTTGGCAGATTTCAGGCACTTTTGTTTTTCCAGGACTCATCGGCGCCGACAGGTCCGGTCCTTACAAAATTTACGTAAAATCAACTCTTCCGAAAATGCCTCAGAAGTGATCCTAAATGACAATTTAGAATATCACCAACTCATTTTGGCAGATTTCAGGCACTTTTTTTTTTCCAGGACCGGGGTCATCGGCGCCGACAGGTCCGGTCCTTACAAAATTTACGAAAAATCAACTCTTCCGAAAATGCCTCAGAAATGATCCTAAATGAAAATTGAGAATATCCCCAACTCATTTTGGCAGATTTCAGGCACTTTGTTTTTTCCAGGATCGGAGCCGACAGGTCCGGTCCTTACAAAATTTACGAAAAATAAACTCTTCCGAAAATGCCTCAGAAATTATCCTAAATGACAATTTAGAATATCCCCATCTCATTTTGGCAGATTTCAGGCTCTTTTTTTTTTCCAGGACTCATCGGCGCCGACAGGTCCGGTCCTTACAAAATTTACGAAAAATCAACTCTTCCGAAAATGCCTCAGAAGTGATCCTAAATGACAATTTAGAATATCCCCATCTCATTTTGGCAGATTTCAGGCACTTTTTTTTTCCAGGACTCATCGGCGCCAACAGGTCCGGTCCTTACAAAATTTACGAAAAATCAACTCTTCCGAAAATGCCTCAGAAGTGATCCTAAATGACAATTTAGAATATCCCCAACTCATTTTGGCAGATTTCAGGCACTTTTTTTTTCCAGGACTCATCGGCGCCAACAGGTCCGGTCCTTACAAAATTTACGAAAAATCAACTCTTCCGAAAATGCCTCAGAAATGATCCTAAATGACAATTTAGAATATCCCCAACTCATTTTGGCAGATTTCAGGCACTTTTTTTTCCAGGACTCATCGGCGCCGACAGGTCCGGTCCTTACAAAATTTACGAAAAATCAACTCTTCCGAAAATGCCTCAGAAATGATCCTAAATGATCCTAAATGAAAGTTGAGAATATCCCCAACTCATTTTGGCAGATTTCAGGCACTTTTTTTTTTTAGGACTCATCGGCGCCGACAGGTCCGGTCCTTACAAAATTTACGAAAAATCAACTCTTCCGAAAATGCCTCAGAAATGATCCTAAATGACAATTTAGAATATCACCAACTCATTTTGGCAGATTTCAGGCACTTTTTTTTTTCCAGGACCGGGGTCATCGGCGCCGACAGGTCCGGTCCTTACAAAATTTACGAAAAATCAACTCTTCCGAAAATGCCTCAGAAATGATCCTAAATGAAAATTGAGAATATCCCCAACTCATTTTGGCAGATTTCAGGCACTTTGTTTTTTCCAGGATCGGAGCCGACAGGTCCGGTCCTTACAAAATTTACGAAAAATAAACTCTTCCGAAAATGCCTCAGAAATTATCCTAAATGACAATTTAGAATATCCCCATCTCATTTTGGCAGATTTCAGGCTCTTTTTTTTTTCCAGGACTCATCGGCGCCGACAGGTCCGGTCCTTACAAAATTTACGAAAAATCAACTCTTCCGAAAATGCCTCAGAAGTGATCCTAAATGACAATTTAGAATATCCCCATCTCATTTTGGCAGATTTCAGGCACTTTTTTTTTCCAGGACTCATCGGCGCCAACAGGTCCGGTCCTTACAAAATTTACGAAAAATCAACTCTTCCGAAAATGCCTCAGAAGTGATCCTAAATGACAATTTAGAATATCCCCAACTCATTTTGGCAGATTTCAGGCACTTTTTTTTTCCAGGACTCATCGGCGCCGACAGGTCCGGTCCTTACAAAATTTACGAAAAATCAACTCTTCCGAAAATGCCTCAGAAATGATCCTAAATGATCCTAAATGAAAGTTGAGAATATCCCCAACTCATTTTGGCAGATTTCAGGCACTTTTTTTTTTTAGGACTCATCGGCGCCGACAGGTCCGGTCCTTACAAAATTTACGAAAAATCAACTCTTCCGAAAATGCCTCAGAAATGATCCTAAATGACAATTTAGAATATCCTCAACTAATTTTGGCAGATTTCAGGCACTTTTTTTTCTCAAGGACCGGGGTCATCGGCGCCGACAGGTCCGGTCCTTACAAAATTTACGAAAAATCAACTCTTCCGAAAATGCCTCAGAAATTATCCTAAATGATCCTAAATGAAAATTGAGAATATCCCCAACTCATTTTGGCAGATTTCAGGCACTTTTTTTTTCCAGGACTCATCGGCGCCAACAGGTCCGGTCCTTACAAAATTTACGAAAAATCAACTCTTCCGAAAATGCCTCAGAAGTGATCCTAAATGACAATTTAGAATATCCCCAACTCATTTTGGCAGATTTCAGGCACTTTTTTTTTCCAGGACTCATCGGCGCCAACAGGTCCGGTCCTTACAAAATTTACGAAAAATCAACTCTTCCGAAAATGCCTCAGAAATGATCCTAAATGACAATTTAGAATATCCCCAACTCATTTTGGCAGATTTCAGGCACTTTTTTTTTCCAGGACTCATCGGCGCCGACAGGTCCGGTCCTTACAAAATTTACGAAAAATCAACTCTTCCGAAAATGCCTCAGAAATGATCCTAAATGAAAGTTGAGAATATCCCCAACTCATTTTGGCAGATTTCAGGCACTTTTTTTTTTTAGGACTCATCGGCGCCGACAGGTCCGGTCCTTACAAAATTTACGAAAAATCAACTCTTCCGAAAATGCCTCAGAAATGATCCTAAATGACAATTTAGAATATCCCCAACTCATTTTGGCAGATTTCAGGCACTTTTTTTTTTCCAGGACTCATCGGCGCCGACAGGTCCGGTCGTTACAAAATTTACGAAAAATCAACTCTTCCGAAAATGCCTCAGAAATGATCCTAAATGACAATTTAGAATATCCTCAACTCATTTTGGCAGATTTCAGGCACTTTTTTTTCTCAAGGACCGGGGTCATCGGCGCCGACAGGTCCGGTCCTTACAAAATTTACGAAAAATCAACTCTTCCGAAAATGCCTCAGAAATTATCCTAAATGATCCTAAATGAAAATTGAGAATATCCCCAACTCATTTTGGCAGATTTCAGGCACTTTTTTTTTTCCAGGACTCATCGGCGCCGACAGGTCCGGTCCTTACAAAATTTACGAAAAATCAACTCTTCCGAAAATGCCTCAGAAATGATCCTAAATGAAAATTGAGAATATCCCCAACTCATTTTGGCAGATTTCAGGCACTTTGTTTTTTCCAGGATCGGAGCCGACAGGTCCGGTCCTTACAAAATTTACGAAAAATAAACTCTTCCGAAAATGCCTCAGAAGTGATCCTAAATGACAATTTAGAATATCCCCAACTCATTTTGGCAGATTTCAGGCACTTTTTTTTTCCAGGACTCATCGGCGCCAACAGGTCGGGTCCTTACAAAATTTACGAAAAATCAACTCTTCCGAAAATGCCTCAGAAGTGATCCTAAATGACAATTTAGAATATCACCAACTCATTTTGGCAGATTTCAGGCACTTTTTTTTTTCCAGGACCGGGGTCATCGGCGCCGACAGGTCCGGTCCTTACAAAATTTACGAAAAATCAACTCTTCCGAAAATGCCTCAGAAGTGATCCTAAATGACAATTTAGAATATCCCCAACTCATTTTGGCAGATTTCAGGCACTTTTTTTTTCCAGGACTCATCGGCGCCAACAGGTCCGGTCCTTACAAAATTTACGAAAAATCAACTCTTCCGAAAATGCCTCAGAAATTATCCTAAATGACAATTTAGAATATCCTCAACTCATTTTGGCAGATTTCAGGCACTTTTTTTTTTCAAGGACCGGGGTCATCGGCGCCGACAGGTCCGGTCCTTACAAAATTTACGAAAAATCAACTCTTCCGAAAATGCCTCAGAAATTATCCTAAATGATCCTAAATGAAAATTGAGAATATCCCCAACTCATTTTGGCAGATTTCAGGCACTTTTTTTTTTCCAGGACTCATCGGCGCCGACAGGTCCGGTCCTTACAAAATTTACGAAAAATCAACTCTTCCGAAAATGCCTCAGAAATGATCCTAAATGACAATTTAGAATATCCTCAACTCATTTTGGCAGATTTCAGGCACTTTTGTTTTTTCAAGGACCGGGGTCATCGGCGCCGACAGGTCCGGTCCTTACAAAATTTACGAAAAATCAACTCTTCCGAAAATGCCTCAGAAATTATCCTAAATGATCCTAAATGAAAATTGAGAATATCCCCAACTCATTTTGGCAGATTTCAGGCCCTTTTTTTTTTCCAGGACTCATCGGCGCCGACAGGTCCGGTCCTTACAAAATTTACGAAAAATCAACTATTCATAAAATGCCTCAGAAGTGATCCTAAATGACAATTTAGAATATCCCCAACTCATTTTGGCAGATTTCAGGCACTTTTTTTTTTCCAGGACCGGGGTCATCGGCGCCGACAGGTCCGGTCCTTACAAAATTTACGAAAAATCAACTCTTCCGAAAATGCCTCAGAAATTATCCTAAATGATCCTAAATGAAAATTGAGAATATCCCCAACTCATTTTGGCAG
The DNA here is from genome assembly GCA_037783545.1 of Henricia sp. BOLD:AAB3569. Lineage (NCBI taxonomy): Eukaryota > Metazoa > Echinodermata > Asteroidea > Spinulosida > Echinasteridae > Henricia > Henricia sp. BOLD:AAB3569. The sequence continues at coordinate 799,353 of JBBELK010000112.1, read as the reverse complement.
ATTTCAGGCCCTTTTTTTTTCCAGGACTCATCGGCGCCGACAGGTCCGGTCCTTACAAAATTTACGAAAAATCAACTATTCATAAAATGCCTCAGAAGTGATCCTAAATGACAATTTAGAATATCCCCAACTCATTTTGGCAGATTTCAGGCACTTTTTTTTTCCAGGACTCATCGGCGCCAACAGGTCGGGTCCTTACAAAATTTACGAAAAATCAACTCTTCCGAAAATGCCTCAGAAGTGATCCTAAATGACAATTTAGAATATCACCAACTCATTTTGGCAGATTTCAGGCACTTTTTTTTTTCCAGGACCGGGGTCATCGGCGCCGACAGGTCCGGTCCTTACAAAATTTACGAAAAATCAACTCTTCCGAAAATGCCTCAGAAGTGATCCTAAATGACAATTTAGAATATCCCCAACTCATTTTGGCAGATTTCAGGCACTTTTTTTTTCCAGGACTCATCGGCGCCAACAGGTCCGGTCCTTACAAAATTTACGAAAAATCAACTCTTCCGAAAATGCCTCAGAAATTATCCTAAATGACAATTTAGAATATCCTCAACTCATTTTGGCAGATTTCAGGCACTTTTTTTTTTCAAGGACCGGGGTCATCGGCGCCGACAGGTCCGGTCCTTACAAAATTTACGAAAAATCAACTCTTCCGAAAATGCCTCAGAAATTATCCTAAATGATCCTAAATGAAAATTGAGAATATCCCCAACTCATTTTGGCAGATTTCAGGCACTTTTTTTTTTCCAGGACTCATCGGCGCCGACAGGTCCGGTCCTTACAAAATTTACGAAAAATCAACTCTTCCGAAAATGCCTCAGAAATGATCCTAAATGACAATTTAGAATATCCTCAACTCATTTTGGCAGATTTCAGGCACTTTTTTTTTTCAAGGACCGGGGTCATCGGCGCCGACAGGTCCGGTCCTTACAAAATTTACGAAAAATCAACTCTTCCGAAAATGCCTCAGAAATTATCCTAAATGATCCTAAATGAAAATTGAGAATATCCCCAACTCATTTTGGCAGATTTCAGGCCCTTTTTTTTTTCCAGGACTCATCGGCGCCGACAGGTCCGGTCCTTACAAAATTTACGAAAAATCAACTATTCATAAAATGCCTCAGAAGTGATCCTAAATGACAATTTAGAATATCCCCAACTCATTTTGGCAGATTTCAGGCACTTTTTTTTTTCCAGGACCGGGGTCATCGGCGCCGACAGGTCCGGTCCTTACAAAATTTACGAAAAATCAACTCTTCCGAAAATGCCTCAGAAATTATCCTAAATGATCCTAAATGAAAATTGAGAATATCCCCAACTCATTTTGGCAGATTTCAGGCCCTTTTTTTTTTCCAGGACTCATCGGCGCCGACAGGTCCGGTCCTTACAAAATTTACGAAAAATCAACTATTCATAAAATGCCTCAGAAGTGATCCTAAATGACAATTTAGAATATCCCCAACTCATTTTGGCAGATTTCAGGCACTTTTTTTTTCCAGGACTCATCGGCGCCAACAGGTCGGGTCCTTACAAAATTTACGAAAAATCAACTCTTCCGAAAATGCCTCAGAAGTGATCCTAAATGACAATTTAGAATATCACCAACTCATTTTGGCAGATTTCAGGCACTTTTTTTTTTCCAGGACCGGGGTCATCGGCGCCGACAGGTCCGGTCCTTACAAAATTTACGAAAAATCAACTCTTCCGAAAATGCCTCAGAAATGATCCTAAATGAAAATTGAGAATATCCCCAACTCATTTTGGCAGATTTCAGGCACTTTGTTTTTTCCAGGATCGGAGCCGACAGGTCCGGTCCTTACAAAATTTACGAAAAATAAACTCTTCCGAAAATGCCTCAGAAATTATCCTAAATGACAATTTAGAATATCCCCATCTCATTTTGGCAGATTTCAGGCTCTTTTTTTTTTCCAGGACTCATCGGCGCCGACAGGTCCGGTCCTTACAAAATTTACGAAAAATCAACTCTTCCGAAAATGCCTCAGAAGTGATCCTAAATGACAATTTAGAATATCCCCAACTCATTTTGGCAGATTTCAGGCACTTTTTTTTTCCAGGACTCATCGGCGCCAACAGGTCCGGTCCTTACAAAATTTACGAAAAATCAACTCTTCCGAAAATGCCTCAGAAATTATCCTAAATGACAATTTAGAATATCCTCAACTCATTTTGGCAGATTTCAGGCACTTTTTTTTGTCAAGGACCGGGGTCATCGGCGCCGACAGGTCCGGTCCTTACAAAATTTACGAAAAATCAACTCTTCCGAAAATGCCTCAGAAATTATCCTAAATGATCCTAAATGAAAATTGAGAATATCCCCAACTCATTTTGGCAGATTTCAGGCACTTTTTTTTTTCCAGGACTCATCGGCGCCGACAGGTCCGGTCCTTACAAAATTTACGAAAAATCAACTCTTCCGAAAATGCCTCAGAAATGATCCTAAATGACAATTGAGAATATCCCCAACTCATTTTGGCAGATTTCAGGCCCTTTTTTTTTTCCAGGACTCATCGGCGCCGACAGGTCCGGTCCTTACAAAATTTACGAAAAATCAACTATTCATAAAATGCCTCAGAAGTGATCCTAAATGACAATTTAGAATATCCCCAACTCATTTTGGCAGATTTCAGGCACTTTTTTTTCCAGGACCGGGGTCATCGGCGCCGACAGGTCCGGTCCTAACAAAATTTACGAAAAATCAACTCTTCCGAAAATGCCTCAGAAATTATCCTAAATGATCCTAAATGAAAATTGAGAATATCCCCAACTCATTTTGGCAGATTTCAGGCACTTTTTTTTTTCAGGACTCATCGGCGCCGACAGGTCCGGTCCTTACAAAATTTACGAAAAATCAACTCTTCCGAAAATGCCTCAGAAATGATCCTAAATGATCCTAAATGAAAATTGAGAATATCCCCAACTCATTTTGGCAGATTTCAGGCACTTTGTTTTTTCCAGGATCGGAGCCGACAGGTCCGGTCCTTACAAAATTTACGAAAAATAAACTCTTCCGAAAATGCCTCAGAAATTATCCTAAATGACAATTTAGAATATCCCCATCTCATTTTGGCAGATTTCAGGCTCTTTTTTTTTTCCAGGACTCATCGGCGCCGACAGGTCCGGTCCTTACAAAATTTACGAAAAATCAACTCTTCCGAAAATGCCTCAGAAGTGATCCTAAATGACAATTTAGAATATCCCCAACTCATTTTGGCAGATTTCAGGCACTTTTTTTTTCCAGGACTCATCGGCGCCAACAGGTCCGGTCCTTACAAAATTTACGAAAAATCAACTCTTCCGAAAATGCCTCAGAAATTATCCTAAATGACAATTTAGAATATCCTCAACTCATTTTGGCAGATTTCAGGCACTTTTTTTTTTCAAGGACCGGGGTCATCGGCGCCGACAGGTCCGGTCCTTACAAAATTTACGAAAAATCAACTCTTCCGAAAATGCCTCAGAAATTATCCTAAATGATCCTAAATGAAAATTGAGAATATCCCCAACTCATTTTGGCAGATTTCAGGCCCTTTTTTTTTTCCAGGACTCATCGGCGCCGACAGGTCCGGTCCTTACAAAATTTACGAAAAATCAACTATTCATAAAATGCCTCAGAAGTGATCCTAAATGACAATTTAGAATATCCCCAACTCATTTTGGCAGATTTCAGGCACTTTTTTTTTTCCAGGACCGGGGTCATCGGCGCCGACAGGTCCGGTCCTTACAAAATTTACGAAAAATCAACTCTTCCGAAAATGCCTCAGAAATGATCCTAAATGAAAATTGAGAATATCCCCAACTCATTTTGGCAGATTTCAGGCACTTTGTTTTTTCCAGGATCGGAGCCGACAGGTCCGGTCCTTACAAAATTTACGAAAAATAAACTCTTCCGAAAATGCCTCAGAAATGATCCTAAATGACAATTTAGAATATCCCCAACTCATTTTGGCAGATTTCAGGCACTTTTTTTTTCCAGGACCGGGGTCATCGGCGCCGACAGGTCCGGTCCTTACAAAATTTACGAAAAATCAACTCTTCCGAAAATGCCTCAGAAATGATCCTAAATGATCCTAAATGAAAATTGAGAATATCCCCAACTCATTTTGGCAGATTTCAGGCACTTTTTTTTTTCAGGACTCATCGGCGCCGACAGGTCCGGTCCTTACAAAATTTACGAAAAATCAACTCTTCCGAAAATGCCTCAGAAATGATCCTAAATGATCCTAAATGAAAATTGAGAATATCCCCAACTCATTTTGGCAGATTTCAGGCACTTTGTTTTTTCCAGGATCGGAGCCGACAGGTCCGGTCCTTACAAAATTTACGAAAAATAAACTCTTCCGAAAATGCCTCAGAAATGATCCTAAATGACAATTTAGAATATCCCCAACTCATTTTGGCAGATTTCAGGCACTTTTTTTTTCCAGGACCGGGGTCATCGGCGCCGACAGGTCCGGTCCTTACAAAATTTACGAAAAATCAACTCTTCCGAAAATGCCTCAGATATGATCCTAAGTGATCCTAAATGAAAATTGAGAATATCCCCAACTCATTTTGGCAGATTTCAGGCACTTTTTTTTTCAGGACTCATCGGCGCCGACAGGTCCGGTCCTTACAAAATTTACGAAAAATCAACTCTTCCGAAAATGCCTCAGAAATGATCCTAAATGATCCTAAATGAAAATTGAGAATATCCCCAACTCATTTTGGCAGATTTCAGGCACTTTGATTTTTCCAGGATCGGAGCCGACAGGTCCGGTCCTTACAAAATTTACGAAAAATAAACTCTTCCGAAAATGCCTCAGAAATTATCCTAAATGACAATTTAGAATATCCCCATCTCATTTTGGCAGATTTCAGGCTCTTTTTTTTTTCCAGGACTCATCGGCGCCGACAGGTCCGGTCCTTACAAAATTTACGAAAAATCAACTCTTCCGAAAATGCCTCAGAAGTGATCCTAAATGACAATTTAGAATATCCCCAACTCATTTTGGCAGATTTCAGGCACTTTTTTTTTCCAGGACTCATCGGCGCCAACAGGTCCGGTCCTTACAAAATTTACGAAAAATCAACTCTTCCGAAAATGCCTCAGAAATTATCCTAAATGATCCTAAATGAAAATTGAGAATATCCCCAACTCATTTTGGCAGATTTCAGGCACTTTTTTTCCAGGACTCATCGGCGCCGACAGGTCCGGTCCTTACAAAATTTACGAAAAATCAACTCTTCCGAAAATGCCTCAGAAATGATCCTAAATGATCCTAAGGAAAATTGAGAATATCCCCAACTCATTTTGGCAGATTTCAGGCACTTTTTTTTTCCAGGACTCATCGGCGCCGACAGGTCCGGTCCTTACAAAATTTACGAAAAATCAACTCTTCCGAAAATGCCTCAGAAATGATCCTAAATGATCCTAAATGAAAATTGAGAATATCCCCAACTCATTTTGGCAGATTTCAGGCACTTTGATTTTTCCAGGATCGGAGCCGACAGGTCCGGTCCTTACAAAATTTACGAAAAATAAACTATTCCGAAAATGCCTCAGAAATGATCCTAAATGACAATTTAGAATATACCCAACTCATTTTGGCAGATTTCATGCACTTTTTTTTTTCAGGACTCATCGGCGCCGACAGGTCCGGTCCTTACAAAATTTACGAAAAATCAACTCTTCCGAAAATGCCTCAGAAATGATCCTAAATGACAATTTAGAATATCCCCAACTCATTTTGCCAGATTTCAGGCACTTTTTTTTCCAGGACCGGGGTCATCGGCGCCGACAGGCCCGGTCCTTACAAAATTTACGAAAAATCAACTCTTCCGAAAATGCCTCAAAAATGATCCTAAATGAAAATTTAGAATATCCCCAACTCATTTTGGCAGATTTCGGGCACTTTTTTTTTTCCAGGACCGGGGTCATCGGCGCCGACAGGTCCGGTCCTTACAAAATTTACGAAAAATCAACTCTTCCGAAAATGCCTCAGAAATGATCCTAAATGACAATTTAGAATATCCCCAACTCATTTTGGCAGATTTCAGGCACTTTTTTTTTTCCAGGACCGGGGTCATCGGCGCCGACAGATCCGGTCCTTACAAAATTTACGGATCATTTCTGAGGCATTTTCGGAAGAGTTGATTTTTCGTAAATTTTGTAAGGACCGGACCTGTCGGCGCCGATGACCCCGGTCCTGGAAAAAAAAAGTGCCTGAAATCTGCCAAAATTAGTTGGGGTTCTGTGTGCCAAAAATTCCCAATCTCAGATTGACTGCTTTTTTAATAGAAAAGTGTACAAAATGTTTCTTATGTTGCTTGGTATAGTAAAAATGTTGGATCGTAATTTTCAATTGGTATTTCCATTTATTTTTAGAAACACTTTGAGGATTTTGAGTTTGTGTCTCTCTGGCTGACGAACACAATCCGGCTGATGCACACACTCAAACAGTACAGTGGGGAGGAGGTGAGTGAAGTGTTGGTATTGCAGTGATGTCACGCTGACGGCGTGGTGATGCCGTGGTCTATCACAAGTCCAGACCCGATAAAGTCACATATCTGTGACAAGTCCCGCACAAGTCCAGTAACAAGAAGCAAAGGATGAACATGCACAAAAAATGCCTTTGTTGGAGTTCATTTGAATAGCTTGTACTTAAATTAAGACCCAGGGACATGTGGTGGACTTGTGAAGGGTTGTGAGGGCTTGTATGGACTAGTGATAGACTTGTGATGGACTCGACTACAACCCTACCGTGGTGTTGCCACTCACAGGCATGAGATTTTTCAGACTTTTGTCTGAAATCAGACTTTTGAGAAAGATACATGCATTCTTCAGACTTCTCGTCAATTTTCAGACTTTTTCTTTGATTGACAATCTCATCCCTGCACTCAAATTCAATGAGGCCCATATGATTTTTTTCCATCCTGTGTTCGTTTTTTTTTTTCAATGGTGATTAGGCACCATATACCGTGTATTGCATTTATTTGTTACTTTGCACATATGTACTCTTAAGAGAATGATTATTTTTGAACTTTCAGAACTTCTCAAGTCACAACACGCCTCGGCAGAACGACCACTGCTTACGTAACTTTGACCTGTCGGAGTACAGGCAAGTTATGAATGATCTCGGAGTGCATATATACCAGATGCTGATACACATCATTGAGAACAAGATGCAACCTATGATTGGTAAGGGAAAACACACAAATCCTGAATATTCGTGAATATCGCGTTTTCATAATATCACAATATAGAAAGACACATGAATCTAACCGGCACTACCGGCAGCGGTACCAGCATTTTTTTAGTGGTACCGCCTGCACGAAGGGAGAAAATGCAATCTTCCTCCCTTAACGCCGTTACTGCATGAAAATGCGATATTCAATATTATTATATAAAATGAAGCTTTTGCGGACACCGTGCGTTTCTGTTACTGTTCAGCACAGAGCCCAGATTATATGTGTGTGCATGCTGGGCGCACCACGAACACATGCGTATGCGCGCGTCATGGATCGGGGAAATGGATTGCGTGCATGTACAACGCTCGCCAGAGTACAGTAACAAAAAATACTGTACAACAGTAACAAAAGCGCATGCATTTGTAAACCGTGAAAAGAACTGACGTTTTCAACATAAAACAGACAAAAATCTTGCGGAAATCTTACAAAAAGATGTTAGAAGCTTAATTTTATATAACAATAATAATATTGAATGTCTTTTCGGGTGATATGAGAATATACCGCACTCGTCATGAAAATACGTGTCCGAATAATTTCCCAACTTTAAATTACACAAAAGTCTATAGAAAGTGATCACGCCATCTACCCAGTGTCTCTAACAGTGACTCGTGTGTAATTATATATAATTCAGAAGCAGGTTGAGACAGCTATGAGAACACAACACAATGGTGAATGTGCCGTCTACTTATAATGATTCTCGTCTGTATATTTTTTTTATTTACTCTTTTTAATATTTACTGTTGTTGTTTTGAAATAAACTTCATCATGCATCACTCAGGCCCTGCAGTGCTACAGAGTAGAAGTATGTAATTCCTCCGCCCTTGATCTCGAAAATTTGGTTAATCTCTCGCCTCTTGAATCTCCTAATCATCTTGGTCTCTTATCCCCCTGTAGCCATCAATTTTTTTCTAATGCATTGAGTCTATATGGTACAAATTTGTCCGATTGCTGGTTAAAGGGTTCAAGGGAATGGCTCTTGCAATATAGCAGGTGGGGTGGCAGTACTTTTCTTGCCTTCCGGTGTCCCCAGATTTGGCCCCAGAATTTGGGGAAAATATGAGGATTGGGTTTTAGTCCCTGCTTGATCCCATGGGTTTCCCTATTCTTGGGTTTCACATACGTGACCACCCACCCACCTTGACAACCGGTGCTATCCGCCGTTACTGTGTCCATACTATGGCACGCCAAAACGGAAATAATTCAACACTGATAATTTAACGTCAACCCTGAAAAACAAGTTTCAACTTTTTATAAATTAACTATTAACCCTGAAAAATTTACATTTTATAAATTTACCATCAAAAATCATGGCCGGATATGGTACCAACACAATTTTAGTTTCGGTCGAGTTGTCCTGGCGATGAGTGGTTTGGGATCGAGTTGACCTGGGACTGAGTTGATTGGAGAGCCAGTTGGTTTGGGACCAAGTTGACCTGCACCCGTGCGAGTTTCGGGTCATGTGACATGAATGATAAATGGAACACGTGCGTGATGTGGTCACGTGAAATGTTGCCACATTTTTCACAAATTGTTGAAAAGTATTTTTTTAAATGTTGACGCATATTTTGGCATGACTTTTAAATGTTAATAGACTGTTTGAAACTGGTATACCATGCTTTTGTTGGCAAGGTTTTTTTTAATGTTCAGACTTGTTTTTCAGGGTTGATGGTAAAATTATCAGAGTTGAATTATTTCAGCTTTGGCGTGCCATACATGTGCACAAATTCACGCGATGGATGGACACAATAATGGGAGATATGATAGTTGTTTTAACGAAAAACTGTGAAAGTAACATTTTCTAGACTCATTTAGGGCAATTCCAATTCAGAGACTTTGAGGCGTGTAATGCTTCACGTATTCAAGTTGTTTGATTTTAAACACATGTTCTTCAAGCATCATTGATGGAAGTGTCATTCCTGAAAAACTGATTGTAATTCCTTTATCGGTTTCGGACGTACTCAATGAGTACGCCGAAATCAAGGTTTAAAAAAAAACCTATTATGGGATTTTCAGGAATTACGGTATACTGATGCCTGAAGAACATGTGTTTAAAATCAAACAACTTGAATACGTGAAGCATTACAAGCTCTCAAAGTCTCTGAAATGTAAATCTGAATTTATGGAATTGCCCTTTTCTAGATTCAGTCCAGTGGTCCAGTGCAAAATTCGAACCCTGCCTACATGTAGCTAGCTCGTCTATTCAAGGGGTTTTACTCCTGCCTTTAAAATTGCATTTTGTTGTTACTTTATTGTTATCAATCTGTAATGCATAGTTCCAAGATTGCCCAGTTAACCCCGCCCCTTAGATATTGTTGCTATGTGCTCACAAGCTATCGCAAAAAAATTGCGACATGTACGTACAAAGCAACGGGACTCGGCATGGAAAGCACAGATTCATTGGAGAAAACTCAAAGGTATTTATGTTTTGGGGTCGACAGTTACCGTAGCACACACTGAGCGAAGGGCTAGTAATGCAGGGATGACATATACATGTATTTCATAAAAATGCGCTTCCCTACCTTTGAACAGCGAATCGCCCGACATTAAAACAGAAATTCACCCGGTCACAAGCGCATACAACATACAAACTGTATGGGCAGAAAATCGCGTGATCATTGTGTGATGATTGCATCACTTTGACCTATGTGGGCGCCGTCTGCTAGCTCTGTTGTGATTGGTCGCGGGTTCGGCTTGATTGACAGGTCGGAACTATGCATTGGCATTGATAATAATAATGATGCTGCTGATGACAATGCCGCTGATGATAAGTTAAAAATGCATTATTTTGGAAATTATGCCTTCTTCCTCGAAAAACTATTTCCTCATTTGGTGCTTTTCGAGATGCTAAAAATCTTTGTAAGGTTTCTCCAAAATCAACTCGGACATATCAATATTGCCAGATTCAATCTGGCTACTCGGCATTTGCAAAATTCTTGCGTGATTCTTTTGCAATTTATAATGAAATGCATTTAGTTTTTTTTTGGAACACTGTTCCTTAATTCTGAATCTGAAAGACTTTTTGTCAGAAGATGACACCTTGTGTTCCTTTATTTCACATTTCTAATTTTCCTTTCCAATGTTTAATACATTCTTGTCTCTTTATGAGGTACATGTACAAAGGTCCTCTTGAAGGATTCTTTAACTCCAGGTTTTGACCCCTCAGCTACGTGTCTGGCTTGCTTCCTCTCCTCCCCCTCCCCCTTCCCCACAAAAGGAGTTTCCCATTTGGGGTTTTCAAGCATTCCCACTTTTGCTACTTTTCCGAATTTTTACCTCAGTCGACTGACTGTTTTTCCCATACCTTTTGCCACCTTTTTACCTTGTGGCTTAGTGCACTGAATTTATGTTCCTATGCCAGATTTTGGAATGTGGGTTCAAATCATGTCCACAATAAGTGTTGACACTTGTGCCCTTAAGCAAGGCACTTTACCATGCTTGCTTATAATAGAGGCAGAGGCAACTTGGTTGCCTCGATGCGGATTAGTCGCCCCTCGTATTAAAAGAGAGTAGGAGACTGTTAAATCCAGTTTTATTTCGGTATGAGGAACTGGGGTCAATTTCATAAAACTTTATAAAAACGGGTTAGCAGTCGAAATCTTACGTGATGTGTATTACAATTGACTGGTGTTCTGCTACTTTTGCTAAGAATGCAAGTTGACATACAACTTTGACTATTAACCCATTTTTATAAAGCAAACAAATGTTGGATTAAGCACATTTTTCTGCTGAACAACTTTATGGTTTCTACGTAATTGACTTTGGTAGCCTTTATCTTGAGTGGCCTGTGGGCCTTTTAATGGGAGACTTGTATTTAAATAAAAATTGTCAAGTCTACTTTTAAAAACCATTCTTGAATTATAGAATGCAGGAGTAGTTAAATAGTTGTTGCAGTTGTCTGAGGAATCCTGCAGCCGATTTCACGAAAGAGTGCGCAGCTTGCGCAACTTTTGCAAAATGGCGCAAGCCCCATAGCTTGCCTGTAATTTTCACAGGAATGTTGCGCAGCCTACGCAATAAAATGTTGCGCAAGGGGACTTACGCAGTGCGTAAGGATTCGTGAAATCGGCTGCTGATCACCTTGGCCTTTGCAAACAATCAGAAACAATATTAATTAGGGCTTTTTTTTGCCCTACCCGACGTAACTTGGTTACCACTGTATACTCAGTTCTTCCCCGAGACACTATGAGAAAAACTTCATAGCAAGCTCAGGTGGGACTCGAACCCACGACCTCCTGCACACTAGGCAGACGTCTTAACCTCTCGACCACCGAGCTGGCCGGTTCAAAAGTTACGTTAAGTAGGGCAAAACAAACCCTAATCGATATTCATTCTCCTCGACGCAAGCCACCATATAGCGCGAAGGCGGGACTCTAGAATTTATGCAAATATAAGGCATATGACTCTAGGATTTATGCAAATCTATCACGTAACTGGTCTATTCAGAAGCTATTGGGGAATTTTAGTGACGTGGATTATGTAGACTGAGTACATGATAAAGTCATGTTCAGCCTGGCACATGCGTCACATCATCTCTCTTGTCCACTACCGGAACCGAGAATGCGGTAACAGTGTATTTCATGTTGCTATTTGGACTAAACTTCATATTTTTATTTATCCAGTTCCTGCCATGTTGGAGAGTGATAGTGCGGGACTGTCAACAAAACCATCAGGCCTAAGGGGTCGGAGTGCAAGCATGTCCAGTGACTATGATGGGCAGAAAATATCCATTGATTAACTTATAAAACAGGTAGGGAAAGTCACTTTACGAGCCTACTAGCTTTTTTTTGCGAGTGTCTAAAGGCCCGTCTACACGAGCCAACATTTGTTGGCCAACAAGGACCAACATGAAGTTGGAACTTGTTGTGCAGTACATGGATGTGCTCAACCGTTTAAGCATATCTTGACCGCAGTTGGTTGCTGCCTTCACGTGACAGGTGTTCTAATCTGACAGTGGCTCGTTTCTCCAAGGAGCTCCAACAAAGTCGGGCGATAGGAACATGTTCATACATGTTCAAACCAGTTGGACGCTTTCTAGAGTGAGGTCCACACCATTCAACTTTTGGTCGGCCAACATCATCAGACACCTTGTTGGCCAACAAATATTGGTTTGTGTAGACAGGCCTTAAGAACTCAACACGGTTTGATTGGTCAGGCTATGAGCCATGAACTTTAACGCCGCCCTCAGGTCAACCTGCAATTCACTTGCGCCGCGACGGAACACTTGACATCAAGCAAAAAAGTAACACTCGTGTCACAAAACTGAACAAATCATGTGAGTATCGTTAAACAAACGCCAACTCGACACACAGTAATCCCAACCATGCTTATGTCACACACGATGGCGTGAGTTTTCCGCATGCTTATTGGCATGTCACGCACGCGTCGACTGTTCTGTGTCATCGCAAGGTCGACCTGAGGGCGGCTTAAGGTTACACTTCACCATTATACCTCGGCACGCCCAAAAAGTGCCAATTCCTGATAACCCAAAGACAGTTTCAGTACATAAGTGGTACAAATCCCATTCCATTCTTGATGTTAACTATGTTAGTTTTACCTTTTGATTTTCTTTGAAGCTTACTACATTCCTAACGGTCATGAATAATCATGGGACTGACCCCGAAGTCATCAGACAAGCTGTTAAACAGGTAAGATACATAGAGTACTACAGTGAAAACTTCACCCTTTATGTTGTTGTATCCTTGTGCGTGCTTGGAAGTGCCACTGAAATTCGCACAAAATTAACAGATAAAATTGGCTGTTGCAAATTGTGGGAAAGTGTGTAAGACCAGTCTTTATCATTCATTTAAGACCCATGTGACGTACCTCAACCAATAGAAATGGGCAAACTGTCTCAAGTATTTATGAATGTCATACGTGGATTATTCCATCAAGTTGGGGCACAAAATACATCAGTACAGTGGTGTCCATATGTAGCATCGGTATATATGATATAGTGCTCTGCTATATTTGGACATGCAGTCGCTCACCTATTATGAGATTCTAGTTTTACCTATGCTACATGGACACCACCTATGTTTGATACTGTCAAGACATTTTACTGGGTCTGTAGTTTGGTTCACCATAAAGCAAGGACTTTGACTGTAGTGTGGTATTATTTTTATTTTGAATACTCACTGAAGTAGCTGGACTGGGAGACACTGCTTTTCACAAAATGTGACCCAATGTCATGGACAAACCCATTTAGCAAAATTATTGCATGCATCTCCAGAACTACAAAATGTCCCCAACGTCCTCGGATGAATCTCATTTCAACCACTACTCGGTAGTTTTGTGAATTTGACAGGACATTGAGCCAATCCGTATTGACTCTGTTTTCTTCTCCACAGTCCTTCTACTTGGTAACTGCCAGTACTATCAACAACATTCTACTAAGGAAGGACATGTGCCATTGGTCTAAGGGTGTGCAGATAAGGTAAGGGGCCTTCCAAAGTTGTCAACATTTTCACGGTTCTACAAAGCGTAGGAAGGGGGGTGCGGGGTGTTGAGGGCCACGTAAACATATTATAGTATTTGTATCCTTGTGGAGACATCCCTTTGTTGTCATGTACAAAGTGGTTAGAGGGTCGAAAGCAATTTTCAAAACGCTCCTACATTTGTATTTAAACCAGAATTACTTTCCTGAGCTAAAAATTCGACCGAATGTCCCTAATATAAAATACTTCAACTTGCGTGACGGATAAGTATATCTTGGAAATTCCTCCTTTTTTTAGTCAAATCTATTTCTATTTCGTGAAATAGGTGGAGACCTTTTTGTTCCCTATTATACCCGGGTCTCCTGTAGACTACGTAGGGAATGGGGTATTTTACCGGGCAGCTCGAACTCGTACTAAGGGCAATAGATTCGGACGATGCTGATATCAAATTAGAACGAATGATAGTGAGTATGAGGTTGTTTAATCAGCTGCAACAATGGCGGCTAGTTCTCACGCGACACAACAAGGAATTGCGATTGTGAATTAGAGCGTGTCTGAGCTGAGCTGAATACTGTCCATTGTTTGTGGAGTGAAAACTTTCAGAACATTCAGTGTTGTTGTGACGGCTCTGCAAGTTTACTATAGGCCTTAATGTGTACGAATCTGTGTGCGATGGAGAGGGGGAAAAAAAGAGGGGGGAAAAAATTGCTGCAGAATACTTATTATGTATATCTCATTCTCTGGAATGGAACATGATACAAGGGTCAAACATACACCAAATTAAACCTTAATTTGTGGCCTTTTGGCATCACTCAAAATCTGTTTTTAAAGACATTAAGAGCCTTTTTTTGCAGAGCTAGTCACGTATTATTATATACCATGGGAGAACATTTCATTTGACCATCGTTTGCTCATGCATGTAGGTACAACATGAGCGAGTTGGAGGAATGGTTGCGTAGCAATCATCTGTATGACAACAACCTGGAGGAGACATTAGAGCCACTAGTCCAGATTGCACAGCTACTGCAAGTCAAGAAACGAACAGATGATGATGTCAGGCTCATCTGTGAAACCTGCACCAAGCTGACGACCACACAGGTGAGTTGAATGGAGAATGCTTGGGGAGAATTCAAACCCACAACCCTCCGCTTGAGTGCATCATTTGCAGTGACCCCAATTTTTTCACGAGTTGACAAGAAAAAAGTGTTAATAACATTGGATAACAATGGTACCAAACACCACATGATTTTATTTCAGTCTAAAATGGTATTTTGTGTCAGAAACCATACATGGATTTTTAAAGTTTTCGGATAGGCCCTTT
Source organism: Henricia sp. BOLD:AAB3569 (assembly GCA_037783545.1). Taxonomy (NCBI): domain Eukaryota; kingdom Metazoa; phylum Echinodermata; class Asteroidea; order Spinulosida; family Echinasteridae; genus Henricia; species Henricia sp. BOLD:AAB3569. The sequence continues at coordinate 784,338 of JBBELK010000112.1, read as the reverse complement.
CCACTAGAACATTAAACCCCGCCCCAGAGCTGCCTCGGGGTGACGTGCGATTTTTCACCCCCGAGTTCAACCCCTCGTCTTTTCACACTTTTCACACATATTTCACCCCGGGGCGAGCTCCTCCCAGGGATCTGCACCCTCGTTTCCCACTTGAGCAAGTTGGAGCCCGGGGCGAAAGGCCTATCAAGAGGAATTTCTAGTCTTTCTGTCCGTGGTAGCATAATCACCTGACACTTTGGTAGCACATTTCACCCGAAACTGTTTCCACTGTTGGCCAGTTCTGTTATTTCCTTAAAGACGTCATCATCTACGAAGTACATGTACAAGATCAAAACAACTTTGAGATTCCCCCATTACCGAAGCGCTAGGGCGTAGCTGCACAGTTGATGCACCACTATGCTACCCATGCAGCGCGTGCGTTTGGAACCCACTAACTGACTATACCCAGGGCATGGCAAAGACTATGCCCAGGGGCATAGTCAATTACAGCAGACGCGGGGTCTAGCTAATTCAATGCCCCCCACTTTTAACCAATCAGATGACAGGAATCTACGCATGAAGTATATAATGCAAACTATTGCCCCTCTGTGATTTTGAAACAGCAGGCCTGCTAAATAGCGGGCCTTCCGTCTCAAGATCACCCCAGGACATGGTTTGCACTATCACCCTCATGAGCAGTCAATATTTGTATCCTACTTGATATGGTACCTAATAACTGCAGAAGTGATGTGTGCAATTCCAACCTCTGTTTCCAAAAAGCTACAGTCGCCAGATTTCACACGATGTTTAGACATTTGTATAACATTTTTTGCTCTGTAGCACAAAATGAAACTTGCTGACTTTACGGCCTGTTAGTGGTGGACAGTCACATATAATTAACTCATCTTGCAAAAGTGACTGATGGAGTCTTTCTTTCTTTTTTTCCTCCCTTTTAAACTCGTCCTCCCAGGTTGTGAAAATCTTGAACCTTTACACGCCTGACGAGTACGAAAAGAAGACAGAAGTTTCATTCATTCGCAAGGTTCAGGCCGAACTAGGAGGTAGAATGGACCCAAAGAAAGAAGCACAGCTCTTGATCGACACCAAACACATGTTCCCAGTAACGTTCCCTTACAACCCGTCGTCCAGACTGCTCAACGAAATCACCATTCCAGAGTCATTCCACTTGGATTGCGCCAAGAGAGTATGAGCGGTCTCCGATAATTTTTTTTTTGTAAGGTTTCGGTCGTACACGGTTAGGCAATGTGTGTGAACTTGTGGCGTTTACACAAATATCCCAAGTGTAGTTTTGTTGTCAACATTGGTTGAAAACCGGTAGCGTAGATTTTGGGGTTTAGCTAAACAAAGTCGTGATCACTAATTGTACCTCACTATTGTGTATTTTCACGCTGTAAATTTAGTGGCCTCGTGTTCCAACCCTACCAGAGTCTATCTTCTTCAAGGACCAAATGACTAGGACAAGCAAACAAAAACGGCACATGAAAACATGATGTTGGGAGGAACATAAAGAGAAGCAGTCAGGAAGAAGGAAGGGTTGATGAGGTGGAAAGCCAATAGACTACTAAAGTGAAAATGTCACCCTTTGTGTGTTGCCAAGGTTGCTTGGTCTACACTAAAACTGTTTCCCTGCAGCCGATTTCACGAAAAATTTCGTAGCTTGCGCAACTTTTGAAAATGGCATAAGCCCCATAGGCTTGCGTGTAATTATCACAGAAATGTTGCGGGTTCACGCAGTGCATAAGGATTCGTGAAATCGGTGGCCGCACTTTAGCAAGGTATGTTTCAGATTACCAGCGAATGTTTAGACCCAATTACCATGGCAACTGACGTCACACTTTAGTAGTCTATTAGGGAAACAAAGGAAGGTCTGGCGCTGGAGGGTGAACGAAACGGGGATTAGGAGTACATAGGAAAGAGGGTAGTGGGAGAAAAGGACAAACAGGGGCTGGGTTTGGGGCGGGGTGGGGAGGGGAGGGTAGGAAAAATGGGAGACTGGGAAAAGAGAGGGTACTGTATTATTCCAAATTCTCAAAATTCACGAATTTTTACACACATCTTGGGAGGGTTGGGGTTAAAGTCATATGCTGGAGAGGTAGTTAAAGTCCCATTAACGTTGCATAAAGCAACGTCAATTTTCAATGTTGGCATATCCAAAAAATTTAGATAATGGTGTCAGTACATTTTCGATTGGTGGTCCTATACATTTGTCAAATAGATTATTGACAAACTGTGTTATATCCCACAAAAAATGTTTTACTTATTGGAATTTGCCATTTGTAATACAAAATGGCAGTTTTTTTAAAATGCCCAAAATGGATATATAGCTTTTTGCAATGAAACTCTTCACATGTGACAAGGAGTTAAAATATGTATGCTTGAACGCACTCGTCAGGTTCACACACATTGCATTTTGGGCTCTCAGTCACAATAATATTCTTCCCATTATTTGTCTATAAATTGCAATGTGCAGTGTAGCGTCTGAAAAAAATAGGATATTTCATTGTTTTCATTTCTCTGGTATCCTTGGGTCGTAACTTCTTTCTCAAGTAATGTGCAACAAGAGATTCAAGTTGACAGAAAAAGGATGTTGAAAAGATTATCAACCAAAACAATTCTTACAACACAACTAATGGTCAAACGTTTTTATTAACCCTGCGGTGCGCGTGGGCGATCCAGGTACCTCGTTACAGGAGTTGTACCAGTCGACAGCTGGCAGTGTGTAACTCAATAAACGGGGCAGATACCCCTGCATAAATGGACTCTTAGCATTTACAAATTCATTCGGACGGTCTAGAGATTGTATAAACCAAGTGCGGATCCAGTAATTTTTGGTGGGGGGTGGGGGTTGGCTAAATGGCTAAATGGGCAGTCAAAAGCTCCGTTTATAACTAGAACTAGATACGCTAAAAAGCTTGACTGAAAAGAACGTGCCCAACAGATGACTGACATCGCTCCAGTTCCCAATTGATCAATTCATCAATTTCATCAACTGCATCAATTACACCGCCCCCCTCCCCCCCCCCCCCCCCCCCCCCCCCCCCCATGCCAAAGCCGTCTGTGCACAGTCAATGGGGAATTCCCATTTGGGCCTGCTGGCCTTGTAACTGATACAGCGGGTGAATGAACGTAACTAGGCCACACAAATTCCTCAAGCGTATAAAGTCATGAAAAATGAGATTTTAACTAAATTCATACGCAGAGTAATTAACAAAAACGCATAATTAGCCAGTCGGCAACTGGTAGGGTCCATTCCCGGAGGGTTAATGAGCAACTTTATTTGGAGTTTTTACTGATCTTGATGTCATTTTTGGCAGTTGACATCGTGGGTCATTTGGGAATAGCCCCAATAAAAAGTACACAAACAAATCTGGACACTGAGGATCGAGTTTAAGTATTAAAGATTCACGTTGACTATGTGGACTGTGACGTCATGATGACATCATTTTAAAGCTTTGCGCATGCGTCATGTTATTTTGTCCACTGCTGGAATCAAAAATGCGGTATCATTAAATAACCAAATAGTTACACAATAAGCGCACCTTTTTTTCCAGCTAGTGCGGAGCAAAGCAGGGAGCAGGGATATGTAAATATATTACATTGTAGTTAAAAGAAAGACAGAAAAACTATACTGAATTTGTATAATACATTATGCCAGGATGCTGACTTTGTATATACATGTATACATGTACATCTGTCTAGATGATCCATGTAATAATATTAATATGCATTCCGTGTATACATTTGTCGCATATTTACTAGAATTTAAAGAACAAATTAGTTTAATTGGTTATTTTCATTATATTTGGTAAATTGCAAACAAAATTATTTTTCTACTTACATGCCAAATAATTTGAATTTCACTTTGAAGTTAGGATTAGTTTAAGATTTCAGAAAATTTTTCTAAATAGGCTTTGAAATGTTTGTAATTGCAGAATTATGAGAACCTTGGGCAGTGAATAAAACATTGCCTTAAGGTTTTTAGGCTTAAATAATTTGATAATTTTTTTTGTTTTACCTCTTAACTTGGTGTCGTAACTTAAAAATAATGCTGGATTCTTTAGCGCACATCCACGACTGACGACATTTATCATCATCCCTGGTCATTTGGCTCAATTCCCAGGTACCCATTTACTCCTGGGTGGGAAAGGCAATTTACGGCAAAGTGCTATAATTTGCCTCTCCCTATATATCCACCAGGAGAAAATGACTGAGAAAAAAGGCACAGCACTCCTGTTAGTGTTTTGACATGCACCTTATATCTGTACGATGTAAGTGTATGATGTAATCACTTCTACGGCATATTTCATAACACGACTTTTAATTAGAAAATACTGCAGTAGAACAGATTACATGTAGGCATACTAGCTGAAATCTCATCACCTGGTATTCTGCCAATTTCTGCTATAGACCGTATTGATTATTAGCTGCCATCTTGTGGGGCATTAATGTAAGCACAAAATGTGCAACCATGCATGTCCTACAAGATGGCAGCTATTCGATAGTCTGTACGCATTGTTTTTTTTGAGACAAACTAAAAGCTGGTTGTTTTAAAGATATACAGTCCGTGGTTCTTTTTATCTCCGAACTTTATTTTAACAACAAAACATCGTACTTTGTATTTTAGACATTGGCAATCCTGTGAAAATGCCGTTTTTATACGGCTGTTGTTTGCACCTTGCCTACACTTGCCCACATCGGACTTCCCATGTTTGGTCTGTGGCGCGTGCATGCAGCGCGCCCTTTGGACTGGTGGCCTGTAAAATCTCTTTTCTTCTGCCTCGGAAGAATTTCCGAAACAGAGGAACAGATATTGGACAGGCCACCCGTCCGAGGGGGCACTGTGCGCTGCGCGTTGTTGTATACCGATTACGGGTGGTCAGTCTACGCCTTGAATTATTGACAGTAATTGTGCGATAACTAAACATTGGTCGTTTTTTTCGTTGATGTCTCATTTGAAAGCGAATAACTTTTATGTTTCTAGAAAATGATCACACCCAAAACGCACGGACTGTATATCTTTAAAAACTCGGAAACAAGTTTTATTCACACCTGGTACCCTCCAATTACTGGACCACTGTTTTGAGAAAGGGAACCAGCTTAATATACTTCATATAGCTAAATATTATAATGCACTGATGATGTATAGATTTGTGAATACAAATTTAGAAGTGGTACATTGTCACAGCGGTGTAAATTGTACATATCTATTTGTTACCAATTCAATCATGTTGCGATAGAGTAATATATAATTTACAATAATATAGATTGCACAGGATATACTCAAATTACATTCATTAAAAGGAATTCTAGGGGGAAAGCATTAGCTTTCCTTTGTAAAAACACAAATAGCTACTGCTAACATTCCTTTCTAACAGAGTACGGTTATTTTTCTTTGTAAAAACAAAAGGCACTTTAATGAACAACACAGTTTGTTTCCAAGTGTAATTAACCAGTGGCTATTGATGTAATGTGTGCCCTATAACACAGCATTTAGCAATTTATCAAAAAGCAGTCTTAACGGTACATTCTGCGCGATATAAAACAAATAACAGGTAGCTCTAGCAATACATAAATTGCAACAATATTGTCCGAAAAAGACAAACTAGTGTCCGCATTGGACTTGTTTTTTGGGAGGTTTTACCGAGACGATGGTAAAATGAAAAATGGCCAAATTTTAGTGCTCTCCACATTTGGACTTTTTCGACACGGGAAATTGTACCGAGACCGTGAGAGAGCATGCGCAGTGTCCCTTCACAGTATGACCTTCACGGCCCGGACATATGCTTCCAGAGCGCTTTTCCAACTCGATGTGTCCACATTGGACTTATTGTCTCGGAAAAAGTTCCTTGGTCAATTTTCCTAGGCAGCAGTTGGCCAAGAAAAGTTTTCCGGAAAGAAACTTCCGAGGCTGTCCGCAGTGGATTAAAAATAGGAAAGTACGCATCGTCTCGGTAAGTTTGACCAAAAAAAGTCAAATGCGTACATAAAGCAGGCCTTAAAGGCACAGGCTCGTCAGCAATGCGCGCCCGCCAAATTCGTGCTCGAAACACGCAGCTCCATGCCTTTGCTATGGAGCTGCGTATTGCGTGGCACACATTTGGCGGGCGCGCATTGCTGACGAGCCTGTGCCTTTAAGCCTCTTTGACAAAGCCCAGTGTGTAGTAAATTTGTATTAATTAGTAATGTAATAATTATGAACCCAAGAGTAAAATACCCCATGTATGTAACATTTGTAGCAAACATTATTTCACATTTTTATTTATCCAATTATTTGTACTTTCATTATTTACTTATAACCCAAAGGACATTCTTTTTATAAGCCTGCTACATGTATTCACTTGTAATCCCAATTACCGACCAACAAATGTATTTATAAAACACTAGGCCTATATGATCCCTAATTTGACAAAGGTTCTTTGTTACAGTTCTGGTATGAATATTATACAAGCAATGGCCAGCTTTTCCTCCGTTTAAATGTATTTCCAGACATAACCAAAAAATGAGTAATTGGTGTTGAGCTATGTACATGTATAGATTTAGCTACCGGCTCTGGCAATATAAATAAACCTTCTACATGACATCACTTGGCACTGCATGTTTTTTTTATTAGCTGTGTTCCCAGTGGATAGACATGTATATAGACTACATGTACCATGGCAACTTTAGTAATCTGAAAACATCCAAGGCATATTAGTTACTCATATCAAAGTCAAAAGGCAGGTGGAATATTTCCAATATTTTAAAACAATGCTAAATTTCTGGGTTTTGGATTTAAATTAGTACATGACGTAGGCCTATAGATCGTATCGAATAGCCGCCATTTTATGGGGCACCTTTTGTTACTTAAACCGTTCAACAATGCAAGCACAATATGTGTAACCATGCATGTCCTCGAGGAACAAAGAAACTGCCCCACGAAATGGCGGCTACTCGATAGGGTCAATAGGCACCTGATTTATGATTAACTCCATAAAATTCTCTATTTTTGCGATACTGTGGTTATAGCTGCACAAACTTACGACAATCTACGTTCATTTCACGCAGTTTCCAATCTCAAGTTAATATACACGTTTAGCATACATGTAGGAACAAGTGTGGAATACATACAGGCCCTTCAACATCTTCAGGCAATAATTAAAGGGGACCACTAAACACTTATCTGAGGAATGGGCTCAAAGTCCGATTTAAAGGCAGTATACATGATTGGTTTTTATTGCCACAAATTTCAAAAATAGATGGGATGGATCAAAACTCATTTGTGTTATAATGAATAAACGCTAATTTCGGCCAACGGCAAGGCCGCTGTGGTAGTGAGCGGAGCTCCGAGTCCTGAGGACCCCCCGTTCGGTTCCTCGCAGCCCTTATGATCAAGTTTTGAAAAAAAATAACTAAGTCCGGACTTTCACCTTAAGTATCTAAGATTCGGAGCAAATATCTGCTAACGGCAAGGCCGCTGTGCTGGTAGTGAGCAGAGTTCCGAGTCATGAGGACCCCCCGTTCGGTTCCTCACAGCCCCTTATGATCAAGTTTTAAACAAATAACTAAGTCTGGACTGGTACCTTATATATCTAAGATTCGGAGCACATTTCTGCCAACGGCAAGGCCGCTGTGGTAGTGAGCGGAGCTCCGAGTCCTGAGGACCCCCCGTTCGGTTCTTCGCAACCCCTTATTATCAAGTTTTTAAAAAATAACTAAGTCCGTACTGGTACCTTAAGTATATAAGATTAGGCACTAATTTCAGCCAACAGCAAGGCCCCTGTGGTAGTAAGCGGAGCTTCGAATCCTGAGGACCCCCGTTCGGTTCCTCACAGCCCCTTGGAATAGTCAAGTTTTGAAAAAAATAACTCAGTGCGGACTGGTACCTTAAGTATTTAAGTTTCGACGCGAATTTCGTACAACAGCAGTGGTCCTGTAGCTAAGTGCGGAACCGCGGTACCGAAGAACCCCGGTTCGAAACCTGGAAGACAGATTTTTATTTTCACGTTCTCCTGCTTAGGCTATTCCTTAAATATTATAGAATCGATATTCTCGCGGGGGGACCCAAGATGGAGGATGCGGTAAGGGTGTCGCTCCCCAATCGGGCGTTGCCGGTTCGAATCCCGCGGCAGACAGGATCCCACACGCCCGTGGCTGTTCGAGTTCCACGGTACTTCGACATCCACGGGTGTTGGTCCCCCAACTAGATAAAATAAAACGAGCTTTTGCTAACATCTTGTACAATAATTCTCTCTAAGTACAATAAAAATCCTGACCCTTTTTCCCTTAAAGGATCTCTCTTAAAACCCCTCAAGGTGACGGGTCCGAGGGTTGAACCCCAACCGGCTTATCGGGAGTCAGAGTACACATCCATTGTGCCAACTCAGTCTTCCCTTAAGAATTGTGTTCGGAACTTATATTTAAACCTTAGGTTGCAATGAAACATCTGAATTGAACCCAAGTAGATCAAAAGAAACAATAATCCCTCACAACGACGGGAATTGAACCTCGATCGCCTGATCGGGAGTCAGAGTACACATCCACTGTGCCAAATCAGTCGTCCTTGAAACATGTGTTCGGAACTTATATTTAAACCTAAGGTTGCAATGAAACATCTTGAAATGAACCCAAGTAGATCAAAAGAAACAATAATCCCTCACAACGACGGGAATTGAACCTCGATCGCCTGATCGGGAGTCCGAGTACACATCCACTGTGCCAACTCAGTCGTCCTTGAAACATGTGTTCGGAACTTATATTTAAACCTTACGTTGCAATGAAACGTCTTGAATTGAACCCAAGTAGATCAAAAAGCAACTACAATCTCACAGCGACGGTAATTGAACCCCAATCGCCTGATCGGGAGTCACAGTACACTTTTTGTACACATCCACTGTGCCAACTCAGTCTTCCCTGAAGAAATGTGCTCGGAACTTATACTTCATTGCAGGTTGAAGTGTAAGTAGGATTTTTGTTATTGGCCATTGCAACAATGCATGGGTGAGGTCACAATTCTGTGTGTGTTACGTGTTAGTATAACACGGCATTAATCTCGACCTCTAATTGAACGTCCAGGTTAACACCACGCTAACACCATGTTAAATTTCTGCACTGTACATAGGGCGAAGTCACAACTCTGGGTTTCGTGTTAGTGTAACAGATCTGTTAACTTAATCAGAATTGTGATCTCAGAACAAACACCGTGTTAACTCGATGTTAACATGGTGTTAAAATCGAGTTATGGAGCAAACCCTCTACAGTATATGAACATGATTGGGTAGCGGCAGTGTACAATGACAAGTGGTACATGACGAAGATGTTTTCATTCACTTTATGAAGAGCAGTGACAAGTTTCCTGATCTCTTCAAATGGCCTGTATCATCAGATTACCTGTGGATCCCTAGAGGCAAAATTATGTGCCGCATTAGTCCACCTGAACGGAAAGTAACATCAAAACGTTTGTTTCGATTAAATGACGAGGACAAATTGGAGATCGAAGCAAAGTTTAGCCGCTATGTCACAGAGAATAACTGAAGAAAACAATACTAACTGTATCGAAACATACGTTACCAGTTTCATACATTGTTGAAATATCTGTCGTTCTTTACGAAATGAATTATTTTCAGTGTACAGTTGCTCTTATACTTTTCCCTTATAACTTGTTCTACTTGTTGTAAGGTTTATAAAATTTATAGCTTTTAAAAATATAAGAAACGTTTAAGTTGTTGTTTTGCAGAAGAGACTGATTCTTGAAACAAGGGCTTGTATATTAATGCCTTTGGTAATTGCTTTTATGGTCCATTTTGCATGCTTGAACACAAGCCATTCTCAAATCAGCAAAGGTCAAGCAAAACACGAACTGTCCCGAACTGTCCTGAACGTTTTAAGTTGTTGTTTTGCAGAAGACACTGATTCTTGAAACAAGGGCTTGTATATTAATGCCTTTGGTAATTGCTTTTATGGTCCATTTTGCATGCTTGAACACAAGCCATTCTCAAATCAGCAAAGGTCAAGCAAAATATTATTACCAAAATCAATCAAAGTCAAATGTCCTAAGAGGAAACATACGTTACCAAAGTTGAAACTTACGTTACCACAATTTGAGCCGATTTGTAATAAACTCCTCCCACGAGAAGTTACTTTTATTTTTTTAGGCGAAATGTTTACAACCATAGTAACAGAAGAGTTCTATAAGAAAATGAAAATTTACAGTTTTGTATAAACTGACGACGTTTCTCTTTGGAACAGGAATAATGTGAAATAATTTACCTGTGCTATTTATGATGTTTTTTTCAACATATAAGTCCTAACTTTGTCAATAATTCTCTTGACTCCCATTGTCGGTCGTATACACATTCCAAAGTAAGAGTACGTTGGTGGGAAGAACTGTGTGGCAATTTTAAGCAGACAAAAACGAAAGAAACTACAGGTAACGTAAGTTACTTTACAGAAATTGTCACCATGTGCACATGTGTATGCAACAAAAATGAAAGGGAATGTATTATATATTAATACTTCTGGGAAAAGTTTCAGAAGATGTTAAGTTTTGTTTGGCAATCAAAATGCAAATCTGTTCTGAGAACTTAAAATTTCAGATTTTCATTTTTCCATTTGTACCGATGTACTGGAAATGGCTCGCTAGAGACTGGGCCTAGTTAGACATGTAGGATTACCATGATTAGGCTGGGGATTAGGCACAACCCCCGTGCCAGCTCGTCATACAGTAACCGTATGATATAGCTACATGCGTGACAAAAAAAAATGGTGGGCCAATGTTATTGAGTTTACTCTACTTGAGTGAACTCAGACATAGCCTATGCTATGTCAGATACCACTGTTACGCTGATGACATTCAAATTACATGTATCTTTCTTTTACCCCAAGTAAAGATAAAGTTGGTGTTATCGAGAGGCTGAAATCTTGCTTAAATGCTTAGGTATGTAAGAGAAATTTAATTGCCGCGGTAACCAGAGAGGGCGCCCTTTGTCTTGCCCCTTGTCGAGAAAGTTCCCTTTTCCAACTCTCTATCAAGCTTGGAGGCGGTGCCCGGTTGGTTCTGGGTAAGAAATTCCGTTTTTGAAGTGTTAATGAAAACAGAATACCTTATGCATATTATCATGTCAATGTTGGAATATCGTAGCTTCGATAGAGACCAACAATTGTTTTATTACGACTCCATTTAGTTGGGTTTTGGGAGTGAAGGTTTGGGGTCTAACGGAAAGCTTTGCGCGCGTGTAGCCTAGGCCTACACACTGTAACGGCACCTTTTATGCACCGTACTCTTATGTAAACACTGACTTGCACGTTTACTTTATTAACGTATAGTTCGTGACTGGACTTTGTCTGCAGAGACATAACACGAACTGTTATACAAATATTGAGCCCAGGAGCATGCTGGGATAGGGTCAAAGGTTATTCTGGTTAAGATGGCCGACGCTCCCCAAACACGTTTAGTTACCCTTTAAACACGTTTCACAAGAAACAACACCACAACTACAATGATTTTGGTATACACCGCTTGGCGCTGTGACCTGGATGCTTTATTACACGAACAACTCCATGTCCATCGAACTAGGAATAAAAGGTTTGATTCCTTTATCGCCAATTAAAGACAAACAGAGACATGGATAATCAGCTTGTTATTGAAGCTAACGGGTATATTTACCCGAACGCACACCCGTTGTTAAGCTTCAGTCACATCGAAGCCGGCGTGTTCCCGGTGACCCACGGAGAGCCACGGTGCTGAAAATGGCCGCGCCGTGGCTCACCGTGACGAAAATTGCAAATAAATCGTCGATGCTCGACTCGAGACCGTCCAGCAAGGTGAACCACGGGGTGGAGCCGGCGTGGACCCGGCGACAATACGGTTTATTCCCGGCGTGCTCCCGGTGAGCTCCCGGCGTCGCCCCGGTAGGGCACGGTGCCCCACGGTGGAATACGGCGAGCTCCCGGTCTGCCACGGCGAGCTCCCGGCGTCGGGCCGGTGCGTCACGGTGCGACACGGCGTGCTCCCGGTGCTGCACGGCGAGCTCCCGGTCTGCCACGGCGTCCTCCCGGCGTGGGCCCGGCGTCGCCCCGGCGCGCGAATTATGGGATAATCTGGTATAAAGGATCCTCATAACTGCTTTGGCATCCATGCTGTGCACATCGTGAAATTGCAAGAAAAAAAGAACAAGATATCTATTATCTATTTTGAAGATTGTGAAGAAGAAGAAAGAAGAGAAGATGCCACCAAAGAAACCGGCAAAACGCCTCACTATCAAAACGAAGGTGCCCAAGAAATCTACCAAGAAGGCGAAGGAAGCCTTGGAGGAGTCCGAGGAGGAGGTCGATGTCCAAGATGGTGACGACTACGACGAATCTCCGACCCGGTCCCATACACGTTCGCCATCGCCACGTGATCCAACTCCCCCACCTGCAGAAGCGGGTACTTCAAAGGCCAAGCCGAAGAAGCCTAAACAAACTGTGACAACGCTTCTCACCGACGATGATGAGGTTGGACTGGGGGAGTGGCTACGACTCCATGAATGCATCTTCAGGAAGACGCTGAAGAGATACCACGACGCTCCACACAAGAAGGGGTTGTGGCAGGACAAGGCAAGGGAGTTGAAACTGGAGTCGGGGCAGCTACTTCAAACCTGGTATAATAGTATCCGGACCAGGATCGGCAAGATCCACAAACTTAGGTCGGGGTCGGCGACGAAGGAGCTAACAGCAAGGGACGCCTTCCTCTGGTCCAACTTCGGCTTCCTGTCGGACCACATCCACACAATGAAGGGGAGAACAGCAGTCACTGTAAGTATAAAATACTGGAAACTTTGAACTATGACAATAATTATTATGCTGATACCTTATTGGAAAATGTTCACATGTATAAAATGTCATGTTATTTAATATTCTTCTCTCTTTTGCTTTGCCCTAACAGTTGAATTTGATCGCCGATCTCGACCCTCCTTCCAGAGCATCATCCATCATGGCGAGGAGTTAGGATTCATCCGGATCCGACTTGGAGGATGACCTGGAGAACTCGGTCCTCGAGCGTCAACTTTCCACGGAGAAGTCCGCCGACAGTTTGTCTGCAGTCGTCGCTCCAAACCCCCAAGTGACTGCGAAGAAAGGTCGGGGCAAGGTCAAGGGAGCGTCGAGGGTGAGGGACCACAGCGACGAAGAGGTCCTCGACATCAACCAGGACGTGTTGAGCCAACTCGAGAGGCAGCAGAGGGAGACGGGGCGGATCGTGGGGAACATCGGGACCATGCTCACGGGGGAGAAGATGTCGTCGAATGCTGCTTGGGGAGTGTGGATGGGGACTTTGGCCGACAAAATAGACGAGAGGCTGCACCACCAGATGATCCGGAGCACGACGACCACAATGATGGAGCTCATCTCCACATCACGTCTCCTTCCGCCTCTTCAGCCTCTTCCACCTGTCCCTGCTGCCGCGTATTTCCCAATTCAACAACTTCAATAATATCAGCAGCAGCAGCAGCCCAACCCTCAACAACAGCAGCAACAAGAGCAGCAAGGCAATGACGACATCCAAGGGGCCGGGACGAGCACGTTCCTGGATATGATTCCTCCGCTCGCACCTGTACCACACAGGAATGGCTCCTGGGGCAGACAGTCTCAGCAACAGCAGGGCCAATCTTCCCATCAGCAGGGACAGGGACAGTCTCAATCACAGTCGCAGTGGACACAGTGGGACACTACGATGCCAACATCAGGACAACGCACCGCCATCAACACCTCCAACACGATAGTTCTACCTCCACGACCAAACAGCACCCCGAACTTATCACAGTCGTCTATTCCCAACTTGTCGGGGCTTTCGGACGTGTTGAACACTCCACAGAACCTCATTCCACAGTCGCCATCAGATCAGCAGGCAGACAACAGAGATCAGGGACTCGGTGGCGGGGGTTTTCTGCAGTGACCATGAACAATGATCTATGAACTGTTTGACATTCATGTATTGTTATGTTTTGTGATACAGCCTATTTGATTTTTATATGTATATATTTTCTATGTTAATAAAAATCACAGGCTTTGGAAACTGACAAATGTTTTTGCGTTCCTGAAATATACTGAAAAAGTTTGGAAAAGTTTGAACAAAAAATTTTCCAATAATAAAGATATGTCATGAAAAAAGATAAGAAACCAAAACCAATCAAATAACAATCATTTGTCATGTCTTAATATTATTATAGGAACACTTTTGATGTGAAAAACGAACAGTATATACTGACCAATAAAAAGAAACCAAATATATAACCATGAGGAAAAAATAGGAAGAAAGATAATAACCAATCAATAGTTATCTCTGCTGATAATAATGATAACAATATTTATAAGAAGAGATCACTATTCATTGGTTTAAAAAGTTATAAGAAAAAGGTCAATTTTGATTGTATTAATATCCTTGGTTTTTGATTGGTTTCTTTCTTGTTTTTTTTCTTTTCTTTTATCATAGCAAGTAACAAGGGCCATTTCATGCTTGACAACAAAAGATAAGTTTGTAATTACAAATTTTTTTCTAGTTGGTCGCAAAGTATTTTATTAACTCTGATTGAAAGACAATTTAATTTCAGATATCAAATTTTTATTAAACATCACATCATATCACATTTAGTAATATATCGCAAACATGTTAAAACAGTATCATTCATACATCATTGAAACAGTCCATTTTTCAGTGTTCACAACAGTTCAGTGTTCAGATCATGTCTTCCTGCCAGGACACAGATCCAGCGTCAGAGTTGTAGTATGCACATAGGTATTCCCGCTGTAGTTTGGCTTTCTGGGTTGTCGTGTTGTTCGCGAAATCCGAGATGCCATCGGTGAGAGCAGCGTCCTCGCGCCAGATGCCCGGGATGATGTTGTGGTTGGCTTTCTCCTGGTCTGCCTGAGCGCGGACTTCCTTCGGTTTCTTATCACGGAGAAGATTATGGAGAATCACGCATGTAAGCGCAATGGAAGTCACTGTTTTTGGCTCTTGTTGCAGTGTCGTCAGCAGGCAACGCCAGCGATGCGCCAGAATACCGAAGGCATTCTCCACGATGCGTCGAGCGCGAGACAGTCTGTAGTTGAAGACCCTTTGCCCTCTCGTCATGTTCCGGAGCGAGAACGGTTTCAAAAGACAGGTCCTCAAAGCGAACGCGTCGTCGCCCACGATGAAGTATGGCATGTCCTTGTCGTCGTTTGGAATTGGATCTGTGGCCGGAAAGTTCAGAGTCCCGGCTTGGATCGCTTCCTTCAAGTCCCCGTTGTTGAACACCTGCGCATCCCCGGCGGAACCGTTGCACCCGACCTCGACCCAGGTAAATTTATAGTCCGCATCCACCAAGGCCATCAAGATGATAGAGTGAAAGCCTTTGTAGTTATAGTAAACTGATCCCGCGTTCTTCGGACACCTCATCGCGATGTGCTTCCCGTCTAAGGCGCCCAAGCAGTGTTGGAAGTTCCAGCGTTTGGAGAAGTCGTCGCTGATCTTCTTCCACTCCACGGTCGTGGTAGGGGTTGGTATCATCTCCTCGGCAAACTCAGCGATGATAGCTTCACAGACGTCGCGGATGATAATCGAGATGGTGTTGTGAGCTACCCGGAACCCGTACATCACCGAGTGATAGCTGTCGCCCGAAGCGAGGTAGCGTAAAGTTATCGCCAACTTTAGGCCTGGAGACAGAGGCTTCCGGTAGTTGCACCCATGCTTTTTGATGCGTGGCTCTATTCGCTGGAGGATCTCCCGGAACGTGGGATAATCCATCCGCAGGAAGTTCTTGAATCCCTTCGTGTCTTCTTTCTTCAACTCAGCAAACAGCTTTCGGTACTGGCCATACTTCGGTCTCCGTAGCAGCCACTGCCGGACCCAGATACTTCGTTTCTTCTTCTGTTTCTTCTGTGCCTTTTCTTCAGCTTTTTCTTGTATTTTCTTCTTTCTTTTCTCTTGGTTGAGCTTGAGTTTTGCCACTAAAATGGCGTTTTCGTTCATTTGTTCGGTCAAATGAAGTTGGAGACCCATCAGTCGTAGTCGGTCCTCGCTGGTGATGTTGGAGTCACCCATGTTGACGTTTCAGGATCAGTTTCGGAAGTGAATCTGAAATGAGAAATCCATATCTTTTATACCCTCACCGTGTTCCATCGTGATGCACCGGGACGTACCGGGACATACCGTCTCGCCGCCGTACTCGCGCCGTGCTCGCCGTAGTGACACCTTGACGCCGCCGTGTTGGCACCGTGTCGTACCGTGGCGTACCGTGATGCCCCGTGTCAACGCCGTGTCGGCACCGTGTACACACCGTCATGGACCGTGGTCGACCGTCTTGGCACCGTGATGAACCGTGTCCAAACCGTGGCGCACCGTGGATGCACCGTGGCTACGCCGTAGCTCTGCCGTGGTCCACCGTGTCGAGGCCGGGATGCACCGTGCTCGAAAATACACTCCCGGTACGTCATGGCCCCAACACAGCCCCAACACGGTGCTCCCGGCGTCAATACGGCGCCGAGACGGTGTCGTCCCGGAGCATCACGGTGTCACGGCGCCTCACGGCGCTTCACGGCGAGTCACGGTAGTTTAAAGCATGTTTAAAAATTATTTTTTGGCCCACGGCGCGCCACGTTTCATCACGGCTTATCACGGAGTGCCAAGGTGTCAAGACGGCGTCAAGACGGCGTGGTCCCGATCGACCACGGTTCGTCACGGTTCTCACGCCGTGGCTCGCCGTGACTCGCCGGGAGCCCTATGTGACTGTAGCTTTACGTTGGCTGCCAGATACGAAAAACCACAAAACCTTTTTAGGAAAAAGTGGAAACGTACGCCTGACCTATGCGAACCAACTGCTTTCAGGCTAGCAAAAAAAACAATGGTGTCCCCTCCCCCAAAGATAAAAAGTTTTGCAGTGTGCATCCCGCAGCATGCAAGCGTGAAGTGAAGCACTGCGTGTCACTCTGTAGCAGAATAACGTTGCATAGTATTGTAGACAGGCGCTCCATACCTTGTGAACTGTCAAGCGACTGCATGATGGGATAGCTAAAAGGTCAAGGGTCATTCTTATTGTCATGTCTTCCGATCAGCCTGACATGTGATTGTGTGTTACATTAAATCGTTGTGAATTAATCGTTAAACATCTGGTCGATCACCACTTTGTTCCAGTATTCGTGGTTCCTGAATTCTTAGTAACGTTTAGCCCGTTACATTCTGGCGTAGTCGGCAGGATTTTCGCGATAAAGACAGTGGTTTGATCTCAGTGTTGCAACGTTTTGTGATTGAATTTTCGTGCGTTTTTACGTGACTGTATTGTGCTGTCAACTCGTCCCAGTATTGAGACTGTGTTAAGCCGTTGTCTCGAAATTCACCTATCGACGTAAGTGAACTGTAAATACCGAACTTTTGAGCGATAATTATCCTTCATCATGGATAGATCTACGTATTTAAACCGCTTTACAGCTGATCACATAACCAGACTTTGTGAACTGAATCACATTGACATCAACTTTATTAAGACAAAACAGGAAAGAGTTGCTTGCCTTTGTGACCTTTCATACCTCATGGAGGAGGAACCACCAGCTCAGAAGAGTGTCGAAACTCTTGATTTCTTGAAAATTATCCAAGAACTTGAAATAAGCCGTCGTCAAGACACAGAAAAGCTGTGCCACACCCTTGCAGGTGCAGTTAGTGAGTCTGTCAAAACCCCGCCAATCGTCAACGTGGGACCCAAGCTCCCTGATTTTCATAAATTAGGAGCTGACGACGACATTGCGTGTTATTTAAGCACATTTGAACGCCTAGCCACAGCCGCCAACAAACCCAAGCTTGAGTGGCCGAGATTGTTAGAACCTTACTTAACAGCGAAGGCCCAGAAAGCCTTTCACTCGCTCAGTGACGTAGACAAGTCTGATTATACTAAGATCGTGGAGGTAATCCATCGCCGCTACTTTCTTACACCAGAGGCGTACCGACTCAAGTACAGCTCAGACTCCAAGAAGTCTGATGAGACATTTGAAGAGTTTGCGCAACGTTTAGAGCATAACTTCTTCAAATGGGTCCAGCTTCCCGCAGGAAGGCTGCAGGATAACGAGACGCGACGAGCTTTCAACCTGGTCTTAATCGATCAGTTTCTGTCCGTTCTCGGTGACGAACACCTTCGTCTAAAACTACGCGAGAAAAAGTTTGCATCGCTGCAGATTGTCGCTAAAGCCGCGGATGAGTTCATCCTCCAGCGTCGCTCAAATTCGCAGTCAACCCCTTCGAAACAGACCGCCAAACCCGAGTATCGCCCCCCGCCGACAACCGCTAGTCGTTCCGACATGGGACCGACTCAGACTTTTGTCAAGAAACCCGACCAACCCTGTCGAAATACGTATAACGTCGTGTGTTATCGCTGCAAGCAGCTTGGGCACAAAGAGTCAGATTGCCGAATGCCGCCTTTGTCGTCAAAGCCTGAGGCTATTAACCAACAAACGGCCAAGCCCCCAACCCCGACGAATAAATCGAGTGCACCGACGGTTAATCGCGTTAACTTTATTCAGCCAATTGTAACCCCCAAGGCTGAAGAAATCTGTGACACCACCCCAGTCATGGATAAAGGTCCCTTGATTGAGATCACCCTCAATGACCAACTGAAAGTCAAAGCTTTAGTTGATACCGGATCGACGCTGTCTAATGTACTGTGTGACCAGCTCTCCGCACCATTGCCTGAGATACCGCTCACAGAAACACTCACCATGTTTGACGGCACATCTGTCTCCACGCTGGGTACAATGTCGTTGTCGGTTGAAGTCGGTGGACAGAAAACGAACATTGAGTTTCACCGTGTTCACCAATTGCCGACTCCTGTCCTTTTGGGCATTGACTTTATCCAGAAGACGAACCTCGTTCTCGACTTCGGTCATAACTGTTACTGGACAGAAAATGAGTTGGGGCCTAGAATCCAGTTCCCTATCCTTGGAGTCGCCTCACCAACGTTCTCCGCCGCTGAGCAAAAACCTGCTCAAGACCAAGAGTGCACACCGCACCCCACTTTGTGTGCACCCATAGAAGACACATGTGGGCATTTGTCAGATTTGCTCGCCGACTTCCCTGGCGTTCTTTCAGAGGAACCAGGCCATACTGAGATCGCACAGCATCATATCGAAGTGGGTGGTGCACTTCTGTGCGTCGGCGCCCTTACAGGTTGTCCGGTGATCGCAAAGAAGCGCTGAATCAAGAGCTTCGGAAGCTTATGGCCTCGGGCAAGATTGAACCCTCGTCATCCCCTTGGGCGGCACCTGTTGTCATGGTCCCAAAGAAGTCAGGTGAATACAGGATGTGTATTGACTATCGGGGCCTAAACGCGGTCACCAAGTTGGATGCATTCCCCATGCCAACCATTGACGCCATCCTTGAGTCGCTGCACGGTTCTACGGTTTTTACCTCTCTCGATCTCCGCTCCGGATATTGGCAGATGGCCGTTGCACCTCAAGACCGCGAAAAAACAGCTTTTATCTGTGATGAAGGGCTGTACCAGTTTTGTGTCCTTCCGTTCGGTGTAGTGAATGGACCGGCAAGCTTTCAACGCTTGCATCCTCGTTCGACAATTGTTCAGTCGCTTTGGCGCTCCTCGTTGCCTTCTCTCCGACAATGGCCCACAGTTTATCAGTCATGCACTTGCTTCAGTCTGTTCTGAATGGGGAGTTCACCAAGTTTTTACGACTCCTTACCATCCTCAGACTAACTGGGTGGAAAGGGTCAACAGGAACATCAAAACGATGCTTCAAGCATTCACGACTGACGCGTCCACCGTACTTGGGACGTACACGTAGCGGAATTCGCTTTCGCGCTAAATTCAGCCGAGCACGAATCCACAGGAGTTCCGCCATGTCGTATCATGCTTAGTCGAGACATGAGATCCCCCTTGTCCAATAAATGGAACACGCACGATCTAACCCCCCTGATCTGCGACCCAGATGAACTGAACAAACAGGTGACTGCGCGTATGAAAACAGCCAAACAAAAACGCGAGCAGCACTATAACAAGAAACGTCGTCAACCTGGGATTGACATTGGTGACTACGTAATGGTCAAAACCCACCCCCTCTCCAACGCACAAAAAAACTACTGTGCGAAATTAGCTCCGCGTTGGTCAGGCCCGTACGAGGTCAAAGATCGCCCCACGCCTGTGAACTTGAAACTCGCGAACGTTGCCATGCCAACCAAGAAGATAATAACTCACGTCGATCAAGTCAAACTTTGCAAATGACTTTAAGAACTGCCATGTTACTTAAGAAACCTCGACATTTGGTGTTGTACTGAGCTTTTGTACCTTGAGCCACATGTGTTGTATTTTTGCATATGTAGATATGTTTTCTAGCTGTGCTGGAAATTGTTGTGTTACAAACGTTACATGTATGTAAACTTAACTAAACCCATGCAGAAAACTAACTGTGTAATTGAGATTGACACTTACTTGAGAAAAAGTGTTAGATGTTTTTAAAAAAAGCAACTATGCGTGTGACAGCAAAAGTGTACTCACCATAAAAACAGTGCAAAAGACATGCATACTTTTGAAGTTGGCAAGGAAAATACTAGATTTCATTATCCCTTGTGTATGCACAGACTTGTTAATTTATGCGCAAGAACCAAGTGAACATTCATAGTCTGTGATATTCCAGTTACGAAGTTGCTAGAAAAATTTTCCTGGCCAGTTAAGTTTACTTTTTTTAGGATGAGAAATTCCTACATTGTTACTTTAAACATTTTAAAGGTCTGCTACAGTAACATTTATACCCACATGTATAATGTTTTGCGTTTTTCGCCTTAGGAGGGGGAAGTGTAGCAGAATAACGTTGCATAGTATTGTAGACAGGCGCTCCATACCTTGTGAACTGTGATGGGATAGCTAAAAGGTCAAGGGTCATTCTTATTGTTATGTCTTCCGATCAGCCTGACATGTGATTGTGTGTTACATTAAATCGTTGTGAATTAATCGTTAAACATCTGGTCGATCACCACTTTGTTCCAGTATTCGTGGTTCCTGAATTCTTAGTAACGTTTAGCCCGTTACAACTCGTGCTTATGTATACCACTCGTGACCACTGAACCGTTTCACTTTACATAACAAGGGTAAGGCCATGAGAATGAAAGTTATAGATTTGCGTCCGGGCATTTTTGAAATGACATGAGGCTTTTTTTCATTATTCATTATTCATTATTTTCTCGTACTAGCTTCTTCAACGATGTAATTGCAATATGTATGTAGTTATTAATGCTAGTGATGCGTAATACCATGTGTACTGCATGCTTATACATACCCCTAGTTCGTGGAGACGATAGGGGAACGAACCTCTCATAGTTCCTGACAAAATGTCAAAACTAAGCAAAACCAAAAGAACGAAGACCCAACAAGAACTGCCGCCGTCACCACCGAGCCCGTCATCATCCGATTCAAGCATACCCTGCGGTCAACGAAACCTGGACGACTCGCTATTCGACGAGGACGACCTCCCACCAGTCTGCGATGCGTACAACACACCAGGCCCATCAACCTCCAACACGCAACCACGGCACCGTCTCCCAGAAGAGAAGTTCAAAATAGTGAAATCTTTGGCGGAAAACATTACCACTCTAAAAACCGCCAAAGAACACATCACGAAACAAATCAGAAACTTATCAAAGGGAATAGCAGACGGAAAAGCACCGTACTACCTGACATTCAAAATAAAGCCACCAAAACAACCAAAACCCCTCGAATTCTCAGAAACATATAAACAACGTTTCGAGAAACTACAGGGTAGAACATTACTAAGGCTGGCAGAAATAACGCTAAACGAATACAAAAGACAACTGGAGGAAATTGACCAACAAACCACCACAGCACACCGAACGGCTCAAGACAGCTTCGCCAACTTCGAAGGCCAAGACCACCACACGGCACAGCAACTATACTCGTTCTTCAATCGTGGACCAACCAAAGGCACAAAAAGAAAACGCAGTGATCTGTAACAACTAAACAAAACCAACGGTCCTTTTCAGGACCACCACATCTACAAAAGAGAGTTTTTCTGATCTGTCTTAAGCCAATACCTCCATAACGTTATATTAAAAATAACCCCCTAAAATATAACCACAAACAAATAAAAGGTCATGGCAAAAAGGAAACTAAACAAACCCCAAAAATCAAAAAAAAGATCACTAAGCCAAACCAAATCCAACAGGTGTTCATTCGGATGCAAAACAAAACAAACAAACGCCCGAGGGAATCACAAACGTTCTTTAGCAGAAAATTGCGAACAATTCATAACCAACCTGTCCAATACCAAACTTTCAGAAACTGAAAAAATAGCATTGGGCAAAGGTTTGAATTTCGTCCCAACACCTGCTAAACCAACACGAAAATCCTTACTGAGCGACTTAAAAATATTTACCCGAAGAATGAGAATATCATTTCTAATGCACAATAAACAATCCCTAACACACCCATTCAAACCACCATCGAAATGGCATCCAACAACTACCCCCAGCACCACGCTGGAAACTTATCTGGAAGCCACAAAATATGAAATTGCCCATACCCGACTACAAAATCGGTCAACAAACATGACCAAACCAGAACTAACCGCAATAAACAGCCTTAAGAAAAACAAGGAAATCGTAATTAAACCATATGACAAAGGAAGAGGTATATGCATTATGAACCGAACTGACTACCTAAAAGCGGGAAACAAACACCTTGAGTCCATACATTACTCTGAACTGGACCATGACATAACTCCCCAAACAATAACCCTGGTTCGAAACGTCCTGACGGAAATGAGAAATAACAATTACATAGATGAACCGACTCTAGAATACCTGAAACCACTACCACAAAACTGCGAGTGCCCAACCATGTACTTCCTCCCGAAAATACATAAAACCCCACCCCCGGGGCAACCTTTCGTTGGAAGACCAATTATAAGTGGATGTAAAAGCCCAACCACGAGAATATCTGAATACATCGATTACTTCCTCCTCCCAATCGTAACCACGCAACCAACATATGTCCGAGACACGGCAGACATCTTGCGTAAACTGGAAGATAAACAATTCTCAGAGAACATCCTCATAACCAGTATTGATGTGGTATCTATGTACACAAACGTCAGACAAACAGAAGCAATAAACTGCATCTGCAATACCCTAAACCTAACCAAACACAAATATGCCGTTACCAAACCACCAACCACATACATCCGGAGACTTCTGGAATTAATCCTTGGCCGAAACTGTTTCCAATTTGGAAATAAATTTTACCTCCAAAACATTGGTTGCGCAATGGGCTCCATCTCAAGCCCCGAAATCTGCGACATAACCCTACACGAACTGGAGAAAACAATCCTCAAAGAGGCCAAAAATATCCTAACATGGTGGCGCTACAGAGATGACATACTAGTTATCTATGACGGAAAATTAAACGATTTCCAAAAACTCATCGAAACGATGAACCAAATGCACCCAACCCTCAAATTCACATACGAAGCATCTGACACCTCAATCAACTACCTGGACTTAACCATCTTCAAAGGAGAACGCTTCCGTCAATCAGGCATCTTAGACACAAAAGTCTATACGAAACCGACGGAAACATTTCAATATCTCCACAAAACATCATCCCACCCACCCCACGTGTTCAAAGCATTCATATACGGAGAAACCCTTCGATACGCAAGGAACACAAACAACGAAAACGACTACATAAACAAAGTCCAAAAATTCTCAGAAAAACTGACTCCTAGAGGGTACACACTCGAAGAAATCGAAGCGGCTACATCAAAAGTAAAACATACTGGAAGGGCCAACCTTATCGACAAAAAAAGGGATAACAAAACAAAGCAAACCCCACTCGTCTTCTCCACAACTTATAATCCAGCAATAAACAACCATAACCTGAGAAAAGCTGTAAACAAACACTGGCACCTAATCGAAAGCGCTGAACGACTAAAGGAAATATTTCCTAAACCACCGCTAATTGCTTTCAAAAAAGCGGAAAACCTGAAACAAAAAATAATCCGAGCCAAACTACCCAACCACGAAAAACGGCTCCCCCTACTATCAGATTCAGGTTACACCGAAAACAGCCAGGAACCGGATGAAACCCTAAACATCCTTATCTCACTGCTTGAAGAACAAACAACTTCTTAAAAAAGCTGGATCCTTCCGCTCAAGGAAACCAAAGCGAGTCACCCGGATTCTCCCGAATCCCACCCGCAGCTGATGAAGGGCAGACGGTAGCCTAGAAAGCTAGCTCCTGCTTCACCAAAAGGAACTGAAAAACGTTCCTTTGCTCGCAAAAACCCACCCACATCCCATCCCATATTACCAATGGAAAATAAACAAAAAAAACTCAGCAAAACAGTACAAATGGACACAACAAAACAATTTTGATTTAAAATAATATATTTTATTTCAATCAATAAAAACAAGTCGACCAGAACGACCGTGTCACTGAATGGGTAAGCACCATCACCCCCCCCCCCCCCCCTTTATTTTACTTCCTGACAAAATGTCAAAACTAAGCAAAACCAAAAGAACGAAGACCCAACAAGAACTGCCGCCGTCACCACCGAGCCCGTCATCATCCGAAGCATACCCTGCGGTCAACGAAACCTGGACGACTCGCTATTCGACGAGGACGACCTCCCACCAATCTGCGATGCGTACAACACACCAGGCCCATCAACCTCCAACACGCAACCACGGCACCGTCTCCCAGAAGAGAAATTCAAAATAAAATCTTTGGCGGAAAACATAACCACTCTAAAAACCGCCAAAGAACACATCACGAACCAAATCAGAAACTTCTCAAAGGGAATAGCAGACGAAAAAGCACCGTACTACCTGACATTCAAAATAAAGCCACCAAAACAACCAAAACCCCTCGAATTCTCAGAAACATATAAACAACGTTTCGAGAAACTACAGGGTAGAACATCACTAAGGCTGGCAGAAATAACGCTCAACGAATACAAAAAACAACTGGAGGAAATTGACCAGCAAACCACCACAGCACACCAAACGGCTCAAGACACCTTCGCCAACTTCGAAGGCCAAGACCACCACACGGCACAGCAACTATACTCGTTCTTCAATCGTGGACCAATCAAAGGCACAAAAAGAAAACGCAGTGATCTGTAACAACTAAACAAAACCAACGGTCCTTTTCAGGACCACCACATCTACAAAAGAGAGTTTTCTGATCTGTCTTAAGCCAATACCTCCATAACGTTATATTGAAAATAACCCCCTAAAATATAACCACAAACAAATAAAAGGTCATGGCAAAAAGGAAACTAAAACAAACCCCAAAAACCAAAAAAAAGATCACTAACCCAAACCAAATCCAACAGGTGTTCATTCGGATGCAAAACAAAACAAACAAACGCCCGAGGGAATCACAAACGTTCTTTAGCAGAAAATTGCGAACAATTCATAACCAACCTGTCCAATACCAAACTTTCAGAAACTGAAAAAATAGCATTGGGCAAAGGTTTGAATTTCGTCCCAACACCTGCTAAACCAACACGAAAATCCTTACTGAGCGACTTAAAAATATTCACCCGAAGAATGAGAGTATCATTTCTAATGCAAAATAAACAATCCCTAACACACCCATTCAAACCACCATCAAAATGGCATCCAACAACTACCCCCAGCACCACGCTGGAAACTTATCTGGAAGCCACAAAATATGAAATTGCCCATACCCGACTACAAAACCGGTCAACAAACATGACCAAACCAGAGCTAGCCGCAATAAACAGCCTTAAATCGAAGCGGCTACATCAAGTAAAACATACTGGAAGGGCCAACCTTATCGACAAAAAAAGGGATAACAAAACAAAGCAAACCCCACTCGTCTTCTCCACAACTTATAATCCAGCAATAAACAACCACAACCTAAGAAAAGCTGTAAACAAACACTGGCACCTAATTGAAAGCGTTGAACTACTAAAGGAACTATTTCCTAAACCACCGCTAATTGCTTTCAAAAAAACGGAAAACCTGAAACAAAAAATAATCCGAGCCAAACTACCCAACCACGAAAAACGGCTCCCCCCACTATCAGACTCAGGTTACACCGAAAACAGCCAGGAACCGGATGAAACCCTAAACATCCTTATCTCACTGCTTGAAGAACAAACAACTTCTTAAAAAAGCTGGATCCTTCCGCTCAAGGAAACCAAAGCGAGTCACCCGGATTCTCCCGAATCCCACCCGCAGCTGATGAAGGGCATACGGTAGCCTAGAAAGCTAGCTCCTGCTTCACCAAAAGGAACTGAAAAACGTTCCTTTGCTCGCAAAAACCCACCCACATCCCATCCCATATTACCAATGGAAAATAAACAAAAAAAACTCAGCAAAACGGTACAAATGGACACAACAAAACATTTTTGATTTAAAATAATATATTTTATTTCAATCAATAAAAACAAGTCGACCAGAACGGCCGTGTCACTGAATGGGTAAGCACCATCACTCCCCCTTTACCATATTACCAATGGAAAATAAACAAAAAAAACTCAGCAAAACGGTACAACTGGACACAACAAAACATTTTTGATTTAAAATAATATATTTTATTTCAAACAATAAAAACAAGTCGACCAGAACGGCCGTGTCACTGAATGGGTAAGCACCATCACCCCCCTTTTACTTTACTTATATTACTCCATATTCCACTAAGGAATAGCGTGAGTCGATGGTCACTCAAACTGCCCGAGTATTCCAAGTGACTCGCACGAGAAATACCGAATCTTCAGGTTGCACCGTTCTTAGACCCGAGATACCCCCGGTACCTCAACACCGACTTGACCAATAGTGTCTACCACACACGGAGCAAACAACTCCAAAAAACCCAAAAAAAACAAGGAAATCCACCCCACCAAAACACAATTTAACGGAAACTTTCCAAAACAAACCTTGGTGGACTTACGATCCCAAAATTTGCGTTTCACTAACTCTCGTTTTAATACAGAAAATAAACTGAATAGCAAAAAACACAAAATAAATTGGATATGTATTATTTTTAAAAAAAACCCAAAACCAGGGTAAAATAAAACATATACCACGTGTAAAAGCTATTCCACCCGAAACAAAAAATACAAAAACATAAAACAAAACGAAAAACATTTAATTTCCGAAACCAAAATAAGGAAAAAAAACCCAAAACAATACATCGGTAAAACACTCCTATATAATAAAAAAAGACTACACAATCCTGCAATTAACATTGACCTAATTGCATATACCCAAATCAAGTCTTTTTACAAAAAAACAAAAACAAAAACCGTTGAGAACATTTCCTACACGGGATCAAGCGAACTGCAGGATTCTCCCCCTCGCTGAACACGAACATCCATTGGACAACGCAAGTGCCCAATGGGAGGCCAAAGGGCGAACAATAGCATCTATGACTCACCACGCAGTGATCCACACCGTGACCGCACAAGTGCTATATAAACCCGGTCCACAACACACACAAATCATTCCTGACAAAATGTCAAAACTAAGCAAAACCAAAAGAACGAAGACCCAACAAGAACTGCCGCCGTCACCACCGAGCCCGTCATCATCCGAAGCATACCCTGCGGTCAACGAAACCTGGACGACTCGCTATTCGACGAGGACGACCTCCTACCAATCTGCGATGCGTACAACACGCCAGGCCCATCAACCTCCAACACGCAACCACGGCACCGTCTCCCAGAAGAGAATTTCAAAATAAAATCTTTGGCGGAAAACATAACCACTCTAAAAACCGCCAAAGAACACATCACGAAACAAATCAGAAACTTCTCAAAGGGAATAGCAGACGAAAAAGCACCGTACTACCTGACATTCAAAATAAAACAACCAAAACCCCTCGAATTCTCAGAAACATATAAACAACGTTTCGAGAAACTACAGGGTAATCACTAAGGCTGGCAGAAATAACGCTCAACGAATACAAAAAACAACTGGAGGAAATTGACCAGCAAACCACCACAGCACACCGAACGGCTCAAGACACCTTCGACAACTTCGAAGGCCAAGACCACCACACGGCACAGCAACTATACTCGTTCTTCAATCGTGGACCAACCAAAGGCACAAAAAGAAAACGCAGTGATCTGTAACAACTAAACAAAACCAACGGTCCTTTTCAGGACCACCACATCTACAAAAGAGAGTTTTCTAATCTGTCTTAAGCCAATACCTCCATAACGTTATATTGAAAATAAACCCCCTAAAATATAACCACAAACAAATAAAAGGTCATGGCAAAAAGGAAACTAAACAAACCCCAAAAACCAAAAAAAAGATCACTAAGCCAAACCAAATCCAACAGGTGTTCATTCGGATGCAAAACAAACAAACGCCCGAGGGAATCACAAACGTTCTTTAGCAGAAAATTGCGAACAATTCATAACCAACCTGTCCAATACCAAACTTTCAGAAACTGAAAAAATAGCATTGGGCAAAGGTTTGAATTTCGTCCCAACACCTGCTAAACCAACACGAAAATCCTTACAGAGCGACTTAAAAATATTCACCCGAAGAATGAGAGTATCATTTCTAATGCACAATAAACAATCCCTAACACACCCATTCAAACCACCATCGAAATGGCATCCAACAACTACCCCCAGCACCACCACCATCACCCCCATTTTACTATAAAAGTAGATTCATTCTAATTCGCCCTGGAGCTCAAACCAATAAATCAACATATTTCGTTCTGTCAATAAATAATCGTTAATTGTTGTTTGATGAATCAATCCCGGAGTCACATAACTTCTTACTCAGCATTCGAACCATAAAGTAACAGGAAAACCGTTACACTGGCGTAGTCGGCAGGATGCCGCGTTTGAAGTGTGATTTGCGTGGATTGTTATGTGCCGATCTTGTGAAAAATGAATGAACATGATGAACAGAACAGTGAACATGGTGGTGAAAGTAAAAAATGCCATGATGTTTGAACATCAACAGTAACATGTTCTACAAAATCTTTTGCCATTATTTATGGTAGGATTTCCAAAACACTTTTGATTCGTTGCAGTTTAGCTTGGTCATCAGCACATGTACGTCAACAAACATGGCTGAAAGAGCAGTTTATCTTCGTTGCTATACTGGGCAGTATATTACCCAACTCTGTCAGTTAAACCACATTGACATTAATGAGATTAGGACCAAGCAGGAGAGAATTGATAGCTTGTGTGACCTACCACACATGAAAGAGCCTGTTGAAGATCTAGAGCAGTCCCCGCAAAAGTCCGACATCCCGATACTGCAGATGATTGAGAAATTAGAAGCAACCAGAAAGAGTGAAACAGAGGCACTTTGTCAATCTTTATTGAAAGCTGTGTCGGAGGTCACAAAGCCTCCCATCCCAGAAATACGGTTTGGCCCTGAGCTACCCGATTTCCATAAACTTTCTGCTGATGATGACATCACCTGTTATCTTGCGACATTTGAACGCATGGCAACTGCTGCAAAGAAACCCAAAGCACAGTGGCCACGCCTTTTGGAGCCCTACCTTACGGGGAAAGCGCAACAAGCATTTCATTCACCGACCGAAAGTGATAAAAAGGACTTTGACAAAATCACTGGCATAATCCTGAGACGATATCAGCTCACTCCAGAAGCATACAGGCTAAAGTTTAAGCATTCTTCAAAAAAGCCTGACGAAACCTTTGAAGAATTTGCCACACGCCTAAACCTGTACTTCCAGGAGTGGGCGCAGCCGTCCGATAAGCCAAAATCCTGTGCTGATACTACCAGAATATTTGATCTTGTGTTGATAGATCAATTCCTGTCCACTGTAGCAGATGAAACCTTGTGCCTGAGGTTGAGAGAAAAGCGCTTTACGTCGCTTCAAGCCGTAGCAAAAGCGGCCGATGAATACATTCTGAACCGAAGAATGTCCAATGTTAATGTGATTGTCCCCAGACATCACCCCCTTAACAACCAGAAGTTCCGCCCACCCGGTACTTTCAAGTCGAACCGATACGACAACCAGTCCACACCACGTGAGGACGCAAGGCCAAGTGACCATACTGCCAACTCTTCATTTGTGAAGAATCGTGTGAATGCACCCCCAAGCAAGGAAGTATGAGAGGCTCATATGAAATAGTCTGTTTCCGGTGCCGCCAGATGGGTCCGACCGAGTGGCAGATTGCCCCTACCCGCCACCACAAGGAAATGCAGTGAAACAAATAAAAGCTGAGAAAAGGATAGCAGCCTGTAGTCAAGTTAAAGTTGATGCGAACGATGAGACATGTGCTGCAACAGCTTGTCTTCATCCGACAACAGATCATATAGATTGGATCCAGTGCGACAGTTATGATAAATGGTATCACCAGTTGTGCGTTCACGTAAAGAAACGCCAAGCAGAGAAAATTCAAGTGTACTCCTGCCCCCCATGCCGAAAGAAATGCTGGGGAAACAGAAAAGAGATAGAGTGGAAAGCCACCACTGAAGTAAGAGTACAAGATTAATGTACGACATTACCAGACATAGAACAACTTAAGAAAGAGCAACAGGCTGACCCAAAGTTCCAATGCTGTGAAACAAAAAGAAAAAGAACAAGGCATGGACATTGTTCAAGAAAATAACAAATTTCCATTTCAACATAGAGGCGAAAGCAAAACTCAAGCTTTGCTGAGAGCAGTGGATAAGCTATTCCACTGCAGTGCGTCTGGCCTTCCCAGAGATTTACCACATTTTCTCAAGGACAGAGGACTTGCAACAGGAGGTAATTTGTATTCGAGATAGGTTGGGAACCGGTTCAACATCTTCTTTGTTAACAATGGGCTCCTTTACTCATACAAAAATTCTTCTGAAAGGTGATTATACCCCGGAATAGCCCCCATCATGCTGTCATCAATGCTCTCCAGCAAAAGCCAAGTTTCATGCTAAATCTGCGTGCCCTGCATGGGTCTTGTTGATAAATATATCACTGGACCATGGATGACATGGCAAGGAGAAAATCCCAACATTCTTGAAGCCAGCCCAGTATTCACAAATGTCATGGAGGAATTTGACAAATTTGATGCAACAGCTGCTGTAAGTGGAAAGAGAACAACAGTGTTCAATACGCCAGTGAAAGAGGATGCCAAATTCCACCAACTTGTAAAGCCCAGTCAACACGACAAAGAAACTGCAGATACACTTGATCAACTTGTGTCTGAAATCAAAGCTGTGATGCAGAGGCAGCTGGTGGATCACCTCCCAGGTGGCAAATATTCCAATCCATCACCACAGCTGATTAATGAAGCAGCTTCATGCAGCAGTCACAATATCTCGGGGGAAAGAGTATTTGCCCTCTGAGATGTTAAACACATCTAAGCCAAATCTGCATGTGCAACAAAGGTCTCTTCCAAGACAATGTTCACCATAAACAAGGTCAGAAAACAGTTTCTTGCTGGCAAGACACGAGAGGAAAAAGCAGACATCATCCGCACCGCAACAACAGAGGCCAGAATTGACCGTTTGCAGGACCTGAGGAAAAAAACAAATTGAACAACGCGATCAGTGAGAAACTCGACCAATCGCGACAGATGATCGAAAACAAGGAGAACAATAGACGGGAAGAAAAAGAAAAAAAATGGGAATCTGTAATGGCACGTGGAGTCTGGAGAGATGAACAAGATATCACCAAAGGACTAAAACCTCTAAGGGCGTGTTTGTTTCACGACAGATCCAAATCCAGATTCCGATCTGTTTTACCGCGCAGAAACAAACGAAACCGCTCTTAACTCGAATCTCAAATCACGTGAATTGCAATTTTTTTTACCAAATTTGTCAAATTTCTGTTCCAAATTTCTCCCACGACATTCGTCGTAAATAAACAAGCATTCTAAAAAAAATTTGTATCGTGTGTCATGTGTGTTGCCTCTCAACACGATTTTACTCACACAAAATCTCCACGATGTTATTACGTCGCCATTTTGGATCTAGCGCTGAACCATCTCTCGAGAAGGATTCCACAGATCACAGATCTCGATCAGGATGTGCGCGAAGTGAACAAGTTCACCTTGGATACGCGCCGATCTGAATCTAGATCCGTCCGAAACAAACACGCCCTAAGCAAATCGAAATCTACATATGCCATCAAAGCCCAAATTCGATTCTGGATTCTCATTCTTGATGTTAAACCAGAACAGAAAATCACCTTCAACAAGTCAACTCTCCAGGATCTCCAGACTTACCTTTGCAAACTCACACCTCTACAAGTATCTCAAGAAAGAGAAATTATCCTGAACATTGTTGAAAATCCGAACTACATCGTTGGGCTCAACTTCAACCAAAAACGGACAACAGAAAATGGTGACTCCATGTGCAGAGGGGTTATAACAGACCTAATATAACATCCAAAGAAAGAGAGTGAATATGCCTGGAGTTTGTTATCAGACAGTATCAGAGGTCTTGGCCGACCTTGCTGTTGGTGATATCATTTTGTATGCTTAACCTTCCTACAGGTGAAACCCAGTGTAGAAAGCTAAAAGTACTGCTGACCTGAAGGTAACCCATTAATTTTGGTAATGGGGGACTTTAGAGACGCTTGGGGCGGCAGACTTAATGTTTGCGTCATTTTGCTTGAATGTCGCAGTGGTTAGACGGGTCACGTGTGACCGGTATGTTTGCTGCCACCAAGAATATTAAAGTCTGCCATTAACATTCATAGAATAGTATTTAAATTCAAAGGTGTATTGTCATTTTTCACTTAATGAGTACAAATCAATTCACAAACTTGTACAGAATTGAGAATGACGATCCCGCATTTTTAATGTTAATGCACTCTTCAATTACATGTAGGCCTACTTGACCAGAAGCAATGTATCAAGTTGGCATTATACATCTATCTGAAAGGACGCTGTGTGAATTCCCTGTAAATAAGAGAATATATAAGAAAACTAATACGTCATAATTGGTAAAGGTAGTTATTTTGATAGCCCTGACAAATGACAGCCATGTTGGAATTTGGGCGGCCATGTTGGAATTTGGGCGCCCATTTTCAAACAGGGCGACTATTTCTTCAAAGCTATTCAAAGAAATAGATAACATTTAAAAAAAAAAACATGTTCAATGCGTTAATGTTTCGGCCAATGTTTTAAGGAAATTAATGCAGGAATGACAATTACTTTAAGCTTTAATAATACTGGCGGTCGTTATTATGAATACCAGTTAATTAACTAAGATTTTGAAAATATACTTAACTTCAGAGCTTCCACTCAGAGCTTACCCTCAGAGCTCAGACATAACTCTAAGGTGACATGTTGCAAATTTGGTGTCTATACTTTAAACCACTTTAAAGTTATTCTTTGCAAAAGTATGTATGTAAACTTCCCATATGTTTGTGCACATTATCATCTGACGTGGTCACAATTATTTTAACCAAAATGAGCATCATTTTAAGGCAAAAAATACGACTTTAAAATTTCAATAACTTGATAAGTGCTCGCCCTATGCAGACCCCTTATTTAATTGCATTTTGGCAGCTCTTTAATATAAAATAGGTTACACAACTATCAAATGAACTTTAAAATTTGGTGATTCTACCTACCAGGGGTAAAATAGATAAATTTGCAGTGCGCTCGAACCAGAACCTTCCCATTGTTGTTGTGACATGTAAATAATGTTGTCCGTATTATACGGTACATAACAGCTGGATGGTGTGAAGCAAACCACATGCATTGGCAAATGACACCGTCAAACTGAAATTACCGAAATGGTCCAGTCAAGTCTCTAAAGTTTGTAAATCCACTTCATTCTATTCAGGTATCTAACTCAATCAGCCGCTGAGCAAATCGTGTATTCACTTATCATATATGACTTTTGCAACTCGCTATTTTATGGTGCGACTCAAACACAGCTTTCTCGTCTACAGCGAGTGCAGAATGTTGCTGCTCGTATTACATTATTTCCAAAAAGCAGCTACACTAGTTGGGTCTAAAATGAAAGCATATTAGTTTCTTAATCTTGAATGGCGCTCTGTACAGCCGTTCTCGCAACAACACTAGTCACAGACAGTCGAAACTGAACTACAAGGCCGAGTGACTACTGACAGCACCACATTCTACTAAGACAGTAAGGTGGTCTTGGGCTACATACGGTAGCCAACGAATCCAGGCAATTTCACACACTACAGGCCTTACAGCCTCTCAACTCGGTTGAAATGCGAATTTTCAACCCCGCACTCAATCCGCTATCGCGTTTCCCACTTGTTTCGGCCAAAACGGGTTTACCTCGCCCCAAGTTAAACGGGGAGGATTCACACTTGTGCAGCGCCAACCCAGGGCGAGTGATAATCGAGCGTTGCACGCATGGGAAAGTGCTGTCCCCTGCTGGAAATACATGTACCTTCGAATTCAACATTGCTTTACTGCTAAAGTGCAAAAGTGAATGACTGACGATATAAAAAAAAAATAGCCTCTTAATTAAAATGGACGCTCTGATTTTGACACATACAATACGCATGTTCATGTGTACGCCGTAGGTCTACATGAACTAGTATATTCATACCAGTATTCATGCAAATTTTTTTTTTTCAAGTAAAATTTGTAGCTTACAATTAGTTACAAACGGCAAGAATCTCAACCCGCACGGGGCGAACTCAACACTGTTCATTTCACACTATCGTTTTCAACCCTTGTCCCGAGCTGGGTCAAGTTCAACCCGGGTTAAAACCAATCTCGGGGTTGACGCGTACGCGTTTTGTGAATACCGGCCCTGATCTTGAGTGATGCCATACTGCCGAGCAATAGCACACTGTTTCATACTGGATTTTTGTAAAACAACCACTTTACGACCAACAGCATTGTTGAGTTGATGAACCACCTCCAGTGGAAGCGGCAATTGCCTTTTGTAGACGTGCAGAAATTGTTTTCCACTAATACAGAACACAACAACCCTTGTTAAGACAGTCTTCAAATGTAGGCTACCTGTCCCTACATTTTGTCACGCCATATATAATCCTGTTACTGACTTCTTGCTGCGACAATTAGCGACATGGTTCTTTAAGCGAAGAAATCAACAAATCATAAAAGAAACTCACCAGATTGATACACATGTACTGATGATGAGTTCAGTAATTAAGCAATCCCATGTTAAGAAAAAATAATGATTCCATATTAAAAGCCAATTCTGTGCACAACATTTAATATTTGCATGCAGGCAATGCAGAGAACAAGTTCTTCCGGCAAAATTTCCAACGTCTAAACCGGAAACAGTTTCGGTTATTGGGCCAGCTGACTGCAGTCACTATCATTAATAAAGGGTTGGGACTGATAATCTTCTCTCAGTCCCCCTATGGTGGAGCACATCCTTTATGAAAGGGTCAAAACATGGGCACTGGAACATCTACCAGCCCATGGAGTAGCACAAGTTTGCCAATTTTTTTGTAGAATTCCTTAGATGGGAATAGATATGCTGTGAAGAATAAAATGTACACTCGTCAGTTTGATTTATCAAATATGGAACGCCGATGGAACATTTTCATTATTTGTAAACAAGAATCTGCACAGCTATATTTTTCCTGTTTGGCAA
Source organism: Henricia sp. BOLD:AAB3569 (assembly GCA_037783545.1). Classification (NCBI taxonomy): domain Eukaryota; kingdom Metazoa; phylum Echinodermata; class Asteroidea; order Spinulosida; family Echinasteridae; genus Henricia; species Henricia sp. BOLD:AAB3569. The sequence goes on along the minus strand of JBBELK010000112.1, from coordinate 748,823 downwards.
ATAATAGTATTGATAGAAAGCAATGTTTTAGAGGTTTGTAAACTGGTTGTCTGGTTTCATGGACCAAACTTCCTATGGCAGTCAGAAACCCCTGACTGATTTTGACCAGACAAACACTTGATGAAAACGACCCCGAGGTATACGTAAGCAGGTCACCGCGCTTGAAACAGGCATCGGGAAAGAAGCATGTGACCAAGATATCCCGGGAGTCAAACCTCTCCTTGGCTGCCATCGAGTATCAAGATTTTTAAGTTGGCTATCCCTTCGACAGGCACTACGTTGGTGCCCTGTTTCAAAAGGTACAAGCTTTTAAAGTAGCAAATGATGAAAACCACGGCACCACGGATTATATTTTCATTTGATTTGATTTATTTGGCGTTTAATTTACCCAGTGAATCCAATCCAATTACCCAGTGAATCCAGTGAGTGTATAGTTTTTTATCAAACAGGAAAAAAGGTATTCTAACAAATGTGCCTTGCTGGGTGTGACGATGACATTGTTCCCGTCACTGAAGAGAAAATTACCTTGAAAGCTAATCATTGGCGAAACCACCATCGACTTTGAAGTGGATGGAACTGTACAGCATGTTCAGGACCAGATATTGAGGTACATGTATTAGAAAGTAATACTTGTAATACATTTTCTGAAAGCCATTGCAAATAAGAGGGTATAGTCTTTTCTGTCTAATTTTCAGATGTTTGGCCTGTACTTGACCATTTCAATTAATGTTGTCAAAGTACAACACCACCTCCCCCCCACCCACACCCTCTTCTGGCTTTGTCCTTTGTTTGATTTTGATCTTGTACTACTGTAAATTTGTCCTCTTGCCATTTTGCCGTTGTTTAGTCCTTTGTGAAGATTTTACTTTAAATTTTTGTCTTTTTGGCCGCCCATAATAGAGGAAATACTCACAATGTATGAAAAAGGCGAACTCAAAGACTAAAGCCCAAAAAGGAAGGAGCTCACTAGTGGCATTCCTCAAATACAGATGTGTGTATTTAAGCATTACCAGACCCTTCCAGAGGATGTGTTGGTACAGATGCTACAAGACTTGATAACGAAGAAAATCACACTGACTTAATTGAAGTCTGAAGAGGAACTACTAAATCTACAACGAGTGCAACGAGCACTGATGGACATCACCAATGCATCATCTTGAGAAGAAGTCAAACAAAGATTCCCACAATACACAACCCGCAAAGCACTGTACCCCCTTCATTCATCTGAAGTTCACCCTCAAGACAGGCATCCAAGAGCCGATACAGAAGTTTTGTGATGCAATAATTAGCGAGAAGCAGCAAGGTGAGAATATACACGCATGTATGTACAAAAGGCACTTTAACTAGTAAAAACATACAGCATATTCATTGCTGTGCGAGTTAAAAACTTTGCCTATAAACTTTTCTACTCCTGTCTGCAAATGGCAGACCGTGCAGACGTCCTAGCTAGCACAATATCACCGGCAGTAACTGAAGCTGTTCCAGGCCTAGTTGGTCATGTTGGTCTTGACAATGTTAACGAGCTTAGCCTTCGTCCGCCAGCGGCACAAAGCATGACAAGCGATGATGACAGAGGAATATGATGCAGATGAGATGAAGATAGAGGATTTCCAACAAGAGTTAGAAGCTCTGTCAGAGGATGACAACATGGAAGAATTTACAGACACGACGAAGGAAGAACCCTAGCCATACAGCAAAGAAAGTTGCTAAACACCACTTTGGCCTATACCACCACATCTACACAGATAAACTGTACACTTCAGTCAAGCTGCCGCCGTCAAGTCTAACAGCAAGGGCCTCCCTCGTGACCTACTCAACACCAAACACAACCTCAACAGGGAAAAGATGCAACGAATGGCCAAAACACCAAGAGGCTCTTTCTACCTCAGGCAGAATGGGCAACTGACAGCAGCAGTGTGGAAGAACTTGCGCATGATGATGCTGTTGTCAGGCCATCATGGATGGCGAGACCCCCATGTCTACTCAGTGACGAGAAAAGTCGAAGATGGCGCCACTGGACGTCTAAAGGCCCAGAAGATTGCTGTCCGTTCAGCTGCAGTGGACTGCACTACTTTATTACATAGGGGTGTTGGCAAAGGAGATCAACTGAGGTCCTATATAATCTAAACTGTGGTGGAGGAAAATTCTACACTTCCTCATTGACATAGCTCACGCTATTAATGCTCGGATCTGCTATAAACAACACCATCCACTAGTACAGGAGTCTGTACCAAATGACAGCAGTGATGACAGTGACGATGACAACATCCTTAGCCACTCCCGATTGGATACGCGAAAGGGCCGAACTCCAGCACAGTTCTTTTCACCACATACAGTACCACAGCACAATAGAACCGGGCACAGTTAGTGCCCTTAAGGCAATTCAGAGATGTATCAATAAGTCTGTGCGGTCGCTAGTACATCTTCCTAATTCAGCTAGTACTCAGTATATTACCACTTCTACATCTTTCGGTGGTCTGGGTTTTCCTGATATTCTCTGTCTGGGCAATAGACTCCGGCACGGGAATCTGACCAGACTTGCCAAATATGTTTTTTCTCTTCACAGAAAAAGAAAAGGATGGAAAGGATGGGCCGAAGGATCACCGGTGGCGACAAAGAGGTTTAGGCCTTGTGAGGGAATAAGAACTAAACGCCCAAACCCAAGATACTTATGAGAGTCTTCACATCACATTTTTGACGCACCCGGTTTTTTTTCCATTATTTTGATATTATCATGTCACATTTTTCTCATTACCAATCTGAAAATTCGCGCTCTCAATTTTAATTTCTTTTTCAATTTGAATTTTTTTTCAAGGTTCCGTCCCGAAAGTTCATTATATTTTAGGTTATTTATTTAATTAAGTTGTATCTACCGCTTATTTCTGCCCGACAGTGACACCCCATGCACTCATTTCGTCATAACTTGTTATATACTTCATTTGGTATCATAAAACCACAATGTATCAAACTAATCATGTGTATATATAGACTACATTGTTGTACATTATTAATTTATCATCCATAGGCCCTACAGTATTTATTTATCTCAATTTTTATAGCACCTTTGTAGATATTTGAAAATAAACTCAATACCTATTGTATTAAACAAAGAACAGGAACTATATTTCGTTTCTTAATTTTGTGTAATTATCATTTAAAGATGGTCGCATATGTACTTTAACAGAGCGCAATCGCACATTCATGAAATTCCCAGTGCATGCACTGATGATGCTGAGCCCTCTCTGACATGTTGGATGGATAGTCGTCGCGAAAAAGACTAGTAGAAACATACAGCATACTCATTGCTGTGCGAGTTTAAAACTTTGCCTATAACGTTTCTACTCCTGTCTGCAAATGGCAGACCGTGCAGACGTCCTAGCTAGCACAATATCACGGGCATGCAGTAACCGAAGCTGTTCCAGGCCTAGTTGGTCATGACGGTCTTGACAATGTTAACGAGCTTAGCCTTTGTCCGCCAGCAGCACAAAGCATGACAAGCGATGATGACAGAGGAATATGATGCAGATGAGATGAAGATAGAGGATTTCCAACAAGAGTTAGAAGCTCTGTCAGAGGATGACAACATGGAAGAATTTACAGACACGACGAAGGAAGAACCCCAGCCATCGCAACACTACAGGCTACATGTTAAACGCTATTATCCACCGGCATGGACAGGCCCCAGAAACAATGGACAATACAGCAAAGAAAGTTGCTAAACACCACTTTGGCCTATACCACCACATCTACACAGATAAACTGTACACTTCAGTCAAGCTGCCGCCGTCAAGTCTAACAGCAAGGGCCTCCCTCGTGACCTACTCAACACCAAACACAGCCTCAACAGGGAAAAGATAAATAATCATCTTTAAGAGAATTGCTTTAACATTTCTCTCCCAGTGCAAATTGCTCATTGACAGCCAGAGAGTGCTGATTTAGATTTTAAGGGTGATTAGCTACAAACACCTTGGCTACAAAATCAATCTAAAAAAGGAGTATTTGTAAATTTGTGTATATGCAATTCTAAGACACAACGGGGTCGTTCAGACGAGGGGCTATCTCTGGAGCTAGCTCACATGGTATTATACAACCGGTATTGGTTCAGTAATGTCAATATAATATTGCATGTTGTTTTCCTCCATCCGCAGCACAAGCACAACATACGCCAGGGATGCTAAAACAGGACCACTGCCCAAGAAAACAAAATACAAGTACGTATACAATGGTTTCTATAATAACATGCTATTTTCAGCATATATTTTATCCCGAGTAACAACTTATCGCATAAAAACAATGGCTTGTCCCAAAAATGAAGGGCAAATTAACATATTTAGTAACATGTTTTGAAGGCCATTGCAATAAAAAAATAAGAAATTTTGTTATTAAAATTACTACATCTATAATATCTGGGTTCGGTATTGTGATATTGTCGATATATGCCTTTGCGCAGGTACACATGAAGTTGGAACTCTCTTAGGAGAGCCACGTGCTTAGAAAATTATCGGACCAGCGTGGACCCGTCACATTTCATTCATTCATTGATTTAAAAAATTAAATTTACAAATAAAAATAAATCCACGTATAATGGTTACGTTTTTTCTCTTCACAGAAAAAGAAAAGGATGGAAAGGATGGGCCGAAGGATCACCGGTGGCGACAAAGAAGTTTAGGCCTTGTGAGGAAATAAGAACTAAACGCCCAAACCCAAGATACTTATGAGAGTCTTCCCATCACATTTTTGACGCACCCGTTTTTTCCATTATTTTGATATTATCATGTCACATTTTTCTCATTACCAATCTGAAAATTCGCGCTCTCAATTTTAATTTCTTTTTCAATTTTAATTTTTTTTCAAGGTTCCGTCCCGAAAGTTAATTAAATAAAAAACCTAAAATATAATAAAGTTGTATCTGCCGCTTATTTCTGCCCGACAGTGACACCCCATGCACTCATTTCGTCATAACTTGTTATATACTTCATTTGGTATCATAAAACCACAATGTATCAAACTAATCATGTGTATATATAGACCACATTGTTGTACATTATTAATTTATCATCTATAGGCCCTACAGTATTTATTTATCTCAATTTTTATAGCACCTTTGTAGATATTTGAAAATAAACTCAATACCTATTGTATTAAACAAAGAACAGTAACTATATTTCGTTTCTGAATTTTGTGTAATTATCATTTTAAAATGGTCGCATATGTACTTTAACAGAGCGCAATCGCACATTCATGAAATTCCCAGTGCATGCACTGATGATGCTGAGCCCTCTCTGACATGTTGGATGGATAGTCGTCGCGAAAAAGACAAGTAAAAACATACAGCATACTCATTGCTGTGCGAGTTTAAAACTTTGCCTATAACGTTTCTACTCCTGTCTGCAAATGGCAGACCGTGCAGACGTCCTAGCTAGCACAATATCACGGGCATGCAGTAACTGAAGCTGTTCCAGGCCTAGTTGGTCATGACGGTCTTGACAATGTTAACGAGCTTAGCCTTCGTCCGCCAGCAGCACAAAGCATGACAAGCGATGATGACAGAGGAATATGATGCAGATGAGATGAAGATAGAGGATTTCCAACAAGAGTTAGAAGCTCTGTCAGAGGATGACAACATGGAATAATTTACAGACACGACGAAGGAAGAACCCCAGGCTACATGTTAAACGCTATTATCCACCGGCATGGACAGGCCCCAGAAACAATGGACAATACAGCAAAGAAAGTTGCTAAACACCACTTTGGCCTATACCACCACATCTACACAGATAAACTGTACACTTCAGTCAAGCTGCCGCCGTCAAGTCTAACAGCAAGGGCCTCCCTCGTGACCTACTCAACACCAACACAACCTCAACAGGGAAAAGATGCAACGAATGGCCAAAACCCCAAGAGGCTCTTTCTACCTCAGGCAGAATGGGCAACTGACAGCAGCAGTGTGGAAGGACTTGCGCGTGATGATGTTGTTGTCGTCAGGCCATCATGGATGGCGAGACCCCCATGTCTACTCAGTGACGAGAAAAGTCGAAGATGGCGCCACTGGCCACGTCTAAAGGCCCAGAAGATCGCTGCCTCTTCAGCTGCAGTGGACTGCACTACTTTATTATATAGGTGTGTTGGCAAAGGAGATCAACTGAGGTCCTATATAATCTAAACTGTGGTGGAGGAAAATTCTACACTTCCTCATCGACATAGCTCACGCTATTAATTAATGCTCGGATCTGCTATAAACAACACCATCCACTAGTACAGGAGTCTGTACCAAATGACAGCAGTGATGACAGTGACGATGACAACATCCTCAGCCACTCCCGATTGGATACGCGAAAGGGCCGAACTCCAGCACAGTTCTTTTCACCACATACAGTACCACAGCACAACCGGGCACAGTTAGTGCCCTTAAGGCAATTCAGAGATGTATCAATAAGTCTGTGCGGTCGATAGTACATCTTCCTAATTCAGCTAGTACTCAGTATATTACCACTTCTACATCTTTCGGTGGTCTGGGTTTTCCTGATATTCTCTGTCTGGCCAATAGACTCCGGCACGGGAATCTGACCAGACTTGCCAAATCTAAAGACGATCTATTCGGCATCTGTACCTCTAGATCGGTGCAAAAAGAATTTAGCGGTCTGAGTCGGGCCCTTGGGCTGGCGAATATTGAGGGATCATGCGAAGACCAAACATGGTCAGGGCACGCTTGCCTTTGACCATCCTGCGGCCTCTGCATGGGTGGATAACCCTATACTATACTTCAGGGCGACTGGTATATCAAGGCCGTTGCTCTCAGGGCGAAAACACTTCCCTGTCGCAACAACCTCGCCTACACATGGGGTTCTACCTCCTGTAGACACTGTAGGGGCGCTATCGAAACGACATCCCATATCCTCCAGCGATGCCCTTTGGTGCTTCAAGCAAGGATGCGCAGGCATAACGAGGTTTGCAAACAGGTTGCTCGATATATGACCAGACGGTATGGCGAGGACTCGGTATATACGGAACCACCGGTTGCCACTAACACTAATTTTAGGCCGGATTTAGTGATCATCGATCAGGAAAAGAACCATGCGTTCATCGCTGATATAGGTGTCCCTTATAGGCCCACAAATACACCCCGAGGGATTCCAAACTAGCAAATGTACCAAGTATAACACAGGCCCTATTTCAGCAGCCATTAAGAACCGATTCGGTGTATCGTCCACTTCGGTTGAAGGTATTCCGATCGGTGCAAGAGGTGCGATAATTACCAGTAAGTCTGTGTATTGCGGCCTTAAGCTGAGTAGGAATCAACTTAGTACTTTATCGCAGAATGCCAATAAGGGCTCTATCTTTGTATTGAATTGTTTTCTGAGAAAATAGGTGTATGGGACGGTGGTCCCTTCCCGGGAAAGCATGCCAGCTCCGGGGGGATGTTGCATACCTGCAAAGGTGGGTCTTCTCGCTTCGGCTGAGCGGCCTTACGGTAGGCCTATGGTCCCGCTCGGTCTTGCTACTCGTGGAGGGGCCCCCGTCATGGGCATAATCGCAGTGGCGGTTTTTTTTTATGTAGCCTAACATTAATAATAATTTATTTATTTTTATTTACTATAGTGTGAGGTACGTTATGTCCATTTTGGAATATTATGGCGACCGTCATGATTTGGGATCTTGTGTCTTGGATCTTGTGTCTTTTTTTCTCATTTTTAAACAATGCTTTTTTTCCCCAACAAATGCAAAGTTATTTAAAGAAATTATCGAGGCCAGGCAACATTTGAGAATACATACATACATATTATTTTCCATTGCAGCAGGACTTTGGACATTCATCCATGCATGTTCAAGTCAAAACTGATAAGACAGTGTTTCAGTAATTTCTTGCTGAATTTGCAAAGGGTTTAAAGTTGCTAATATATAATACATACAAAATTAAGTATCTACAATCTGGAGGGGGTTATGGGGGTAATGTTGAATGAAGAAATAAATACAATATTGCATTAAAAATCATTTTCTGAAACCTTTAAAAATCCCATAAAGTGCCCTAGGTTGCAGGAGAAAACACCTAAATTTCTAAATTTTCCGGACACCCAACCCCACCACACTAACAGGTGTTTATTCGGCACACAGTAGGAGCGACAACCCCAACCTTAACCAAAAGCCAGATCCGTCCCTGCCACCAAACAAAATGTTTTTGGTGATGTCATGTAGTTTGAGTTTGCATGTCCATACAAAACTCCCCATTATATCATGAGTCTGGGTTTCACACCACAAACTAGTTCTAAAAATTAATTTTTATCTCATTTTCAGTACCTTCAACTAGACCGAACTGAAGAATGATTTTGAGTTAATGGTTGTAAAAACCAAGTCACGTACTAAACTGGAAGTTGTACATTCTGGGCCTTGTCCAGCAAAAGAGTTGAAATTGCTGAGTAGACAGCGAATCTACATTCGACCCATGTAGACCACGGGATTGGGCCGTTTAATGGCGAAAAAAGTGCACAGCTCTAATGTTTATTTTATGTTGTAGTACACCTTGGGGCATATGAAAAGGGTATTCTTAAGTCGCCCATGGGGGGCATTTGGCCTACAGGTCAAAATAATAGCTGTTTTAAGATTTTTAAACTAAAAATGACTTAAAATCACGTATCTGGGGCAATGTGACCTCAAAAATTGTCCCACAGTGGGGTCCTTTTACATTTATCATCAGAATATGATTACAAAACATTAGAAAAATCAATTTAACCCCACCCTTCAAGGATTAGTGGGTTTCGAGATCAAGTTTCTCCAAGACGAGTTTGAAATGTTGTAACTTAGTCCGAATCCCAAACGCTTACAACTTCTGAAAACATATTGTTTTACCACTGATCTGTCTTGTATGGATATAGAAATCTGCCCAAGGCCATGAGCTTTGATTTGAGTGGTCACTGAGCTCAATAGTGAAAAATATGTGGGTGCTACGTCGATTTAGGCTAACCCTACCCCTAACGCCCCAAATGCCAATATCTGGATATGCGTAACAAAAATTGAAGATAACTCGACAACCAGTTGCCGTAGTCCCGTAGACTCCTAAACTTGAGATCTGTGCCTCATTGTTTGGTATAGGCTTTGCAATGAGACTGAAACTGGTATGTTTTGGTTCCAATTTTAGCTACCAGGGGTCAATTTTGCCTGAAATCATCAGATTTATCTGATATTGCTTCGCAATCTTCAAGACATATACGGGTCATTCCATGAGGTTGGGTATGTAAAAAAAAAAACCAGTGTCCATGTTGTGTTGGTACAGTAAGTTCTTTTATTTAAAGACTGGAGAATTATTTATCTGGTGAAATATAAAATATGGCTAGGTGTCCCAATATAATCATGTTGTTTTCACTGACCAATCTCTCACAGATCATGAAAGATTTGTCTTACCTACGCAACATGGACACCACATATGTTTAACACTACGAGTATACATTTTGGAGGTCTGTGGTTTTGTTACAATGTGGTGTAAATACTTCTATTGTAGTGTAACATGTGTTTCTTTATGAAATGATACTTACTAAAGTAGCTGGGCTGGAATGTTACTCATATTTAAGAGCTTTGTATGTCACACTTTTTGTACCCAACCTCGCAGAATGGCCAATACCTGTTGGTAAGCCTATGGTACAGAGAAATTAATGTACCCTGAATGGAGTGGACAACTTCTAATACTAATCGTGGTCAGTATAGGCCCCAATTATGTTTGTCAGATGCGGTGTGTGATGCGCCATGATCTCATTCAATACAAATCCTGCTGTGTAATTACCGAGTGTTGCAGCCATTTCAGGAATACCTTTCACTGATACGTATGCTAATGAGAGTAGAACAGGAATACACATAGATGGTCTGTTTTAGTATAGTTCGGTACGGTTGCGCAAGCTCAGTCCTCATTTTCATCTGCCCTCCTCCCCGATCTCTTCCCCGTCATCTTTATCTCCGCTCGCCGCCTCTTGACTTCCATCTTGCTCATCAACTACAGTGTCAGCTTCATCCTCACTCTCCTCCATGTCCTTTTCAGCCTCATATAGTACATATTATATGGTTCCTACTCCCCTTCAAACCACAGCGGGAGGTACTTTCCCTCAACCAGGATCCAGCCATGCGTATGGGTCCCACTCCTTGATAGAGGCCAGGTTCGCGCTGGCATAGATGTGAGCGACCATGTTGGTTCGTTTGATTTTTTGTGGGATCACTTTCTCGGAAGGGTGGCAGGGTCGAACCCTTCATCATCTTCCAGTCTGCCCTCTTATTTTCTTTGGCATCTTGGCCTTTATGGCGAGATAGCGGGTTTTGTCCTTTGTCAGGATATATCCTCCTTGCGGCCGTACATGTCACACGTGAACGACATGAGGATGTCCTTGATAGCTAGCTAGGCAGGGACTGTATCCCTCTTGCCACGCTCTCCAAACGCCTTAAGAACCTCCTTGTATTTGAGCATCGCATCAAATGGACGAACCTAAATTCCTGTGCGCGGTTGAAGGCTGCTGTATACATGTAGTTTGAGCCAGTGAATGCATGAAACGCTGGTAGAGCTGCACACACATGTAAATTAATTGACCAACACCATCAAGCATGCTAAGGTTTGTAAAGTATAAAAACAACTCCAACAACCGATTCAATCGTCATGGACCCAACGTTTCGTGGCAAGAATGGTCATGTTGATGCAGCGACGGTTGTTTTTGCCACTGCAACCAAGATCAATGAGAAAGTCAGCTCGAGAATCTTGAACATTTGATCTTTGCTTTCACAGCACGGGACTGCATCACCTTCTTAAAGGAGTCACACCTCATTTTTTTCTTGCAAAGTCTCGTGGTCGGGACTGGGCATGGCCAGGTTTCTCAGAGTAGGAGCCCCCTGTGACCGCTGCTCCCTGCAGTTGTCTTTGATCGATGCGGTCCCGTGCTGTGAAAGCAAAGGTCAAAGGTTCAAGATTCTCGAGCTCACTTTCTCGAGAGATCTCTTTGGCGAGATTCTTCTCCTCGGCCAGGATCAGAATATTTCACTTGAAGAAGTCCTGAAGTACCCCCTCACACCATTCCCGTTGTCTCTGGGCCACACCAATGGCAGCGTGTGCTCCACCAACAAGGCCATTATGTTGCACAAGTTGCATGGAAGCCATGGTTGAGCGCGCTGTCTTACCTCCAGTCCGAGCAGTCCGAGGTGACACGTGCCGAGATTGGCAAATACCAGTGCTAAGGTCACCTCGAAGCTGACACTATGATGGTCCACTACGCAGTCTGTGATGCCACTGCCAGCTCTTTGCGGAAAACTGTTATCATCCGCTGTGATGACTCCGATGTGTTCTTCTCACTTACAAAGCATGCTTGTCGCATCAATGGAGACATTCTCATTGATCTTGGTCACAGTGGCAAAAACAACCGTAGCTGCATCAACATGACCATTCTTGCCACGAAATTAGGACCCGAAGTACATGTGTAACGTTGGGTCCATGGCGAAGCGGTTGATTGCGTTCTTTTTCTACTTTACAAACCCCAGCATGCTTGATGGTGAAGAGTTTCGACCCTGCCACCCTTCCACAATGCAAGAAAGTGATCATACAAAAGATCAAACGAACTAACATGGTCACTCACATCTATGCCAGCGCGTACCTGGCCTCTATCAAGGAGCGGGATCCATGTAAGCATGGCTAGATCCTGGTTGAGTACCTCCCGCTGTGGTTTGAGGGGGAGCAGGAACCATATAATCTGTACTATGAAGCTGAAAAGGACATGGAGGAGAGTGAGGATGAAGATGACACCGTAGTTGATGAGTAAGATGGAAGTCAAGAGGAGGCCAGCAGAGATGAAGATGACGGGGAAGAGAGCGGGGAGGACAGAGATGAAAATGAGGACTGAGCGGTTGTGCAAGTACCGAACTATACTAGAACAGACTATCTCTGTGTATTGCTATTATGCTCTTTCCATTAGCATGCATATAAATGAAAGGTATTCCTGAAATGGCTGCAACACTCGGTATAATTACACAGCAGGATTTGTATTGAATGAGATCATGGCACATCACACACCGCATATGTAAACCAGAATTAAGGCCTACTGACCACGAATAGAACTAAAAAGAAGTTGTCCACTCCATTTAGGGTGCATTCTCTGTACCATAGGCTAGCCAATAGGTTTGGATCTTAAAGATTCCGAAGCAGTATCAGATAAATCTGATGATTTCAGGCAAAATTGACCCCTGGTAGCTAAAATTGGAACCAAAACACACCAGTTTCAGTGTCATTGCAAAGCCTATACCAAACAATGAGGCACAGATCTCAAGTTTAGGAGTCTACGGCAACTGGTTGTCGAGTTATCTTCAATTTTTGTTACGCATATCCAGATATTGGCATTTGGGGCGTTAGGGGTAGGGTTAGCCTAAATCGACGTAGCACCCACATCTTTTGCACTATTGAGCTCAGTGACCACTCAAATCAAAGCTCATGTGTTTGGGCAGATTTCTATATCCATACAAGACAGGTCAGTGGTAAAACAATATGTTTTCAGAAGTTGTAAGCGTCTCGGATTCGGACTAAGTTACACAATTTCAAACTCGTCTTGGAGAAACTTGATCTCGAAACCCACTAATCCTTGAAGGGTGGGGTTAAATTGATGTTTCTAATGTTTTGTAATCATATTCTGATGATAAATGTGAAAGGACCCCAATGTGGGAAAATATTTGAGGTCACATTGCCCCAGATACGTGATTTTAAGTCATTTTTAGTAAAAATTGCATAAAACAGCTATTATTTTGACCTGTAGGCCAAATGCCCCCCATGGGCGACTTAAGAATACCCTTTTCATATGCCCCAAGGTGTACTACAACATAAAATAAACATTAGAGCTGTGCACTTTTTTCGCCATTAAACGGCCCAACCCCGGGGACTAATGCAACGAAGCATTCATTTGACAGAGAATTGCCCACCTTAATCGCAGGCAACACTAACCTGCTGTTACTGCTGTGGTACTTTTTTTTCTGGGATAAGGTAGTCCGTGCATAAGTTGCTCAGACTATAATACCTTTTGTGACCACGAGAAGAAATATGCGGCAAATCCACGCTCATTAAAATAAAAAAGAACACAATGGAAATTCCTGGCAGAAAGTTCATGTTTTGCATTGAATTTCCTTTGTGCAACTTGCACGGCTCGGCCGGCCTCTCATCTGCTCGTCGGGCAATTATTTTGAGCAATCGCGCGCGCCTACTTAGGCTAGCGGCCGTGGCTAACGGACATCTGGATAAGCATCGTGACTCGAGTTGGTTCTTGTATTAACTGCTCCATTTGGAAGAGATTCATGCAAGAGAGTATAGGATTGGGTGCATTAATATCCGCTGCATCACTGTTAAAGTCACCGAGTACAATCATTTCTTTAAATTCACAAGACCCATTTACAGTAATATCGGTTAGGTTATCTAAAAACTCGACAGTACTCGATGGTGGTCTATAAACAGAACTCATAATACTGGCTGTCTTTGCTTACACCTAATTTCGACCCAAATACATTCGACATCATCATGTTCAAGATCACATCGGCGAGTAAAATTTAGCGTGTCTCTAATATACATGGCTACCCCGCCACCGTGGCGATTTCTGTCTTTTCTAACAATAGAATACCCAGGCAGTGCGATCTCGCCGTCAGAAATCGTGCCGTCACAGAAAGTTTCATTTAGACACATAACATCAAATGGTTTTCTTGAGAACAGTATCTTAAATTGGTCAAATTTGTTGATGATACTTCTTACGTTAAGGTGAGCATAAGAAAAGTCCCCGTCGCTATGACTATGTATGACCCCTGCTTTGTGGATTTAGAAGTTGTCTAACCTCCTGGAGATACTGTATCCATTCCTCGTTCGGAGTGGGGGGGGGGGGGAGTGAGGGACTCTCATCCCGTGATGTGGGATGTATGGGTGGTGTGGGATGTATGGGTAGTGTGGGATGTATGGGTGGTTCCGGGTGGGTTGACGTTGTGTCTGCGGACGGTACTGGTTTGCCTTCCGAAAATCCATTTGTGTATTTTCCGTAGCCGGTTTCTTGAGGGCGTCGGAATACAACCCCCCGTCGACAGCATGTGGCCGTTTCGGTGGTCCGTAGATGTGCCGAATGATGTTTTTGGCGAGAATACACACACACCCTGGGAATTCAGATGTACGCCGTCTGTCACAAGATGGTTCGGTGTTATCCCCCCCCCCATCCCCCCCCCCCCCCCGCCCCCCCCCCCCCCCCCCCCCCCCCCCCCCATTGTCGATGAACCCCCATTTTTTACACTCCGCGGTGCGTTTTAGCATGTTATTCGCATCGTCGACGGCCTTACGCCTAGATTCTGACGCGACTCCACGGTGGATAATTGATGAAATCGTCACTTTCTTTGGATGAAGCGCTTCCCCGAGACGTAATTTTGGCAGTCATGGTGTTGGCGTCGTCCGTTGTGTTGTTGGAACCGACGTGGAGTATTACCTCCGATACGCCGTATTTAGACGATAACTGCTGAGCCTCATGAGTAACAGTTTCAATCTTTGCGCCTCGCATTGTTTGGCAAACTACCTTTGATTTCTTGCTTAGTTTCCTAGCTTGCAGGTGTTTGATCATGGAGTCACCGATGATAAGAATGTCCGCAGACGCAGTGGGGGTCGGTGGCTCTGTCTTTTTGCGATGCTGTTCCTTGTGTCTCTCGCGGTACTTCTTTAGCTGTTCTTCATGGGACACCTTACTTTTCGCTGCGCCCGATTTCTTCTTGGATGCCGATGTGTTCGTTGTTTGTTTCGGACTCGAGTATTTTCCGGGACTTTTAGCGTTCAGGATGTCGAAATACATGTCGATCAATTCCTCTGCTTCAACAATCGAATCACTTGCGTTTTTATTGTCTTCAACCACGTCCTGTGTATCCAGTGCCGAAAAGCGGTTGCTTGTGGCCACTGGTGAAGAATTCGGGCCTTTGTGCGCGCGGGCTTAGCAAGGTTCCGGCTCGGTGGGCACGAATACACCTCACTCCGGGCATCGTCTCCGGTAGAATGGCTCATTAGCATATCAATAGTGCAATAGAGGTCTTCGCGTTCCTTCTCCAACATGTCGATCTTCTTCTTCACAAACGAAAAAGAATTAGAAATATGATTAGACATTGCTAAAAATTGATCAGAAAATTTACCATCGAGCGCGTTGAGATCGTATTTACAGCCTCCAAAACGGCATCTAGGGTGGCCGGCTGTGACGGCTGGGCTGTCATGGCGTCCACGCGATCGGGCTGAGGGAGAGATTGTTTGGCCTTGGGTGCGCTGGTCGAACTAAGGCAGCACCTAGGAAAATGTTTCCTATGACCAAACACATAAAGGCATAGTTCCCTAATATCATCAGCTGCAGTATCCATAGATCTGCGAGCTTTAAGGTTTCAATATGAAAGGGTACTTATCTTTTCATTTGATGACTCCGTTGGTGTTTCGCCGCCATCTTGAACCTTCAGCACACTCATGTCCTACACGCTTGTCGTAAGATAAGGAATTTAGGACCGCCCTAAGACATGTCTTAACTGTGGTTGCACTAAAAAGCTCTTAAGCTGGTCCTAAAACCTATCTTACGACAAGCGTGTAGGACATGTAATAGTGTATAACTGTATGGGGACATACGATAGTCACAATTCCTAAATCTTGCCGAACGATGTGCTTCTCCTTGGGTTGAATTTCTCGTTTCAACGGGATTGGAGCGGTGTGTTGCTGCTGCTGGCGCTTGATTGTGTGGCTGTTGCTGGCGCTTGTGTTGCTGTTACTGGCGCTTGTGGCATATGCTTCCTGTAAAACATTAAAATAAGAATAGCGTTATATTTCCGTGTAATACGATTTATATGAGATACAGGGCGGCAAGGCACGGCTGTTTTGTCCCTACTTGTCCCTACATTATGCACCTATCAAATGTTTAACCAACAACTCCCCCGCCCCCAGGGCTGCCCCACCTAAGAGGTGGGGATTGTCACTTTTGGCGTGACAAAATCCCCACCCCTGGGGCACAATTTAGGTGACAAAAATTCCCACCCTCGGGTGCAAAACATGTATTTCAACACGCATTTCGTGCTTTCATATTGCAAAAACGTGTCCATTGTGATGCTAGATCATTCATGCTCCTTCTCAAATGTTCATTTTGAAATCAATAATGCTTATTTATCCGATTAATTTTATGTTGATTTAGGAGGCCTCATAAAGCCCCAGTCACACCAAAGTCCCGAACCATCCCGGACTGAAATATTGCCGATCCGGGGTCCTATCCGTGTTGGTTCCTGGTTGGTTCGTGTTGGGTCCGGAGTAGTTCTGGATGGTACTGGATGAATCGGGATAGTCCTGGGCGGTTCGGGAGGTCACCCCGACTTTTTAAAACTGTTTAAAAAAGTCGGGGTGATTCGGGATGGAAGCCCAATCCGGGATGGTTCGTGTTCGGTTCGTGTTGGGTTCGGGACAGTACGTAGTGAATCCGTAGTGGCAACGTGATGATACTTGGCGATACGGCATAATTTTCCCAACACGTTGTCGCCACGTACCATCCCGGACACAACAAAGTCCTGTCGAAAAGTGAAAACCAATGAAAAATGCACCTGTATTTATAGTCTCCGTGACGGTTCGTGTTGGGTCCGTGTTGGGTCCGGGATGGTTCAGGGTGCATCCGTAGCTCTTCCGGGACAGTTCGGGACAGTTCGTGTTGGGTCCGGGGCAGTTCGTGGTGAAACGTGTTGGGTCCGTGGTAGTACGGGGTGGTTCGTGTTGGGTCCGTGTTGGGTCCGTAGTCAATCCTTGGTAAAACGTACTGTTTCCGTGTTGGGTCCGTCATGGTACGGGACAGTACGGGGGTGTCTGGGTTTTTCCACCGTCGAGGGGACGGTCTGGACGATTTCATCCCGATTCGCCCCGGAAGAGGGTCATTCTGGGTCCGTGGCTATCCTGGATAATCCTTGTTGTATCTGGCGTTGGTGTTACCTGGGCTTAAGAATAGAAAAAAATTCAAAATGGTTCAATTTCTTTTCGTTTATCAGCACCCCAACCCCCCGCCCCCCAGGGGGGGATTCCCCGGACTAACACTGCAAATGATGTTAAAACATGCAGATGTATTGTTTTCAATATTTGCATAGTGAAACCAATAAAAATGCCACTGTATTTAAACCCGACATACTGGCTCGTACGATTGTCCTAACTATTTAAGTCACCTCCCTACTAGACGCAATTTCTTATCTTAAACCCATATCCCATCAATGCGTAAGTTGTAATGGTGCAACAGGTTGGTCGCAACTTTTTTAGTTGCATGAAACTTGTCTTACACCACAGGTGGGAAGTTAGTACATGTCGTAATACATCGATGGTGCAACCCATTTTCGTTCGTAACTTTAGTACAGCACTTAAAGGAACACACCTTCTTTGTTGGGCTATTTTGGGCTCGAAATAGACCCATACATTATTCTGAAGCGCATTCGAGAGTAAATTAGACATATTCTGAAAATACGCCGTCAAATTTTGCCGTTTTTAAGCACTTTTGAAAGATCCAAGGTCACGTGACTTTTCGGAACCAAAATCTGGTTCCGAAAAGTCACGTGGTCTTGTGAGTTAGTTGTATTTCCAGCCGTATAAAAGTTTGTTACTGCAGAACTGCACCAAATTCAACTCTGATTTCCCCCCAATATTTATAAGTAATTGACAAAAGAGAGACTATTTATACAGGTATGAAACAAAGTTAAACATAAGTATGAAAATTCGAACATAATTGTTTGATTCGAGAGTCCAGAGAACGGGAGCGAACGCGTGCTACGGCAGGCTACCGTGGAGTGTAGAAATTTGCCCCGCGCAGCATGCACGGCAAAGTGCACACACACGTACGTAGGCGTGTTGCTTCGGTGCACGTACGTTCGTGAAGAAAAAAACATGATGCCAACTCCTCAACAAGAAAACGGAAATTCATATTCGGTCGTCCGGGCTGTCCAGTGAAATCGTGAGCAGAAAATTGGAGATATCCTGAGCAGGAGAAGAGCGAATCGTTTGTGACAAAGTCGTGAGGCTCTCGCGTAGTTGCAACGGCTGGTAAAGCGTATAACCCGTCTTTTGACCGTTTTTGTTATTTTTGCACTTCTTTAGTAAATTACGGGATATTTTGATGAAATTTGTTTTGCAACGACCATCAAAAAAGTATTGTCAATGCTGCTACATCACTAAATCATGTAAACAGTAGGCAGGTGTGTACCCATAGTGCAACCGGGCCCTGGCTTGTAAAAGTTCGTCCAGGGCAAATTCACTGGTCAGAATTGTCTTGATAGGAACGGATGGACGATCCTTTAGTTTTAGGATGATTTTCTTCAGCCTGGGGTCGACTTTTCGCAAAACAATTGGAGAGCCAGTGTCACACACGTCCGTCATGTTCGAAGCCATAGTAATCCATGTATACTTTATTTGTTTGGGATTTTTGGTGGCTTTATACTCTTAATAGAAGTTGACGTTCAAATCAGATATTTGATTTAGCAACGCTAATTCTGAGATGCACCAAGCCAGCGACGGAGCCTGCCATTCGTAAAGGTACATGTACTTGCAAACTGGAAACAAAAGGTCAAACATTTGTATTTGTTTGTGACAAACTCGAACAACATTTTCTTCATTTTATTTATTGACTCGATATATTTTAAGATGCTTTTTTTCGTTTATTGGCGTCTGGGGGCTTACAAACGCGGTACAGTAAAGTGATAATTCAAACGCCCCTATACCTCAACACACTCTTCCCTTTTGTTAACGCACCAACCAACCCCATAAAAAAGGAATTCCTTGTAAATTCCTTGCATGTTTGAAATACAATGGGGGAACAATGGAAGTGGGATACCCTCGTGCTGCATATGTAGGCCTATGTCTCCGGAAGTGTGACCCGAAACGAGACTTAAAGATAGTATACATGACCATTAAACTGATACAAATAGTTTTATCCCCGTATGATTGAAGATACGCATGATTAAAACCAACACGAGCAAAAACCAGCTGCGTACTTCGTCTAACATTTGAGAAAACAGCCAAAAAAGGGTTTGCAGTCTTTTCGCCCCCATACCACTTCGCCCTGAACCATTTCGCCCTGAGCACGAAGTGGTTTTGGGGCGATGTAGTGTTTGGACGAAGTGATTTGGGGCAAATTGGCACTCGGGCGAAGTGGTTTGGGGGCGAAATGGCACTTGGGCGAAATGGTTTTGGGGCGAATTGAATAGAGACGAAAACTAATTAATTTACTCATTTCTCAAAGACTACAAAACTTCAGACAAAACCATTTCAGGGGAGGTTTTCTACGGTCATCATGTTTATATTGTGTAAGTTATTTAGGCGTAAATCTGTGAGCTTTTCGAGATACCAATCAAACGGTCTATTCATGGAGGAATGATGAAAGCCTTCCTCCACGGTCTATTACAGTACGGTTGCATCATCGGCATTTATTATCTCATGTAAAGGGGTCATTTCACCAAGGATTGTTTTTTCCAATCGGCCCGATCTGGACCAGATTGTCCCCGATGAATCAATTTTTTTGATCGGCCCGATTGTCGTCATGAATCGCCTCCAATCGTCCCCTTTTTTGACCCGATTGAGTCCCGACCAATGGACCATGGCTGGGGGACGAATCACGGACGTTCCTCGCGCGATCGACACGTTTCCGGGGCGCAAGTATGCGAAAGTACGCGCAAGTATACCCGCAGGTACACGGCAAAAGCCCGGTAGAGACCCGCTTCTCGCGCGCAAGTGAGCGATCTTCGCGCGTTGTTCGGCCGAGAGAGGCAGAGAGAGGCCGAAAATGGGCGATCCCGGCTCGAGAGAGGACGCTTTCGGCCGCTCTGCGGCCGATATCTGCCGTTAATCCGCCGTTCTTCGCGCGAGAGTGGCCGAATGTAGGCGTATCTTGACGCAGGGAGCCGCAGGAAGCCGAAAGTAAACGGTCTTCGGACGATTTAAACGATCTTCGGACGTTCTTCGGCCGACCAAATTTGCCTAGATCGGCTGGAGATCGGTGTTTTTGGGGCCCGACTATATAAATCGAGCCAGATCGAAGCCTTTCATCACTTTCTGACCAGCCATGCAGGTCGGTCGTCCGAGGATCTGGTGAGGGTCGGGTGCTTACACTCCGCCGACACTACGACGACCCTCGGTAGAGAGCGGCAGAGGCTATACGAAAACTCCAGAGGGAGGGCGAGACAATGGGACCTTCAGGGGACCCTCGGACGACCAAGACGACCACGGGCCGACGGTTTGTGATCGGCTACTGTTTTTCAACATGTTTAAAAACAGTAGCGATCACTTTTTCGGTATACCCGACCCTCGGAGGACTGAGGCGATCGCGCCAGATCTTCCCCGAAGGTATAGGGTAGTGCTCGACAGTGCGCGCAGGTTCCCGACTATTTTCGAAAAAATGCGGCTGATCGACCAAAAAAAGGATCGGGTACTATCGGGACCAAAACAATCCTTGGTGAAATGACCCCTTTACCCACCAATAGTGGCAGACTCAATAGACTCGGACAAGGATGCTTTCTACCATGGTCTGGACAGAATTCTTGGTATTCTTGGTGGTGTGAGTCATCGCGACATGGTTATTTTTCTCCGCGATTTTAACGCGACTCTTGGGCCTAATCGTGCTGCATGCGGTATCTCTGGCCAATGTGATTACAATTGTGCAGCTCTAACTTAACGGCATCAGCGTGGCAAGTTTGCGGTTTCGTTTTCGAATAATATACCAGAATGCTCGGCTATTCATAGAGGAATGAAAGCCTTCCTTCATGGACTATTGAAGTCGTGAGAATTGAAGCCATTCACCGGCCGCCATTGTACCCAACGAACAATGCTTGGCCTAGACTGCTCCCCGGTCCATGCGTTCGCTTGCATTCCACTTAACACACGTACATGTAGACCACGATGTACTAGTGAAGACAGTATGACCAGTCTATAGGCAAGGCATTGTTTTTGGTGGGGCACAATGGCGGACGGTGGCTTCAATTTTAGACGTCGTTGCTTCAATAAGTGTATATACATCAATGGTTTCAACACGATTGTGCAAAAATACGTCACGAATATGACACGATTTAACACGACTGTAACACGACCATCACGATATGACCCAAATTTTGGTAGACTGGACAGTGAATTTTAAAGAACTGACAACGATCGCCGCGAAACGTGGGTTGTTATAACCCCAAATCGTCAGTTCGCTCCAATTCCTGTTAAGTCGTGTTGAGTCGTGAAAATTCGTACTGAGAGCGTGTTGATTCTTGTTGACATTGCAATTGGCGTGGCGTTTTATTGGCGGTGGTATATTAGTTTCATTAACAGTACCACGATTTTTCCGACAAAATATGAATATATCATATATGGGAGGGAAAAAGGGGCGGGGGGGGCACATTTATTTATTTGCCCCCGCCCCCCGCCCCCCTCAAAAATGGGGACGCATATTGGTTGGTACCCGAGCAGTGAATGGTCACCAACCAATATTTCATGTACGTCAGCATGGGGAAAACATTTTAAGTGAAATTGGGTTTTTCGTCATTTTCAGATGTTTCATATCTAACAAAAAACAGACAATATTTTGGTTTGAAATGTTCAGAAAGGAAAGAGGGCACCCCAAGAACCCCAAAAATGTCAAAAAACGAAATTTGTCAAAAAGTGCCCGTTTTTCAGTATGGGGAAAATGTCGTCATGTTCCCAAACTTCTGCTGATTCATGCAAGGTCTGCGGCTTGACACTAAATTAAATCAATAATTGATACAATACAGTCCTGTAGCAGCTTCTATTTATACTCGGTATAGACATAAGCTCACATTTGCACACATCTACTAAAATTAAACTTACTATTAGTCGCTTATCTGTCGACATCTTAAGTTAACTTGTACCCAACAATTGTCAATTTTGCATCTTTTCCATGCAAAAAACTCAATTACAAAAAGCAAAACAACAGAAAACTGAAGAACTGAAAATCACCATCTTTACAAGGGAAATCTTTTCAGTTACGCGCAATCCAACAATGCATTGCGAAGGATTTTTACGGGTTCGCCTGACGTTAAAATTTACCCACTTTTCACATTTCTTGACTTAAACATCTGTAAAAATTTTTTGTACCAAACTATACTGTCTTGTTAAAATGTTCAAGAATTTACTTTACAGTACGAAAGTCTAAAAGGCATATAAGTTATATAGGACAAGGCATTGTATCAAAGTTCTACGAAAAGATTTGCATATCGCAAATAAACAAAAGAAACAATAAACGGGACTTCCCCCAGACACCCCAGATTTCGACATAATACCAAAGAGATAACGGCTATTAATTAGACTACGAGGAGTGCTACACATCTCCCAACATATCAGCAAGTTGGACGGTTAGATCCGCAAATTCTCCGCTGATGTCGCAAAACAGGTAAACATTACATTTTATAATCACGACCATTTTCGCCGTCGATTCCCGGAGACCACGTCTGTCTTGTGTCTCACTAAAGGTCTGTTGAAACACGACTTTACTTCGGTCAAAAATATCGGCGATATTTGCGACGATGTTGCAAACATTTGCGCCAATAATTGTGGACAAAATTCACGTTGTCGCAAATATTGAGACCGATGTTTGCTACGTCGTGATTTGTGTTGCAAATATCGGCGCAAATATTTGTGATGTCGCGAATTTGGTCGAAAATATCGGCGCCAATATTTGCTACGAAATGTACGGTGTCGCAGTTATTGGCGCAATATTTGTGACATAATTCACGATGTCGCCAAATTAATACCAGTGCCGATATTTGCAAAATAAGACGTCCCTCCAAGACTTCCAAATTGATATGCAGCATGTTATGAACATATTATCAGTGGCGGAACCAGCCTCATTAAACTACAGGAATACAAAGGAAAAGCGGGAGGCTAGCGCCATGCTTGCATGTGATTAAAAACAAAATGTAAGTGTTTGGGGCAATACACAAAGTACGTACACACGAGTGGGGTAGTAAGACGAGGGGGCGGTGAGACGAGGGGAAGAGCGGTGTCAAAGCCAATGCGTACGTCAATTTCAGTCGTCTATATGCCATTTTGTATAACATTTGTTTTTATAATTTGTTTGTTTGTTTGTTCGTGTTAAAGGTCTATGTATCATTTGTAAGATAGAACGTTTTTTTAAATACAGATTCGTGAATAAGAGTAACATATCTACGGAAGAATGCTGGTAAACTAGCCTCAGAAAATTTGAGCTACATGCACCTTTCCCTTTTTTTTTTCTTTTTTTTCCCCTTTTTTTTCCTCAGGGACATTTATTCAAGATTTACATTTCAACGTAATACAATTTAAGACGGGAAAATTACTCATTACATAAAATTGAAAAGGGGTCCCATTTTAGATTAAATTTAAGTAAGTTACCGTTTGCAGTAAAGATATATTTTTCTAAATGATAATATCGTTTCAACTCTTCTTTAAACAAAACTAAAAATGGTTTACCTCCATTCATCTTCATTTTGTAGATATGGAAACGACAAAGAAGTAAAATTAAGTTAAGTGTGCTCTGATTTCTACTGGGAATTCCAAAAAGAGATCCTCCCTTATCTAGTGTCACATTTATACTCAAAGTCGTCTTAATCCAATTAATAATTTCTCCCCAAAACGACGAGGAAATTTTACAATCCCAAAATAAGTGGATCAACGTTTCTATTTCAGCATTACAAAATGAGCACCTTTCGTTATCCCCTCTTCCAATTTTAACTAAAAATGAATTAACACCAAGTATTCTATGAACTAATCTATACTGGAACCATCGTAATTTTATGTCATACGTAGTCACAAATGGCATGGCACAGAACACTGACCAATTACTTTCTGGGAAGTTCATTCCCAGCTTAGATTTCCATTTGACAATAAATTTTCTAGTAACCGGATTTTTCACAGAAATAAAAATCTGATAAATACGAGTAGAACCCTTTTTATCCATCAAAAGCGTTTGGAAGTTAAAAGGGGTAAAGGGAAAACATACATTTGAAGTAACCTTTGTAATTATATTACGGAATGCATGTTTTACTGCCCTAATAACACCACCGTACTCCAAAAAATTAGTTCTTATATTAAACTTCAACGTAAAACTCTCCAAACTGAGAAATTTTCCTTGATTATCAAAAAGATCACACACAAAATAAACTCCTTTGTTAGCCCAGTGCTTATAGAAAATACAATTGTTACCAATCATAATTCTATGATTATGCCATAAACCATTTTTAAGTGCATCCGCTGTACTCTCTAATGTATGACATTGCGCAAAAGATTTCCACGCATTCAGAACGTCAATCCAAAACTGGTTTGGTTGAGCTGCCTGTTTAAGAGTATGGATAACAGCAGAAAAATTCCCACTTTCCAAAAGAAGCAAATTCTGGATCCCAGTAATTTGTT
The DNA here is from genome assembly GCA_037783545.1 of Henricia sp. BOLD:AAB3569. NCBI lineage: Eukaryota > Metazoa > Echinodermata > Asteroidea > Spinulosida > Echinasteridae > Henricia > Henricia sp. BOLD:AAB3569. The sequence continues at coordinate 724,441 of JBBELK010000112.1, read as the reverse complement.
TAAACAGGGTATGCCAACCCAAATCATGTGTATTTTTTGCATCAAAAAGATTACAATCTGCATTTTTAGAAATGCATACCTTACGAAAACCACGTGCCCCAAGGTCTTCATATTTTGTAGACATATAGACCAGACAATGCCCTACAATTTTCCTTATGTACGCATTTTCATTTGACCCTTCCTTCATAGGTCAATTAAAGGTCAAAGTTCACCTTTGTAAAAAATCACAATTTCCCGGCTTTTTTGTACGTATGCAGCAATTTCACCCCTTAAACTATGCTTGATTTTCATGAAATCAGGTAAAGGTATAGTTCCCATGATGCACTCTGAGCACCATGTACATCATGTTTGTGACGTAATCAGTGACGTCATTATTTTCATTTAAAAAGGGCGCAGAAGTGATTTGTTTGCATCAAAAAGATTACAATATGCATTTTTAGAAATGCATCCCTTTCAAAAACCACGTGACCCATGGTCTTCATATTTGGTGGACATATAGACCAGACCATGCCCTATTACACTTTCCTCTTGTAGGCATTTATATTTGACCCTTCCTTCATAGGTCAATTAAAGGTCAAAGTTCACCTTTGTCAAAAATCACCATTTTCCGCCTTTTTTGTACTCATGCAGCAATTTCACCCCTTAAACTATGCTGGTTTTTCGTGAAATCAGGTAAAGGTATAGTTCCCTCAGCTAACTGGTCTCGTACGAAAGTCGAAATAAACCTTATCGACTTTCTCAATGCATTATTGGATTGGATGACAAAATTGCCCAGCCAAATGTGCATAAGCCTATGAGGCGGACGCCAACTCGGCAACTTTTTTACTCATTTTCACGAAAACCAAAAAGAGTTCAAGAATCAACCTCCCATCACTTTATCTTTGACACATATCAAACATACTGACAAACATGAACCGAAACAGAAATGTTGCAAATGCGAGAAATCATCGGGGATTTCCTTCGTAGTGGTAGACTCCGAGTACCGTGCTCGCAGCTCTGTATGCGTTATGCAACACGCGCCGTATCTGCACGGCGCTGGTTGGATTGAGTGTGCTGCACTGCGAGTCCGTGTACACGGACTCCCCCGCCAATATACATTTTAAAAAATCGTTTAAAACAATGCATATCGTCAAAAATGTGCTTTATTTTCAGTATATATTTAAAAGGTTTGAATTGCACAATGTTGTGATGTTTTAGAGGATTTTTTTTCAAGATGCCCTATTTCAGAAACGGCAGGAATGTGTTGTGAAACTAAACAGTTTTACCAGGGGAGTCCGTGTACACGGACTTGCACTGCAGCACACTCAATCCAACCAGCGCCGTGCCGATACGGCGCGTGTTGCATAGCGCATACCGAGCTGCGAGCGTGGTACTCGGACTCTACCGATACGAAGGGAATCCCCGATGATTTCTCGCATTTGCAACAATTATATTTCCGGACATGTTTGTCAGAATGTTTGATATGTGTCCAAAATAAAGTGGTGGGAGGTTGATTCTTGAACTCTTTTTGGTTTTCGTAAAAATGAGTAAAAAAGTTACCGAGTTGGCGTTCGCCTCATAGGTTTATGCACATTTGGCCGTGCAATGTTGTCATCCAATCCCATAATGCATTGAGAACGTCGATAAGCTTTATTGCGTTTAATACGTTGACCAAATGTCGTGAATTTACCAACGACAAACTTTGATTTTATTTTATTTAGCTGGGGACCATCTTTAGTACAACCCATAGACAGCCATGTTGGAGTATAATGTGTCTGTAACTGACCCGCCCCGCCTAGTCTGCCTTATACTATAGAGCTAGGGACCATCTTCAGTATCAGTCACCCATGAACAGCCATGTAAAGTATAATGTGGATGTGACCGACCTTTCCCAGATTGCCTGATACAGTTGGAGACCATCTTCAATACTGCCAATAGACAGATGGGTCACTTTATCTTGTGGAAGGTCGATCACATTCCAATTTCCGGTTTTAAAGATTACCTGCTAAATAAAGTTTGACACCAGATTAAAGTATTACCAATATGTTGGTCCTTTTTCTTTTAATAACATGCTACGAGCAGTTTCAACCGGATCAAACTTTCATAAAAGTGATGCACAAAAATATGCTGCCTTTATAAAGGTTATGTTAACCCACTGCCAAGAAATTTACAATAAATCAAATTAGACAGAATATGAAATAAGGTACAAACAAGTTTTTCAGTTGTTAAATTTGTTTTTCGAAAATAATTAAAATTAATTTTTTTAAAAATATAAAAACAGGTAGAAGTGCATGGGCTCAAATACAAAGATAAGGTAACACTACAACACAAATTTTTAATCCTTACTCACGGCCTCGGGTGTGTGTAAAATAATATTGATTTGGAACATTGAGGAATGTTAGGGTTAATGTAGATATCGTGAATGTACAACGATATAATTATAAAGAAGTATAAATACATTTTACTAGCTTTTAAATGATGAATTTGATGACTATGCATGTTTTATATAAATTGATTGCATTCCTATTTACATATTTTATAATTTCAATAAGTAAGATCAAGTTGAGTGGGCAATCATATACATGTAGTCGATATTTATTGCAGTGTTTATAGCAGATAAATGACATGCAAATTATGGAATAAAAACATGAAAATAACAAGAAATGAGGCTGACGTGATAACTGATTTGAAAAATGACTGCAATGCTGTATAAACAAAAAATGCTAATCTTGCAACGTACACAACTGTACATGTTTGCACTAATTATAGATCCTTTGCACCAGCAGTCATAAAAGGGAATAGTCACAATGTCACCATGCAGCAGGCACGAGTAGGCACTTTGTGGAATGATCTAATGTCAAATCATTTCAATAAGAACTACTACCTCTCCCATGGCTGCCAGTGCAAAGGTCTATACTTACAGTACACAGATGTCACTCGATAGTCTTGTTACTGACAAATTATAATATGATACATCATACACATATCGAGAAAGTCGCTAACATTATACTAACCCTGTTTACATGACTCCATCTCATCTCCTTGGTATACACCCCAAATATCAAGGGATGTCTAGCAAACACATCAACACATGTATTAAGAAATTCCCATGTAGCCATTTTACACTAGAATACCATACGTTGTATTCTATGGACAGATCAAGATTCAAATCCAAAACCTTGAGAACTAACTAAGATCTTGAATATGATTCACCAGATCACTCTTCAGCTAGGAACTTATGTACGTTCTGGCTCACTATTAACACAAACAAACTTTAACAGATTGTTATTTTGGTCATACATGTACTTGATTGAATAAATATTGCATGTCAATTACAAAGAGTACATTAAATGTACTCTGAATACAGTATTTGTTTATTTGATGTACATTAACAGCAATTTCCCTGTGTGCATTACCAATAGACTTTTCAGATTACCAGCAAATGTCGAGATCCAATTAACACGGTAAGTGACGTCACACTTACGTCAGTATGCTTATTGTGTGAAACTTTACAAACGTCTCATGTGCAATATTGATGTGTGAAGCTTTTAAATTGTACACAGTTGGATGACTTATTTCTGCAAAACTCAACATCGGAAACAAAACTTCAAAGATATGCTGTCTGCGATTACCTTAATGACATACATGTATTATCATGACGTGATGACGTCATCGTAAGTCTTATTACAATGATTTAAAAATTTCACTTACAAATTTTTAAACATCAATACAATATACAAGGTGGATCACCTTGGACAGTCTTTTTCGTCATGAAATAGATCATTCTAAGATATTGCACTGTACGCCGGTGTCGTACGCACGACCTACCCCCAAAAAGAAATAAATAAATTTAACAGACAACAAAATATATTCATGTACAATTGATTTTCATCTAAAAAACGCAACATTCGCCCCACCCCCTGCAAGCGGCGAAAAAGCCCTACGATCTGTTCAACGAACAGACGTAGCTCTAGTTTCTTCTTCTTCTTCTGATTTTTTTCCCATAGACAACGCGCATAGGCGTTGTCGGCGCTTTTTCAGGTTGTTCCCAAACATTGATCTTAACCAAACTTGGTCACATCAAAGACATAGTATAAGAGGTGTGCACCCAAGAATGGCTTCATTGTGACGTCATCATTACGTCATTACAATAGTTAAAAAAATGCCTAAAAAGCCGAAAATGACCAAAATATGCCCTTGCCAAAACCGCGTGACGCAGGATCTTCATATTTGGCAGACATATAGATCAGATCCTAGCCTACAATGTTCTTAGTGTAATCATTTTCATCTGACCCTTCCTTCCTGGGTCAATCGAAGGTCAAAGTTCAGCCAATTCAAAAATCACATTGTTTGTATTTTGTTTTACTTATGAAGCAATATTAGCTACTAAAGTACGCTTGATCTTTATAAAACTAGGTACAGGCATGGGCCCAAACAAACTTCCACCACCATGTAGAACATCACCATGACGTCAATGATCAGGTAATTATAATTATTTAAAAATGGCAAAAAGGTGGATTTTCATCATAAAAATTAGCAAATTTAAAATGCATTTTGTAAAATGTTTCCCTCTATAAAACCACATGACCCAGGGTCTTTATAGTTAGCAGACATTATAGATCAGATCTTGCGCAACAATTACAATTTGCTTTGTGTAGTCATTTTCATCTGACCCTTCCTTCCTGGGTCAATTGAAGGCCAAAGTTCATCCAAGTCAACATTTCCGTATATACAGGGTGGATTTAAAAAAACGAAACCGAGATATTATTGCTAATTGTAACTAAAGTAGGGCGCGTATGAATGAACGGGAGATATCATCTGTTAGGGTTGAATCTCCTCTTTAAAATGACACCATGATCATGTCATTATGTTTTCGGTTGACTGAGCAGTGACCAGTGTTATGCCAGGGGCCTAGTTTTAGATTTGACCGTTCTCAACGCGAGCAAACGTCGCACAAATAAATCTTTACCGTAGCTGTCTATTCCGTGTGCCCTGTGTGACACGGCGCCGACCGAGACGGTGACACGGTAACTTTTAACTGTGTCTACCACGGACGTGTAATTCTACAGAAGATGGTTTAACAAAAGGACAGTAAGTAGGATACAATCTTTTATGTTATTTCAGTCTTATTTAAGAGAGTCCACTCTCTACAAGAAAGTAATTGTATGTTATTGAGGGAATGTCGTAGTTTTACCGTGAAGCATTCATTCCAATGATATCATTACGTCATTGTCGGGATTTTATTAAACCATCTTAAACAAATCTAATTACGAAATTGTTCCTTCTTGACCAAACTCTTTTCAATCTTAACAAATTATGTGCTTTGATTTATACCTTTGATGACTAATATATGTAGGCCTATATAAGTTTTTTGAGCAAACATCGGATTTCCACCCCAAATGTGAACAAAACAAATTAAAAACTAGAGGTATGACGTTTGTTGTTACAAACGCCAGGTGATCGGGTTAAATGAACATTTTGTGATGAATTTCAGACGTTGTTATCACCTGTGGAATGGCAAAAATGGAAGTTCAGCAGCCGATTTCACGAAACTTTACGCAATTGCGCAAGTCCACTTACGCCATTACTTGCGCAATAACTTATGGCGTAAGTGGACTTGCGCAATTGCGTAAAGTTTCGTGAAATCGGCTGCTGTATACACTAATCCGGTAACTAATATCTCCTCCCTGCATATCCGCCTTAGCTGGGGGTTGATAGCTTGCACCGTTTTGAGATATGAATTGTTGAAATAATAACCTTTGAAATCTTGTAATGTGACACCTGTGACGACATCATGACGTCACAATTTTGTGCACAAATTGTTGAACAATATGTTGAACATCAAGTTCTTAAATGTGGCGAAGGAATCATACCAATATCTGTTGTAGTTTTCAAGATACAGCATTTTAAAACATCTCAGCTCCAAATTTGCGTGATTTGACACCACATTACGTAACCACCGTCCATGTAATGACGTCACCAATGGTAAAGTCAAAAGGTCCACATGTGTGGAAACATTTCGTTCCGTAGAAATATGGTCAAATTCACTGCCACTTTGAATCTATTTGCATTCAAAATGCTAAAAAATTGCACATTTTCGAACAACTTCCGGTTTGGACCGGAAGTAGGCGTCACACAGGGGTCATGACATCGTATGATTTGTTCAGTTCATTTAGACTTATCATGTTGTGAAAGAATTGTTCAAGTATCTATTACGGTTCTTGAGATATGAATTTTGAAAATAATAACCTTTGAATTTTTGTAATTTGACACCTGATGACGTCATTATTACGTCACACTTGATGCCATCATGATACTATACATGCTGGTGAAAGTCTGCCGTAGGGCCTATGTCTGTATCTAATTTACTAACGATTCAGCTTGGTTTGATGGGCATTGTTACTGGTAAGTGTAAAAACTGAGATTTCCGTTTTCGTTGAACTTTGACCTCCAATTGACCCCAGAAGGAAGGGTCAAATGAAAATGCCCACACAAAGAAAGTTGTAGCACAGAATGTCATCTATAAACCTGCCAAATACGAAGATCCTGGGTCACGTGGTTTTCGAGACAGAAGCATTTTAAAATATGCATATTTTGGTTTTTTGGGAGGTGTAATTTGATACTTGATGACGTCACGATGACGTCACGCTTGATGCCATCATAATATTAAACACGCTGGTGAAAGTCTGCTATAGGACCTATGCCTGTACTTAGTTTCTTAAAGATTCAGCTTGGTTTGATGGGCATTGTTGCTCAATAAGTGCAAAAATTGAGATTTTCGTTTTCGTTGAACTTTGACCTCAGATTGACCCCAGAAGGAAGGGTCAGATGAAAATGCCCACACGAAGAAAATTGTAGGCCATGATCTGATATATAAGCCTGTCAAATACGAAGATCATGGGTCACGTGGTTTTCCAGACGGAAGCATTTTAAAACATGCATATTTTTGTCATTTTTGGTTTGTAATTTGATACCTAATGACGTCACAATGACGTCACACTTGTATGCACATCTTCACATTGGGGTTGATGTTCCTACCAAGTTTTAAGTTGATAGCTTGAACCGTTTTGAAAAAAAGCTCTGGAAACGTTTGGTGATCAGGTGACATAAACATTGAAATGATGATGACGACACAGTTTTGAGATTGTTTGAAAACTTGAGTTGTTTGATGTTGAAAAAGTATTGGAATTCTCAAGACATGACTCTGACTATTCAACGCTAAAATTGTACTACTAGGTTTTCAGGCCAAAATGTATTCCTTGCCCCAAACATCCAAACTATATATCAAATGAAAGGTCTTGATGACAGAAATACAATGCTCTTTAAATGAAGAAAGTCGGACAAGTACTTTTTGAGATATCCTGTTATATGTATTAAAATATCTATCATTCGATGAAGCCCGACCATACATTCACTGCGTATACCCCACAATGGCCCCAAAACGACATAATTTGAATGATTTTAGTAACATAAATCAGTATAACCTCTGCTATAATTGAAGTATTCTCATAAAACTTTCTGCATAAGGGTAATGTGGTATGGTCTTTCAGAAAAAGTATAAATTATTTTAATAAAATGAATGGTTGCCATGGAAACAAGCATTTTATTTTAATAAAATTAATGGTTGCCATGGAAACAAGCACATTTTCTCCAAAGAAAACAATATAATTTGACGTCTCCACAAACTTCAGATGAAATAACAGTTACTGGCAATGATATAGCTGAACAAGTGATAAATAAAGGCCAGTAACATTATTTGAGGTATTGTATTACTCATCTTCAAGGTCAAAAGTCAATTTAAAGAAGTGGAGGATGCGGATGCTAGTGTGATACTCCAGGCGGAGGGTTTTCCTGGTTTTCTTCTGGCTCGGCCATAGTCTTTAATCTTGATACTGGAAGTAGAGACAACAGGATAGTTTATTAAGTAGAGACAACAGGATAGTTTATTATACCATGCCCTCACTTAAGATTTAGTTAACTTTCTCCTTTTTTTTCCTTTTCTTTTTTTAATGACCTGACTGAAACAATTAGGGCGGCTATGAGTATGACTTTTAAAAACTTGTAAGTTGTAGGCCTATTCTCTTTAATACTTAAAGTTTGGTTTGTATTTATTGTTTTAATTGTATTTACAGCTGATATAGTGAACAAAATAAAACATCAATTCGACAACCAAAAAAACAAATTCAATTTGAATTTTGATTACTTAGATCTGCAACTCCAGGAATGCGCAAAAAAACATACCTCTAGTAATAATGGTATCGCCCAAAAAAAGGCATTGTGCATCCTATGTACCAACTACGATTGTACCATTTGTTTTAAATATGGGGAGGGTTATACCTTCCTTTCAAAATTTAACGGACAGGAGGCCTAACAAATTCGGCTAATTGTAATTCTGACGTCCCTAGAAATATATCCTGCATATATGTGAGATGTGTATTTTGTTATAAAATTACCAAAACAGCATGATTTTACGACTTAGTGGTTGACACAACCAGATTCCAACGACCGGGGTCACGCCATGCATCACGCCGTGCTTTCACGGGCGAGTGCCCCATTCAATAAACCAACACACACACCTACAGCGTGGCGTTCGTTTCTATCAAAAGAGCTTTTGAAAGGGTATAGAAAATACTAGACAGAATAATTCTGTCCCTACGAGATTTCCCGTAGGGACAGAAGGTACCTCTTTCATACAGTGGAGGTTTATAGACTTAATGTCAACCATGTCACATTAATAACATGTGACATGGTTGACATTAAGTGTTAAGTAATGAAACAGCCGTCGGAAAGAGCAGCCAAGTCATTTCCTCAGTGCGTACAGCGCTAGCGGCACGGAAAGGACTGCGTACGTGTAAATGTATTTGTGCCCGGTTAACGATAAGGCTTGATACAGTCTGTCTGCAATTGGGCATTGGGCAGGCCCAACCAGTGTACATTCTCGCGAGATTTCACGTCGAGATTTACACATACATGAACACTTGCACGACAGGAACTGCTGTTGAGTTTCAATGTGAGAGCAACGTTTGGCTTCAAAAACGGTGTTGTAAGTATTTCTTTCCAATCATTTTTCAATCATGGACATCTACAACTACTGCAGGACACAACTAGGAGGAATTGTTTGGGTGTGATTCTAATTTCGAGGCAAAATGACAACAATCCACCTGATGAAAGGAAAGCTGACTGACTAGAAAATACGCTCTCCGTAAAAAAATAAACACATTTAACATTCCAAACTCGCACAAAAAATTGTTAAGACATGTAAAATTCATTCAGTGAAACCTCCTACCTTTCAAAATGAAGATTTCACCTCAAGAAATTGAGTTTACTTTTCCCTTTTTCGTAACTTCGGTTGTAGACCACCTACCGATAACGAGGACGCAATGACGTGTACAGTACCCATTCGGCTATTCAGGGAAACCATTTTCATGTACGTCACAAGTATTCAGATCCGCGGAAAGCACCCGAAGTGCATGCGCGCCCAGCCGAGCGGCAATTTTTATGGGCCGAATACTCGCGATCGCAACGCTTCGGGAAAAGCTGGTCGGGGCGAGAGTAGTTCATTCATAAAAGCCTGGGCTGTCGGTCATACCTCCAACGGCTGTTGTATGTACGTTAGTGAATGACTGAAACTCTAAGCTTTCTAATGAACTGTTGCTCGTTAGATTTGGACAGGTAAAAGTAGATGAATTTTTGAGATGAAAAATAGTGTGTGTGCATCTAGAATAAACTGACGCTCCAGTCAACTTGAGTTGCGGTCCACCATGTTTATTTTATTTCCAACACAGCAACGATTTCCAGCATGTCACATTCACAGTTTTCGGGGAGAAGACATATTTACTCTGGTCCGCCGACTAAGGCTAGCCGTACATAATTACACCCAAGATACAACAGCTAAGTCACCAAAAGTAAATGTCCTTGTGCTATCTAGTGTTTATTCAACTTTCCTGGCGATGATGCCACGGAAACTAGCAGTTTTACATCTTCAAAAGTCCAATTTTCTCAGTTGTAAATCAAGCCCTGCTTATTATGTCTCGTCTGTCTGACTTATTCACTACTCGCGCACGTACGTGTATATCATTGGCCGTGTAGCCCAGACATCCTCCTTAAAAAGATACATAAATGACCTCTGACCCGAGACAGGCGCCTAGATACAAGTTCTATTATTAGAAGTCGAGCACTATATATGGGCGCAAATCGTCAGATTAGTGGAGGCTTGGTATAGCGCCCTCAAACGACTGAGTTAGCTTAATTATCAAGGGACCCAACAAATAATTTCTCCACATTACGTAACCACCGTGCACGTGATGACGTCATCAGTGGTATATATGTAGTCATAAAGTCCACATGTGAGGGAACATTTCGTTCCGTAGAACTATGGTCAAATTCCCTACCACTTTGGCTCTATTTGCATTCAAAGTGCTAAAAAAGTGTACATTTTCGAACCTCTTCCGGTTTGGACCGCAGGTTTGGGTCACACAGGGGTCATGCCATTGTATGATTTGTTCAGTTCATTGCGACCTATCATGCTGTGAAAGAATTGTTCAAGTATCTATTACGATTCTTGAGATATGAATTTTTGAAATAATAACCATTTAATTTTTGTAATTTGACACCTGTGACGATATCATGACGTCACAATGTTGTGCACAAATTGTTCAACAATTTGATAAACGTCAAGTTCTTAATTGTGGCGAAAGAATCATGCAAATATCTGCTGTAGTTCTCAAGATACAGCATTTTAAAACAATTCAGCTCTAAATTTGCGTATTTTGACACCACATTACGTAACTACCGTCCATGTGATGACGTCACCAATGGTATAGTCAAAAAGTCCAAATGTGTGGAAACATTTCGTTCCGTAGAAATATGGTCAAATTCACTACCACTTTGAATCTATTTGCATTCAAAACGCTTACAAAAATGCACATTTTCGAACAACTTCCGAAGTAGGCATCACACAGGGGTCATGACATTGTATGATTTGTTCAGTTCATTTAGACTGATCATGTTGTGAAAGAATTGTTCAAGTATCTATTACGGTTCTTGAGATATGAATTTTTGAAATAATAACCTTTGAATTTTTGTAATTTGACACCTGATGACGTAATGATTACGTCACACTTGATGCCATCATGATACTATGCATTCTGGTGGAAGTCTGCCGTAGGGCCTATGTTTGTATCTAATTTACTAACGATTCAGCTTGGTTTGATAGGCATTGTTGCTGGTAAGTGTAAAAACTGAGATTCTCAGTTTCGTTGAACTTTGACCCCCAATTGACCCCAGAAGTAAGGGTCAGATGAAAATGCCCACACAAAGAAAATTGTAGCACGGAATGTCATCTATAAACCTGCCAAATACGAAGATCCTGGGTCACGTGGTTTTCAAGACGGAAGCATTTTAAAATATGCATATTTTGGTTTTTTGGAGGGTGTAATTTGATACTTGATGACGTCACGATGACGTCACGCTTGATGCCATCATAATATTATACACGCTGGTGAAAGTCTGCCATAGGACCTATGCCTGTACCTAGTTACTTAAAAATTCAGCTTGGTTTGATGGGCATTGTTGCTCAATAAGTGCAAAAATTGAGATTTTCGTTTTCGTTGTGTATCTGATGACGTCATCATTGTCAATCTCATCATAACGTTACTATTGTGTGCATAGATTGTTCAAGTATCTACTGAAGAACAAGTTTTGACATGTAGGACTAGGCCTATATGTGGTGAAAGAATCTTTTCAATATCTATTACAGTTCTAAAGATTTTTTCATTTGAGATCATATTACTGTAGTATATCGCCGTGTGGGGAGTTGGGGTTCAATTGCATCTAGAATAAACTGACGCTCCAGTCAACTTGAGTTGCGGTCCACCATGTCCATTTTATTTCCAACACAGCAACGATTTCCAGCATGTCACATTTACAGTTTTCGGGGAGAAGACATATTTACTCTGGTTCGCCGACTAAGGCTAGCCGTACATACCATGATTACACCCAAGATACAACAGCTAAGTCACCAAAAGTAAATTTCCTTGTGCTATCAAGTGTTCATTCAACTTTCCTGGCGATGATGCCACGGAAACTAGCAGTTTTATATCTTTAAAAGTCCAATTTTCTCGGTTGTAAATCAATACCTGCTTATTATGTCTTGTCTGTCTGACTTATTCACTACTCGCGCACGTACGTGTATATCATTGGCCGTGTGGCCCAGACATCCTCCTTAAAAAGATACATTATGACCTCTGACCCGAGACAGGCTGCCTAGATACAAGTTCTATTATTAGAAGTCGAGCACTATATATGGGCGCAAATCGTCAGATTAGTGGAGGCTTGGCATAGCGCCCTCAAACGACTAAGTTAGCTTAATTATCAAGGGACCCAACAAATAATTTCTCCACATTACGTAACCACCGTGCACGTGATGACGTCATCAGTGGTATATATGTAGTCATAAAGTCCACATGTGAGGGAACATTTTGTTCCGTAGAACTATGGTCAAATTCCCTACCACTTTGGCTCTATTTGCATTCAAAATGCTAAAAAAGTGTACATTTTCGAACCTCTTCCGGTTTAGACCGGAGGTTTGGGTCACACAGGGGTCATGCCAATGTATGATTTGTTCAGTTCATTGCGACCTATCATGCTGTGAAAGAATTGTTCAAGTATCTATTACGATTCTTGAGATATGAATTTTTGAAATAATAACCATTTAATTTTTGTAATTTGACACCTGTGACGATATCATGACGTCACAATGTTGTGCACAAATTGTTCAACAATTTGATAAACATCATGTTCTTAAATGTGGCGAAAGAATCATGCAAATATCTGTTGTAGTTCTCAAGATACAGCATTTTTAAACAATTCAGCTCCAAATTTGCGTATTTTAACACCACATTACGTAACTACCGTCCATGTGATGACGTCACCAATGGTATAGTCAAGAAGTCCACATGTGTGGAAACATTTCGTTCCGTAGAAATATGGTCAAATTCACTACCACTTTGAATCTATTTGCATTCAAAACGCTTAAAAAATGCACATTTTCGAACAACTTCCGGTTTGGACCGGAAGTAGGCGTCACACAGGGGTCATGACATCGTATGATTTGTTCAGTTCATTTAGACTTATCATGTTGTGAAAGAATTGTTCAAGTATCTTATACGGTTCTTGAGATATGAATTTTGGAAATAATAACCTTTGAATTTTTGTAATTTGACACCTGATGACGTCATGATTACGTCACACTTGATGCCATCATGATACTATACATTCTGGTGAAAGTCTTCCGTAGGGCCTATGTCTGTATCTAATTTACTAACGATTCAGCTTGGTTTGATGGGCATTGTTGCTGGTAAGTGTAAAAACTGAGATTCTCAGTTTCGTTGAACTTTGACCTCCAATTGACTCCAGAAGGAAGGGTCAGATGAAAATGCCCACACAAAGAAAATTGTAGCACAGAATGTCATCTATAAACCTGCCAAATACGAAGATCCTGGGTCACGTGGTTTTCAAGACGGAAGCATTTTAAAATATGCATATTTTGGTTTTTTGGGGGTGTAATTTGATACTTGATGACGTCACGATGACGTCACGCTTGATGCCATCATAATATTATACACGCTGGTGAAAGTCTGCCATAGGACCTATGCCTGTACTTAGTTACTTAAAGATTCAGCTTGGTTTGATGGGCATTGTTGCTCAATAAGTGCAAAAATTGAGATTTTCGTTTTCGTTGAACTTTGACCTCAGATTGACCCCAGAAGGAAGGGTCAGATGAAAATGCCCACACGAAGAAAATTGTAGGCCATGATCTTATCTATAAGCCTGCTAAATACGAAAATCATGGGTCACGTGGTTTTCCAGACGGAAGCATTTTAAAACATGCATATTTTAGTCATTTTTGGGTTGTAATTTGATACCCAATGACGTCACAATGACGTCACACTTGTATGCACACCTTCACATTGGGGTTGATGTTCCTACAAAGTTTCAAGTTGATAGCTTGAACCGTTTTAAAGAAAAGCTCTGGAAACGTTTAAGTGGAAAAAGAAGACAAAAAAAAAGACAAAAAAAAAAGACAAAGAAATCGTACAATAGTAATAGGTGATCGGAATGAGTTCCGATCACCTAACTAGAGCTTCGCGTTTGTGTTTTTTACAAACGCAAGGTGATCGGATGACATAAACATTGAAATGATGATGACGACACAGTTTTGAGATTGTTTGAAAACTTGAGTTGTTTGATGTTGAAAAAGTATTGGAATTCTCAAGACATGACTCTGACTATTCAACGCTAAAATTGTACTACTAGGTTTTCAGGCCAAAATTTATTCCTTGCCCCGAACACCCAAACTGTATATCAAATGAAAGGTCTTGATGACAGAAATACAATGCTCTTTAAATGAAGAAAATCGGACAAGTACTTTTTGAGATATCCTGTTATATTTATTAAAATATCTATCATTCGATGAAGCCCGACCATACATTCACTGCGTATACCCCACAATGGCCCCAAAACGACATAATTTGAATGATTTTAGTAACATAAATCAGTATAACCTCTGCTATAATTGAAGTATTCTCATAAAACTTTCTGCATAAGGGTAATGTGGTATGGTCTTTCAGAAAAAGTATAAATTATTTTAATAAAATGAATGGTTGCCATGGAAACAAGCATTTTATTTTAATAAAATTCAGTTCAGTTCAGTTCAGTTCAGGAACATTTATTTCAATGTTGTCATTTATCACAATAAATACATACAATACATATTGCATAATATTGATGTGTTGAACCAAAATAAAGTGTACAAAGCAGTAGCAATAGTGTACATGTAATTTGAGCAAGAACATTAAATACAATGGACAACATCTAGGTATTAGGTGAAGCGATCAGCTTTTGTACCCTAACCTATGGACAGACAAACATACAGGACCAGGGTACTAGACATAAAAACAGGACACACAAACAAATACCAGTGTGAGAAAAGTCCAAATAGATATACATGTACATGCTAATTCATTTATAATGCATTAGTATGAGTACGAGTCAAGAAATCGACCCTTTAGGTTTTTGGTGAATACAAAAATAGTGGGTAAAACTTTTAATGAATCATCCAAGTTATTCCAGTATAAAGTCCCTCGATGAACAACACTGTTCATGGACATTGACGTTCTGTTATATTGTACATATAAATTACCTCGAACACTACCTCGAGTGTTATATTCATGAACATTTGATGTTAAAGTAAAACACGATTTTAAGCAAAAAGGAAGTACATTACTCCTTAGTTTAAACATGAATTTCCCCAATTGGAAATAGTATATGTCATTACATTAATGGTTGCCATGGAAACAAGCACATTTTCTCCAAAGAAAACAATATAATTTGACGTCTCCACAAACTTCAGATGAAATAACAGTTACTGGCAATGATATAGCTGAACAAGTGATAAAAAAAGGCCAGTAACATTATTTGAGGTATTGTATTACTCATCTTCAAGGTCAAAAGTCAATTTAAAGAAGTGGAGGATTCGGATGCTAGTGTGATACTCCGAGGTGGAGGGTTTTCCTGGTTTTCTTCTGGCTCGGCCATAGTCTTTAATCTTGATACTGGAAGTAGAGACAACAGGATAGTTTATTAAGTAGAGACAACAGAATAGTTTATTATACCATGCCCTCACTTAAGATTTAGTTAACTTTCTCCTTTTTTTCCCCTTTTCTTTTTTTAATGACCTGACTGAAACAATTAGGGCGGCTATGAGTATGACTTTTAAAAACTTGTAAGTTGTAGGCCTATTCTCTTTAATACTTAAAGTTTGGTTTGTATTTATTGTTTTAATTGTATTTACAGCTGATATAGTGAACAAAATAAAACATATCAATTCGACAACCCAAAAAAAAAATTCAATTTGAATTTTGATTACTTAGATCTGCCCCTCCAGGAATGCGCAAAAAAACATACCTCTAGTAATAATGGTATCGCCCAAAAAAAGGCATTGTGCATCCTATGTACGAACTACGATTGTACCATTTGTTTTAAATATGGGAGAGTTATACCTTCCTTTCAAAATTTAACGGACAGGAGGCCTAAAAAATTCGGCTAATTGTAATTCTGACGTCCCTAGAAATATATCCTGCATATATGTGAGATGTGTATTTTGTTATAAAATTACCAAAACAGCATGATTTTAAGACTTAGTGGTTGACACAACCAGATTCCAACGACCGGGGTCACGCCATGCATCACGCCGTGCTTTCACGGGCGAGTGCCCCATTCAATAGGCCAACACACACACCTACACCGTGGCGTTCGTTTCTATCAAAAGAGCTTTTGAAAGGGTATAGAAATTACGCTCTCCATAAAAAAATAAACACATTTAACATTCCAAACTCGCACAAATAATTGTTAAGACATGTAAAATTCATTCAGTGAAACCTCCTACCTTTCAAAATGAAGATTTTATGCTATTTCGCTTCGCTCATCCGCATAAAAAGTAGTTTGACTCTAAAGAATGACTCAAATAACACCAGACATTCGATTCAGTGGTTTATTTGCAATATGGGAGGGCCGGGTACCCTTTGCCGAGCACGTTCCAACTGTATAAGTTTGACATTTGTACGTTACCTTATAGGTACAGAATCAAGGTATTGGTATGATTATACAGGTGAATTATAGCAATATACCTGTAGGTGTTAAAAAACAAAAGCAAAATCATACATGTGTCATATGTTTAACTAAAAAACTTCAATGAGAAAACAGCATCCATTCCCAATTCTACATTATATGAGCCAATTCTTTTAAGCTCTTCGGATATCAGCCGTCATTGAAAAAAGATATATATATATATTATTATGAACATGTATTCTCTTGGCCACCTTCGGGCCCTTCGGGACTCGCCCGGCACTTTAACCTCTCAAAAGGTATTTATACTGTACTGTATGTACATATACGATATGTAAATATCAAGAATATTTTCAACCACTTTTCTTGGCCACCTTCGGGCCCTTCGGGACTCGCCCGGCTTTCAACAACTCAAACTCAAAACAAAGCAAACATCTTGTAATTGTATTGTTAAAAAACGAAAAAGCTCTTCTCCTGGTATCCATCTGGAACCAAGCCCTTTAGGACATCGTCCGGCTTTCAACAACTCAAACTCAAACATAGGCTACATTTTAACAATTGAGAGTAAGATTAGTACATGTTTAGTACATTTGTGTTTACAAGTGAAAAGGTCTACCGTGTGAAAAAAAATAAAAACAAAATACATCAAGAATGCCTGCACACGACACGAAAAAGCAGAAATCGTATAAAGCATGAAAGATTTCCATGTATACTACAATCGGATAAATCTCTGGGATCGAGAACTCGCCCAGGAACATGACATTGCTTTTGGCGTGCATCCTGTGACACCAAAAGGAGGCGCGCTCCCCTATTATTGCCACATTACCTAGGTTTGTTCCCGGGGGAGTTTGAAAACAATTTGAATTTGTTAAAGGGGTAAGCTAAAGGGAAAAACATGCATGCATCTATTCAAAACAAAGACAACGAAAAACACTCAACATACTGGTCCCACCTTGCCAAGCCCTTTAGGCCTTCGGACATTGTTCGGTTCGTTTCAAATCAAATAGTCAATTTGTTCGTATAACTGTACAAAAATTAACAGGGGCGCGTTCAATAGCACAATACGTACGCCGGTATTAGTATTTTCCTATATATAGCTTCACCGTTGAAGGTAATGTCGGTATGCATACGTATTGCGCTATTGAACGCGCATCAGGTTACTCTCGACGAGTTATTCTCGAGTAGGCCCTATATAAAGATATATATATGTTCCTTCTTAGCCAGCCCTTTAAGTTTTCAAGTTCCGAATGTGCATCATGCATAACAATAGTACTACTATACTAGTACAGCCATTATTCTGGAAAACCAAATGCTTTAGGTTTTCACAATTCACCCGGTATTATTGGTCTCGTCACGTAACGACCCTTGTAACGGAAAATAACAGTTACACCATTGTATAAATGATATGAATTTAAACCAAAACGTCATACTGTTCTTAGCTTGGTTACAAACGAGGGTATGGTATAAAACTTATCAAGATTAACGATTTCGAATTTAGATTCGACTTGAATTATCTATAGGAAGAACCGAACACAAGCAGTAAACTACGCCCGATAGGCTCGCCGAAGAAAAAATTACGCATAGCATGTAGGCCTACATGTCTATATATATATGTACATATTATAATTATATATACATACTCGCAAGTACAGCATTTATGAAAATTATTCCAATTCGAGCAATAGTAATTCCACGCGAAGATTTCAGAACAGCGTAATCTTCAATTACAAATGAATAATTACAACTGCAACATTCGAAATTAGAATAAAGCAACGACAAGGACATGCTAAAGCGTTTTTTGACTTGCACTAATCAAAGCAAAACACAAAATTGGTGTGGGTGACGCTATCGAGATAATATAAGGCGTCCTGTTTCTGTGGTTTATTGCGATGAAATCTTCAAAGTTGAAAAAAGGCTACCTTTTATTGAATGAACAAGTAATCCATCGTATGAAGCAAATATTTGGCGTGTTCAGAATGCTGCGCGCTAATTGGTCAGCTGACAACAGGAGGGCTGATTCAACATACCTAAAGTTGGTGCGTATAAACTAAATTAAAGGCCCAAAATTTTAATTTCTCAGCGAATATACAGCGTCCTGTTTCTGTGGTTTATTGCAATGAAATCTTCAAAGTTGAAAAAGGCTACCTTTTATTGAATTCACATCCAGACGAACAATAGCTCGTCTTGCTGAACAAGTAATCCATCGTATGAAGCAAATATTAGGCAGAAAGTTGTTTAGCATGTCATAGGCCCTTTAAAGTCCCAACTACGTTAGTGTTGGAAACCGTGGTTTATACTGTACTGTGTGTACATATACGATATGTAAATATCAAAAATATTTGCAACCACTTTTCTTGGCCACCTTCGGGCCCTTCGGGACTCGCCCGGCACTTTTTTACATGTATAGCCGGTACTTGTATAGACAATGTATTAAACATGCTGATAAGTTGGGCTGTCCTCAATGTCTAGAAAAACAATACAGGCTACTGAGCTGCCGCTCTTATTTCTCATTATTTTCATGTGGCATATGACTGATGTGCATAATTTCAGTCAGACATACACGTATACCTAAAGTATCTCAAGAGTTACATGTTACTGTAAAGTTAGTGACTTGGAAAACAAATTCAAAATTTATATTTTTACGCAACAGACAAGTTGAAACAGATTTTAATTTGAAACAAATTACTTTTGGTGCAATCAAATCAAGCGGTTGTATTTTTATGCTAGTTAAATGGCGACAAATTTACGTGCGGAATCGTCAATGAAAATAATAGACAGCAACATTGTGATGTGATGCAAAGCGACCTCTTTGACACGAAGCACGCTATTTTATCTTGGTTAGTCTTAGTTTAAGAGTTATCACGTCCTTCAAGAGCGGACTGTAACAGGGCGCCATCAACTGACATTATACAGTGGCGCCAAGTACAGCATGAGGGCGCTATATGCACGGGCTTTGTTGTGTCCATGTCCATGTCCATATTGGTGTCTTGGAACAAGACTAAGTAGTTGACGGCGGCCGCCAACTGCCAATTTTGGCGATATTTTTGGGCGGAAAACGAAAATATTCTCACCACATCACAGGAGGTTTTGCGTGATATTTGGCACAAATATAAGAAAACCAGCCCCAATGAACCTGCATCAAAAGAAATTCAGCCCGACAGATTAAATGAGAAAACAAAAGGCGGCATGATTTACAGTGATCGCAACGCTTCGGGAAAAGCTGGTCGGGGCGAGAGTAGTTCATTCATAAAAGCCTGGGCTGTCGATCATACCTCCGACGGCTGTTTTATGTACGTTAGTGAATGACTGAAACTCTAAGCTTTCTAATCAACTGTTGCTCGTTAGATTTGGACAGGTAAAAGTAGGTGAATTTTTGAGATTGAAAAATAGTAAGATTTTGGTGCGGGCTGTGCGCTGTGTGTGCAGAGGGCTTCAGTCTCGTACAATCGAACTGAAAAACTGATGACGTCATAATTGTCAATCTCATCATAACGTTACTATTGTGTGCACAGATTGTTAAAGTATCTACTGAAGAACAAGTTTTGACATGTAGGCCTAGGCCTATATGTGGTGAAAGAATCTTTACAATATCTATTACAGTTCTGAAGATTTTGTCATTTGAGATCATATTACTGTAGTATATCGCCGTGTGGGGAGTTGGGGTTCAATTGCATCTAGAATAAACTGACGCTCCAGTCAACTTGAGTTGCGGTCCACCATGTCCATTTTATTTCCAACACAGCAACGATTTCCAGCATGTCACATTCACAGTTTTCGGGGAGAAGACATATTTACTCTGGTCCGCCGACTAAGGCTAGCCGTACATAATTACACCCAAGATACAACAGCTAAGTCACCAAAAGTAAATGCCCTTGTGCTATCTAGTGTTTATTCAACTTTCATGGCGATGATGCCACGGAAACTAGCAGTTTTACATCTTCAAAAGTCAAATTTTCTGGGTTGTAAATCAAGCCCTGCTTATTATGTCTCGTCTGTCTGACTTATTCAATACTAAAAGATACATTATGACCTCTGACCCGAGACAGGCGCCTAGATACAAGTTCTATTATTAGAAGTCGAGCACTATATATGGGCGCAAATCGTCAGATTAGTGGAGGCTTGGCATAGCGCCCTCAAACGACTGAGTTAGCTTGATTATCAAGGGACCCAACAAATAATTTCTCCACATTACGTAACCACCGTGCACGTGATGACGTCATCAGTGGTATATATGTAGTCATAAAGTCCACATGTGAGGGAACATTTCGTTCCGTAGAACTATGGTCAAATTCCCTACCACTTTGGCTCTATTTGCATTCAAAGTGCTAAAAAAGTGTACATTTTCGAACCTCTTCCGGTTTGGACCGGAGGTTTGGGTCACACAGGGGTCATGCCATTGTATGATTTGTTCAGTTCATTGCGACCTATCATGCTGTGAAAGAATTGTTCAAGTATCTATTACGATTCTTGAGATATGAATTTTTGAAATAATAACCATTTAATTTTTGTAATTTGACACCTGTGACGATATCATGACGTCACAATGTTGTGCACAAATTGTTCAACAATTTGATAAACATCAAGTTCTTAAATGTGGCGAAAGAATCACGCAAATATCTGTTGTAGTTCTCAAGATACAGCATTTTTAAACAATTCAGCTCCAAATTTGCGTATTTTGACACCACATTACGTAACTACCGTCCATGTGATGACGTCACCAATGGTATAGTCAAAAAGTCCACATGTGTGGAAACATTTCGTTCCGTAGAAATATGGTCAAATTCACTACCACTTTGAATCTATTTGCATTCAAAACGCTCAAAAAAATGCACATTTTCGAACAACTTCCGGTTTGGACCGGAAGTAGGCGTCACACAGGGGTCATGACATCGTATGATTTGTTCAGTTCATTTAGACTTATCATGTTGTGAAAGAATTGTTCAAGTATCTATTACGGTTCTTGAGATATGAATTTTGAAAATAATAACCTTTGAATTTTTGTAATTTGACACCTGATGACGTCATCAGTACGTCACACTTGATGCCATCATGATACTATACATGCTGGTGAAAGTCTGTCATAGGGCCTATGTCTGTATCTAATTTACTAACGATTCAGTTTGGTTTGATGGGCATTGTTACTGGTAAGTGTAAAAACTGAGATTTCCGTTTTCGTTGAACATTGACCTCCAATTGACCCCAGAAGGAAGGGTCAGATGACAATGCCCACACAAAGAAAGTTGTAGAACAGAATGTCATCTATAAACCTGCCAAATACGAAGATCCTGGGTCACGTGGTTTTCGAGACGGAAGCATTTTAAAATATGCATATTTTGGTTTTTTGGGAGGTGTAATTTGATACTTGATGACGTCACGATGACGTCACGCTTGATGCCATCATAATATTAAACACGCTGGTGAAAGTCTGCCATAGGACCTATGCCTGTACTTAGTTTCTTAAAGATTCAGCTTGGTTTGATGGGCATTGTTGCTCAATAAGTGCAAAAATTGAGATTTTCGTTTTCGTTGAACTTTGACCTCAGATTGACCCCAGAAGGAAGGGTCAGATGAAAATGCCCACACAAAGAAAATTGTAGGCCATGATCTGATATATAAGCCTGTCAAATACGAAGATCATGGGTCACGTGGTTTTCCAGACGGAAGCATTTTAAAACATGCATATTTTGGTCATTTTTGGTTTGTAATTTGATACCTAATGACGTCACAATGACGTCACACTTGTATGCACATCTTCACATTGGGGTTGATGTTCCTGCCAAGTTTTAAGTTGATAGCTTGAACCGTTTTGAAGAAAAGCTCTGGAAACGTTTGAGTGGAAGAAGAAAAAAAAAATAAATAAATAAAAAAAATAGAGGTATGACGTTTGTTGTTACAAACGCCAGGTGATCGGGCTAAATGAACATTTTGTGATGAATTTCAGACGTTGTTATCACCTGTGGAATTGCAAAAATGGAAGTTCAGCAGCCGATTTCACGAAACTTTACGCAATTGCGCAAGTCCACTTACGCCATTACCTGCGCAATAACTTATGGCGTAAGTGGACTTGCGCAATTGCGTAAAGTTTCGTGAAATCGGCTGCTGTATACACTAATCCGGTAACTTATATCTCCTCCCTGCATATCCGCCATAGCCGGGGGTTGATAGCTTGCACCGTTTTGAGATATGAATTGTTGAAATAATAACCTTTGAAATCTTGTAATGTGACACCTGTGACGACATCATGACGTCACAATTTTGTGCACAAATTGTTGAACAATATGTTGAACATCAAGTTCTTAAATGTGGCGAAGGAATCATACCAATATCTGTTGTAATTTTCAAGATACAGCATTTTAAAACAATTCAGCTCCAAATTTGCCTAATTTGACACCACATTACGTAACCACCGTTCATGTAATGACGTCACCAATGGTATAGTCAAAAGGTCCACATGTGTGGAAACATTTCGTTCCGTAGAAATATGGTCAAATTCACTACCACTTTGAATATATTTGCATTCAAAATGCTAAAAAATTGCACATTTTCGAACAACTTCCGGTTTGGACCGGAAGTAGGCGTCACACAGGGGTCATGACATCGTATGATTTGTTCAGTTCATTTAGACTTATCATGTTGTGAAAGAATTATTCAAGTATCTATTACGGTTCTTGAGATATGAATTTTGAAAATAATAACCTTTGAATTTTTGTAATTTGACACCTGATGACGTCATGATTACGTCACACTTGATGCCATCATGATACTATACATGCTGGTGAAAGTCTGTCATAGGGCCTCTGTCTGTATCTAATTTACTAACGATTCAGTTTGGTTTGATGGGCATTAATTGTTACTGGTAAGTGTAAAAACTGAGATTTCCGTTTTCGTTGAACTTTGACCTCCAATTGACCCCAGAAGGAAGGGTCAGATGACAATGCCCACACAAAGAAAGTTGTAGAACAGAATGTCATCTATAAACCTGCCAAATACGAAGATCCTGGGTCACGTGGTTCTCGAGACGGAAGCATTTTAAAATATGCATATTTTGGTTTTTTGGGAGGTGTAATTTGATACTTGATGACGTCACGATGACGTCACGCTTGATGCCATCATAATATTAAACACGCTGGTGAAAGTCTGCCATAGGACCTCTGCCTGTACTTAGTTTCTTAAAGATTCAGCTTGGTTTGATGGGCATTGTTGCTCAATAAGTGCAAAAATTGAGATTTTCGTTTTCGTTGAACTTTGACCTCAGATTGACCCCAGAAGGAAGGGTCAGATGAAAATGCCCACACGAAGAAAATTGTAGGCCATGATCTGATATATAAGCCTGTCAAATACGAAGATCATGGGTCACGTGGTTTTCCAGACGGAAGCATTTTAAAACATGCATATTTTGGTCATTTTTGGTTTGTAATTTGATACCTAATGACGTCACAATGACGTCACACTTGTATGCACATCTTCACATTGGGGTTGATGTTCCTACCAAGTTTTAAGTTGATAGCTTGAACAGTTTTGAAGAAAAGCTCTGGAAACGTTTGAGTGGAAGAAGAAAAAGAAAAGAAAACTAGAGCTTCGCGTTTGTGTTTTTTACAAACGCAAGGTGATCGGGTGACATAAACATTGAAATGGTGATGACGACACAGTTTTGAGATTGTTTGAAAACTTGAGTTGTTTGATGTTGAAAAAGTATTGGAATTCTCAAGACATGACTCTGACTATTCAACGCTAAAATTGTGTATCTGATGACGTCATAATTGTCAATCTTATCATAACGTTACTATTGTGTGCACAGATTGTTCAAGTATCTACTGAAGAACGAGTTTTGACATGTAGGCCTATATGTGTGAAATAATCTTTTTAATATCTATTACAGTTCTAAAGATTTTGTCATTTGATATCATATTACTGTAGTATAACGCAGTGTGGGGGGTTGGGGTTCAATTGCATCTAGAATAAACTGACGCTCCAGTCAACTTGAGTTGCGGTCCATCATGTCCATTTTATTTCCAACACAGCAACAATTTCCAGCATGTCACATTCACAGTTTTCGGGGAGAAGACATATTTACTCTGGTCCGCCGACTAAGGCTAGCCGTACATGATTACACCCAAGATACAACAGCTAAGTCACCAAAAGTAAATATCCTTGTGCTATCAAGTGTTTATTCAACTTTCCTGGCGATGATGCCACGGAAACTAGCAGTTTTACATCTTCAAAAGTCAAATTTTCTCGGTTGTAAATCAAGCCCTGCTTATTATGTCTCGTCTGTCTGACTTATTCACTACACGCGCACGTACGTGTATATCATTGGCCGTGTGGCCCAGACATCCTACCTAAAATATACATTATGACATCTGACCCGAGACAGGCCGCCTAGATACAAGTTCTATTATTAGAAGTAGAGCACTATATATGGGCGCAAATCGTCAGATTAGTGGAGGCTTGGCATAGCGCCCTCAAACGACTGAGTTAGCTTAATTATCAAGGTACCCAACAAATAATTTCTCCACATTACGTAACCACCGTGCACGTGATGACGTCATCAGTGGTATATATATGTAGTCATAAAGTCCACATGTGAGGGAACATTTCGTTCCGTAGAACTATGGTCAAATTCCCTACCACTTTGGCTCTATTTGCATTCAAAATGCTAAAAAAGTGTACATTTTCGAACCTCTTCCGGTTTGGACCGGAGTTTGGGTCACACAGGGGTCATGCCATTGTATAATTTGTTCAGTTCATTGCGACCTATCATGCTGTGAAAGAATTGTTCAAGTATCTATTACGATTCTTGAGATATGAATTTTGAAATAATAACCATTTAATTTTTGTAATTTGACACCTGTGACGATATCATGACGTCACAATGTTGTGCACAAATTGTTCAACATTTTGAAAAACATCAAGTTCTTAAATGTGGCGAAAGAATCATGCAAATATCTGCTGTAGTTCTCAAGATACAGCATTTTTAAACAATTCAGCTCCAAATTTGCGTATTTTGACACCACATTACGTAACTACCGTCCATGTGATGACGTCACCAATGGTATAGTCAAAAGTCCACATGTGTGGAAACATTTCGTTCCTTAGAAATATGGTCAAATTCACTACCACTTTGAATCTATTTGCATTCAAAACGCTTTTTAAAAATGCAAATTTTCATACAACTTCCGGTTTGGACCGGAAGTAGGCGTCACACAGGGGTCATGACATTGTATGATTTGTTCAGTTCATTTAGACTTATCATGTTGTGAAAGAATTGTTCAAGTATCTATTACGGTTCTTGAGATATGAATTTTGGAAATAATAACCTTTGAATTTTTGTAATTTGATACCTGATGACGTCATGATTACGTCACACTTGATGCCATCATGATACTATACATTCTGGTGAAAGTCTGCCGTAGGGCCTATGTCTGTATCTAATTTACTAACGATTCAGCTTGGTTTGATGGGCATTGTTGCTGGTAAGTGTAAAAACTGAGATTCTCAGTTTCGTTGAACTTTGACCTCCAATTGACCCCAGAAGGAAGGGTCAGATAAACATGCCCACACAAAAAAAATTGTAGCACAGAATGTCATCTATAAACCTGCCCAATACGAAGATCCTGGGTCACGTGGTTTTCAAGACGGAAGCATTTTAAAATATGCATATTTTGGTTTTTTTGGGGGTGTAATTTGATACTTGATGACGTCACGATGACGTCACGCTTGATGCCATCATAATATTATACACGCTGGTGAAAGTCTGCCATAGGACCTATGCCTGTACTTAGTTACTTAAAGATTCAGCTAGGTTTGATGGGCATTGTTGCTCAATAAGTGCAAAAATTGAGATTTTCGTTTTCGTTGAACTTTGACCTCAAATTGACCCCAGAAGGAAGGGTCAGATGAAAATGCCCACACGAAGAAAATTGTAGGCCATGATCTTATCTATAAGCCTACTAAATACGAAAATCATGGGTCACGTGGTTTTCCAGACGGAAGCATTTTAAAACATGCATACTTTAGTCATTTTTGGGTTGTAATTTGACACCCGATGACGTCACAATAACGTCACACTTGTATGCACACCTTCACATTGGGGTTGATGTTCCTACAAAGTTTCAAGTTGATAGCTTGAACCGTTTTAAAGAAAAGCTCTGGAAACGTTTGAGTGGAAAAAAAAAATAAAAGGGAAAAAAAAAAAAAAAAAAACAAACTAGAGCTTCGCGTTTGTGTTTTTTACAAACGCAAGGTGATCGGGTGACATAAACATTGAAATGATGATGACGACACAGTTTTGAGATCGTTTGAAAACTTGAGTTGTTTGATGTTGAAAAAGTATTGGAATTCTCAAGACATGACTCTGACTATTCAACGCTAAAATTGTGTATCTGATGACGTCATAATTGTCAATCTCATCATAATGTTACTATTGTGTGCACAGATTGTTCAAGTATCTACTGAAGAACAAGTTTTGACATGTATATGTGGTGAAAGAATCTTTTCAATATCTATTACAGTTCTAAAGATGTTGTCATTTGAGATCATATTACTGTAGTATATCGCCGTGTGGGGAGTTGGGGTTCAATGCATCTAGAATAAACTGACGCTCCAGTCAACTTGAGTTGCGGTCCACAATGTCCATTTTATTTCCAACACAGCAACGATTTCCAGCATGTCACATTCACAGTTTTCGGGAAGAAGACATATTTACTCTGGTCCGCCGACTAACGCTAGCCGTACATAATTACACCCAAGATACAACAGCTAAGTCACCAAAAGTAAATGTCCTTGTGCTATCAAGTGTTCATTCAACTTTCCTGGCGATGATGCCACGGAAACTAGCAGTTTTACATCTTCAAAAGTCAAATTTTCTCGGTTGTAAATCAAGCCCTGCTTATTATGTCTTGTCTGTCTGACTTATTCACTACACGCGCACGTACGTACGTGTATCATTGGCCGTGTGGCCCAGACATCCTTCTTAAAAAGATACATTATGACCTCTGACCCGAGACAGGCCGCCTAGATACAAGTTCTATTATTAGAAGTCGAGCACTATATATGGGCGCAAATCGTCAGATTAGTGGAGGCTTGGCATAGCGCCCTCAAACGACTGAGTTAGCTTAATTATCAAGGGACGCAACAAATAATTTCTCCACATTACGTAACCACCGTACACGTGATGACGTCATCAGTGGTAGATATGTAGTCATAAAGTCCACATGTGAGGGAACATTTCGTTCCGTAGAACTATGGTCAAATTCCCTACCACTTTGGCTCTATTTGCATTCAAAGTGCTAAAAAAGTGTACATTTTCGAACCTCTTCCGGTTTGGACCGGAGGTTTGGGTCACACAGGGGTCATGCTATTGTATGATTTGTTCAGTTCATTGCGACCTATCATGCTGTGAAAGAATTTTTCAAGTATCTATTACGATTCTTGAGATATGAATTTTTGAAATAATAACCATTTAATTTTTGTAATTTGACACCTGTGACGATATCATGACGTCACAATGTTGTGCACAAATTGTTCAACAATTTGATAAACATCAAGTTCTTAAATGTGGCGAAAGAATCATGCAAATATCTGTTGTAGTTCTCAAGATACAGCATTTTAAAACAATTCAGCTCCAAATTTGCGTATTTTGACACCACATTACGTAACTACCGTCCATGTGATGACGTCACCAATGGTATAGTCAAAAAGTCCACATGTGTGGAAACATTTCGTTCCGTAGAAATATGGTCAAATTCACTACCACTTTGAATCTATTTGCATTCAAAACGCTTTAAAAAATGCACATTTTCGAACAACTTCCGGTTTGGACCGGT
Source organism: Henricia sp. BOLD:AAB3569 (assembly GCA_037783545.1). Classification (NCBI taxonomy): domain Eukaryota; kingdom Metazoa; phylum Echinodermata; class Asteroidea; order Spinulosida; family Echinasteridae; genus Henricia; species Henricia sp. BOLD:AAB3569. The sequence continues at coordinate 696,011 of JBBELK010000112.1, read as the reverse complement.
AGTAGGCGTCACACAGGGGTCATGACATTGTATGATTTGTTCAGTTCATTTAGACTTATCATGTTGTGAAAGAATTGTTCAAGTATCTATTACGGTTCTTGAGATATGAATTTTGGAAATAATAACCTTTGAATTTTTGTAATTTGACACCTGATGACGTCATGATTACGTCACACTTGATGCCATCATGATACTATACATTCTGGTGAAAGTCTGCCGTAGGGCCTAGGTCTGTATCTAATTTACTAACGATTCAGCTTGGTTTGATGGGCATTGTTGCTGGTAAGTGTAAAAACTGAGATTCTCAGTTTCGTTGAACTTTGACCTCCAATTGACCCCAGAAGGAAGGGTCAGATAAAAATGCCCACACAAAAAAAATTGTAGCACAGAATGTCATCTATAAACCTGCCAAATACGAAGATCCTGGGTCACGTGGTTTTCAAGACGGAAGCATTTTAAAATATGCATATTTTGGTTTTTTGGGGGGTGTAATTTGATACTTGATGACGTCACGATGACGTCACGCTTGATGCCATCATAATATTATACACGCTGGTGAAAGTCTGCCATAGGACCTATGCCTGTACCTAGTTACTTAAAGATTCAGCTTGGTTTGATGGGCATTGTTGCTCAATAAGTGCAAAAATTGAGATTTTCGTTTTCGTTGAACTTTGACCTCAGATTGACCCCAGAAGGAAGGGTCAGATGAAAATGCCCACACGAAGAAAATTGTAGGCCATGATCTGATATATAAGCCTGTCAAATACGAAGATCATGGGTCACGTGGTTTTCCAGACGGAAGCATTTTAAAACATGCATATTTTAGTCATTTTTGCGTTGTAATTTGATACCCAATGACGTCACAATGACGTCACACTTGTATGCACACCTTCACATTGGGGTTGATGTTCCCACAAAGTTTCAAGTTGATAGCTTGAACCGTTTTGAAGAAAAGCTCTGGAAACGTTTGAGTGGAAAAAGAAGAAAAAGAAAAAACTAGAGCTTCGCGTTTGTGTTTTTTACAAACGCAAGGTGATCGGGTGACAAACATTGAAATGATGATGACGACACAGTTTTGAGATTGTTTGAAAACTTGAGTTGTTTGATGTTGAAAAAGTATTGGAATTCTCAAGACATGACTCTGACTATTCAACGCTAAAATTGTGTATCTGATGACGTCATAATTGTCAATCTCATCATAATGTTACCATTGTGTGCATAGATTGTTCAAGTATCTACTGAAGAACAAGTTTTGACATGTAGGCCTAGGCCTATATGTGGTGAAAGAATCTTTTCAATATCTATTACAGTTCTAAAGATTTTTTCATTTGAGATCATATTACTGTAGTATATCGCCGTGTGGGGAGTTGGGGTTCAATTGCATCTAGAATAAACTGACGCTCCAGTCAACTTGAGTTGCGGTCCACCATGTCCATTTTATTTCCAACACAGCAACGATTTCCAGCATGTCACATTCACAGTTTTCGGGGAGAAGACATATTTACTCTGGTTCGCCGACTAAGGCTAGCCGTACATACCACGATTACACCCAAGATACAACAGCTAAGTCACCAAAAGTAAATTTCCTTGTGCTATCAAGTGTTCATTCAACTTTCCTGGCGATGATGCCACGGAAACTAGCAGTTTTATATCTTCAAAAGTCCAATTTTCTCGGTTGTAAATCAATCCCTGCTTATTATTTCTCGTCTGTCTGACTTATTCACTACTCGCGCACGTACGTTTATATCATTGGCCGTGTGGCCCAGACATCCTCCTTAAAAAGATACATTATGACCTCTGACCCGAGACAGGCTGCCTAGATACAAGTTCTATTATTAGAAGTCGAGCACTATATATGGGCGCAAATCGTCAGATTAGTGGAGGCTTGGCATAGCGCCCTCAAACGACTGAGTTAGCTTAATTATCAAGGGACTCAACAAATAATTTCTCCACATTACGTAACCACCGTGCACGTGATGACGTCATCAGTGGTATATATGTAGTCATAAAGTCCACATGTGAGGGAAAATTTCGTTCCGTAGAACTATGGTCAAATTCCCTACCACTTTGGCTCTATTTGCATTCAAAATGCTAAAAAAGTGTACATTTTCAAACCTCTTCCGGTTTGGACCGGAGGTTTGGGTCACACAGGGGTCATGCCATTGTGTGATTTGTTCAGTTCATTGCGACCTATCATGCTGTGAAAGAATTGTTTAAGTATCTATTACGATTCTTGAGATATGAATTTTTGAAATAATAACCATTTAATTTTTGTAATTTGACACCTGTGACGATATCATGACGTCACAATGTTGTGCACAAATTGTTCAACAATGTAATAACCATCAAGTTCTTAAATGTGACGAAAGAATCATGCAAATATCTGCTGTAGTTCTCAAGATACAGCATTTTTAAACAATTCAGCTCCAAATTTGCGTATTTTGACACCACATTACGTAACTACCGTCCATGTGATGACGCCACCAATGGTATAGTCAAAAAGTCCACATGTGTGGAAACATTTTGTTCCGTAGAAATATGGTCAAATTCACTACCACTTTGAATCTATTTGCATTCAAAACGCTTTAAAAAATGCACATTTTCAAACAACTTCCGGTTTGGACCGGACGTAGGCGTCACACAGGGGTCATGACATCGTATGATTTGTTCAGTTCATTTAGACTTATCATGTTGTGAAAGAATTGTTCAAGTATCTGTAGTGGTAACCTCCCGCGATAATACGGTGTGAGGTGAGGTCCAGTCACAAAATTAATTGGGACGGCTTGTGTTAATTTCACCACAATGCAGGAATCATTTTATTTCCTCACTGATCCAGCAAATCAATCACAGGAATCAACAATCAATTACTCCCGATGACGATTGTAATTATTTATAATCCATTATCACAATCAGATCAGATCCTCTAGATCCTTTAAATCCCTTTAGATCCTTTAAATCCCTTAGATCCTTTAAATCCCTGGATGGAGTAGGATAGGAGCACTTATAAGCCTCCGAGCAGAAAGCTTTATCACATGTTCTGTAGTTGTTCTCCCCAAGTTCTAAAGATGAACCATGGTTATGAGCCTGGCAAATAATGCAAAATAAAGGAGAAAACTTCCTCTCTTTCTGCAGAGGTTCACTCAAACAGTCGGAGAAAACGGGAAAAGGACGCGCATCCCGCGCTCTCATGTCATGTCCAAACTGTTTACACGATGTTCGCATAACATGTCACTTACGGATCACTGCGCGACGGGATAAATGTTTTGCTGCACTGCGTTATAAAACAATGTACGCCACACGCACTATTTCCACTGCGGAAGGATCTGACCTTATGGTACTGTCTAGAGCATGACCTTTTTGCATATATTAGGCAGTCTATAAATAATATTGTTGTTAAAGGGACCGTACCCTCACAATTTCCCTGCTTTGAGACCAATCGCCCCGAGTGGTCCTACACCATCCAAGGAAACAATAATTAACATTACTAATTTCCAAACAAAATTTACACACTAACGTTAAACATCAAAAATTACGCATAGGTACATATCACACTAAGTACCAGATCTCAGTCCTTCGCCGAGAAAACAAGTGTAAAACATTACCTGGGATCAGTGATATTTTTGTCTTTACATCACTATTATTGTACTCTATGATCAGGTACCAAAAACATAGGCAGAGCAAATCTGCTACTCTGAACAAATGGAGACAATTGTCTTAGCACCAATCTCATATCCAACTTGGAATGGAATGGTGTGTTATCACAACGATAATCCTATTACCTGTATATGTACAAGCTACAGTTTCTCAAAAAATCAGCACTTCTAAAATTTAGAAAATCCTCATCAATGCACATCTTACATAATACTTTTTTAAAAGTTCCATACTCTAGGATATATTGCAATCAAGGTCATTGTTAGGCATGCAAACATTGCAACACCGCCTCTTTCAGCCCTTTTCCATACTTTATCATACCATCACTTGTCAAATGAACTCCGTCCAAAAGACATCTTGGGTGGTTAATCTTTCTCTGAGCATACAGATACATTTGTGGGTGGTTCTTTAAAGTCTTACCAAGAGCCGAATTATATCTTCTTACTCTGTGGTTGAATGTGACCAACCCTACCCGTCTTGGTCGCGATAACCTAGAGCGCTCAATCACTGAGAGTAGGACAATACAACGCGGAGTAATTCCCTCATTCTTAAGTTCGCTCACAAATTGCAAGGTGTTCTCAACCAAAACTGCGGGTGTAACGTCTTCGTCACACAAATCGTTTGTTCCTATGTCTAAGATCAAAATGTCAATAGGTTTTCTTTTAAATTTTCGAAGGTAAAACTCTAAATTTGAAAACAGGCGAGCATAACTCAATCCGGGGTGGCCCTCCACAGACAGAGTGCACTTTCCAGACAAGTCGACGAAATCGAGCACAGACTTACGGTTGGTCTGCGCCTCTCTGGAAAGACGTGATACAAAGGAATGGCCATACAAAAATACATGAGGCAATTCTGTCATACAGGCAGTTTATAACAAGGGATATTCAACTCTTAGAACACGTGACAAAGCTTTAAACTTCTGAAAAACTATTTCAACAACATATTTTTTTCATAAAACTAGCTTCTGGCTTATGAAAGCTCTTTCAAACGCTTAGTTATTTACATTACCAAAAGATAGTATAGAGTGCTAGTGGAGTTGGTCCAGTCACAGAGGAGGTATACACCACGGCCTGTGTCATGATTATGACACAGATAGCCTCCGCCCTGGGCCTCAACCACAAACACTCATTGGACGACGCACGCCTACGGTAGATTGTGTGAGCTATTACCATGCACCAACCTACTACCATAGTGGATGCAAATATTGACTAATCTAGGTGATTCCGTTAGGCCACTGGCCACGGCGTTTATTACGGAGTCGCTTAGACCTCCTCAACGCTGGCGTTTTCTGAGCGTGGCCCTCGCATCCATCATTGTCATGCACTGACTTAGGGTCCTGCGGACTAATGCCATCTGGGACAGTGGTAAGTAGATGGCTTTGCTTCTGGGACGGTAGAGAAACAATAATGTCCTCGGAGCTATCCGATTCCACTTCTGTCTCAGAGTCAGAGTCACTCGATTGGGGAACAGTGGGTCGAGGATCAACTTGCCCTGGTAGCTCACCGCGGGGATCCAAGATAAGCATTTTTCGGTTAAGCCACTTTATAGGACCTCCAACCGCCAGTCTCACTCCATATACATCACCGTCAGTGTTCCGCTTCACCACTACATGCTGTTCTGTGCCAAAAGTGTCACTTAATTTATGCCGTTCAGAGAAGTGGCAATGCCGTAACAGCACTCTAGCACCCACTGGTAATACACTGGCAAACGCACGCTTGTCATATTGTCGTCTGTTTCTTTCAGCAGACCTGATAATACGATCTTGAGCAATCCTATGAGCCCTACGAAGATATTTTGCTTGCTGCTGGACAGCGTCCTCACTCCAGTCATGTTGGGTGTTACTGATCAAGTGGTCCATCGGGATAGATGGCTCCCTACCAAACATTAGTGCATATGGGGTATACCCGGTGACACTGTGGGGGGTAGAGTTGTACACAAAAACTAAGTGAGGAAGCAACTTTGGCCAATTTTTGCGGTTCTCGAGTTCAATGGATTTGATAAGCCCACAGAGCGTTTTGTTAAACCTCTCTGTTTGCCCGTTGCCTTGAGGGTGATAGGGTGATGTTCGAGTTTTCCTAACCCCGTATAGCTCACAAAGCTCTCGCACAAGATGACTCTCGAAGTTTCTTCCTTGATCCGAGTGGATCTGGGAAGGCAGACCATAGTGGACAAACCAATGGTCATGTAACGCCTGAGCCACTACCCTTGCCGTTTGGTTTTTGCAGGGGACGGCCATGGCGAATTTGGTAAAAGCATCGGTCATGACTAACACTTCCTCGATGCCACCGCAACCAGGGTCAAGTTTCAAAAAATCAATGGCTAAGCGTTCTAATGGCTTGAAGGCCAAAAGGTGCCTCATTGGTGCTCGAATAGCCGGAGTTGGGGGCTTGGCCACCGTACACTGAAAGCATTGACTTATATGCTTCCTAACCTGGGAATTCATGCTTAGCCAAAAACATCGGTGCAAGCGTCCTCCCAACTCCCTGATGACCCCACTGGTCATGCGCGGCCCTGACAATATCGGCTTGGAGTTGCTTTGGGACAAGCAATTGGTGTGTTTGGTCACCATCTGGGTCTCCCTGGACCCTATACAAGACTCCATCATGCTCCCTAAAGGTTGACCACTCTCTCAACCACGACTTGACCTCTGGTATGCTTTGGTCGCAATGCGGGTCACCTTGGCTGGAATCCCACTTCTGCTCCCATAGACTCCATATCTCCCCCAAGGCATCGTCTGCCTTTTGTAAGACTGCCAACTCGACATGGGAATATGAGGGTAGGAGCGAACTGGCCACAACTGGCTGATCTGTCCCCATCCCAACTTCTTGAAACGGCATGATTACCATTGGTTCAGACGACTGTAAGTTAGGCGTCAAGGGGGTACACTGCGCAATGGACAGCAAAATGTCTGCTGTTTCAGATACATTCAACTCAGGTGGGTTGCGGCTTAGCGCATCCGCACACCTGTTGGAACGACCAGACCTGTATTTTATTGTAAGATCAAAGGCTGCAAGCTGGGCAACCCAGCGCTGTTCGGTGGCTCCGAGCTTTGCGTTCTGAAGATGCGCGAGAGGGTTATTGTCTGTCCAAACCGTAGTGTGCCGGCCTAGTAAATACTCTCTGAATTTTTCGGCAACTGCCCACTTTAAGGCTAACAACTCTAGCTTAAGGCTAGACAAATCAGAGTAACCTCTTTCCGCACCTCTCAGTCCGCGGCTGGCAAAAGCCACAGGGTGCAGGTTGCCTTCGTCATCGTACTGTGAAAGGCATGCTCCTAAGCCTTTTAAGGAAGCGTCTACTTCGACCACGAAGTCCCGATCGAAATTTGGGTATGCTAGCACTGGTGTGCTACACAGTGTTTGCTTTAGCTCAGAGAATGCTTGATCTGCCTCAGGTGTCCATGGTAATAGGCCTCTCGACTTCCCTGCTTTTAATCTAGCTTTGCCGACCAGCGAATGCAGTGGCGCAGAAATCTTGGCAAACCCCTTGACATAGCGTCTGTAATAAGATGCCAGACCTAAGAATGATCTGAGCTTCTCCATAGTAGTGGGGACAGGCCAATTCTTGATGTGTTCGACTTTCCCAGGGTCCACAGACACTCCTTCTGCACCTACAATGTGACCTAGGTGTGACACTGACTTCCTAAATAACTGGCACTTAGAGCCATTTAGCTTCAACCCGTGATGCTCTAGCCGGTCAAACACCTTGTCAAGTCTGTTGAGGTGTTCTTCCACAGATGGGGAAAACACAAGCAAATCATCCAGATATAGAACAAGTTCGGAAAGATTCATATCCGCAAAGATGGATTCCATTATGCGCTGGAATGTACTGGGGCTGTTTGTCAAACCTTGAGGAAGTCGTAAAAATTCATACAAACCCCATGGCACTCTGAAAGCCGTTTGGGGGATGGAATCTGGGTGAACTGCTACTTGAAAGTAGCCATGAGCAAGATCTAATGAGGAGAACCATTGAGAACTCCCCACAGACTCCAAAGTCTCCTCTATTCTCGGGAGGGGAAATGCATCTCTCTGAGTCTTTGCATTAAGGCACATGTAATCTATACAAAGGCGTAACTGACCGTTTTTCTTCCTCACTAGCACTACCGGACTAGCGTAGGGACTGGTAGACCTTTGAATGACGTTGCGGTCCAATAGGTCTTGCAACAATTTCTTGACTTCGGTGACCTGGCTAGGGATAACACGCCGGTATGGTAGATTTACAGGCTTATCGTCCGACAGCTTAATTTCGTGAGGGATCAAATCGCAATATCCCAGGTCAAACGGACTCATGGAAAATGCCTTTTCATGTTTTTGTATGAGGCGAACAGCTAACTCGGCATATGTGTCTACTAATTCACCCATTTCGACCCCTGGAGGGAGCAAATATGTTGTACCATCTGTAAAAGTGAACAACTGTCTTGGTTCGCTGGTACAAACTTCAACTGCACTATGGCATTCCCGTAGGGTCTCGTCAGGCTCCTTAGCTTGCCTGTCAATAAGAATTTGGTGAATAGACACTTCAAATTTGCCATCACTGGAATTTACCAGTACTTGTTCTGTCACCTCGACCTCTACTGCTTCGGCTATTTTAGCGAAAGCGGGTATAACTAAAGGCTCAGTGCTAGTGTTTGCCACTAAGACTGGAAAACAGTCCGCAATTCCTTGTACGTCATGAACGGCGTCTAAGACCTGGTAACTATCTGGTGATCTCTCAACAATGTTTGAGGTATTCGGACAGGGCTGTACCACCACTGATTTACCCCTGATTTCTGAATCGGCCTTGGTAATTAGGTGACCATGCAGGGTACCAACTGACTCTGCAGGTACGATTGTGTGCTCACGCACTTCAACGTCATAAACTGTAGCACATTTTTCGGATGAACTTTCGCGTTCAGGATCGGTATCTTCCGTGCTCACTGAACTGAACCACTGCAATGCCAGCTTTAAGTCTTCGCATTCATGCACTGACCCTAATTGCTTGAGCTTCGTGTACAACACGCGCAGCACATTACAACCCAGCAGCACCGGATACTTTTCGCTGTTGGCTTTTTTTGCTGTGTCGCTTAATATCAAGAAACTCGCAATAAATTTCTGCCCATATATCTCGACTGGTGCCTCCAAATACCCATCTACTGGCACTGCAAGTCCATTGGCACCTACAAGTTTTACAAATTCGCCGACATCATCAAGTCCACCTAGCTTTTTCGCCAAATTCTCGCGATAAAATGTTGCGGATATTAGTGACGTGACCGCCCCAGTGTCTAATACGCATTGGGAATGGGCCCCCGCAATGAGTATGCTTGACGTAGGACTATTGGCGAGTAACCGATTTTTGTCGGCGGCGGAAATTATTCTGTTTACAGGTTCATGCACATTTTTAGAAAAATCAAATTGTTGCTGGTTTGAGGGCTCATGCTTCGCCTCCGGCACAGTGCCCCTTATGTCGGAGGCACTGCATTTCCCAACTCATTAGCATGAGTGGGATGCGACTTATCATTGCCTCGATTGTCTTCATTGACAAATTTGCGCTTGAAACAGTTTTCTATTGAGTGTCCCAACTTTTTGCAAAATGAACACTTTATCGTGGGCCTACGCGGAGTCGCATTGCCTCTCGGCACAACCTCGGTCAATTGCAAAAGTTTTTCATTGGTCACTTTCTGTTGCTGTAAAAATTCACACTGTTGCTGCATCATCGTGGCCTGCTGTTCAACAAGTTTGTCCAATGTAGCCGTCAGGGCTTTTTGACTGCCTAAAAGCTCTTTCACCACTGAGTCATCACAAGAGGCTTTTCTAACGCCTTGCTCTAGTGAATCCACAACACTAAGTGTGGACTCACCGGTGACTTTGTGTGCATGATCCGTGTCCCGGAGCAGCTCAAGGGCAAGACCCCTCAACTCGAAAAATGTTGACTTGGGATGATCCACGACGAGCCGTCGCAATTCCCTGCGGACAGCAATGTCCTTCACACCACGCACAAATTGCTCCTTGAGGGCGCCCTCTCGGAGTTGACTCAAGGCAACTTGGTCTTTTTGATTGGCTGCCGCCTCCATACGGTCATAAAGCCGCATTATTGCCCGGCTAAATTCAGCCAAGGTTTCACCCTCCTGCTGCTCCCGGCCATAGAACATGCAATTTAAGGCTGGCACTGTTTCGACTGGCCCAAAGCGAGAATGCAGCAACTTTTTCAATTTGATAAAATCACCCCTATCTTTTTTAGGACAACAGAGAATTTCTTCACGGGCATCACCCGTGAGGTGGTCTAAGGCTACACTGACTTTTTCTTCTTCGGATAAACTCAGTTGCCTAGCATAGCTTTCTAAGTCTTCAAGCCAATCCTTTAAGGTAGGGTCAGTTGACTTACGAGCAGGGCCAGAGAATTTACTAAGCCTAACTGTTGGTGCTCTCTGTACCCTTAAATTAGATAAAGCGCCGGCCAATGTTTCTGCTAGTGCCTGATTTGACTTGGCAATTAAATCAGCCACAGCTTCAGGAGTTGCCATGGTCAAAATTGGTCACACTCAACCACAGGTAAATACTAAAATACCATGGCCCTTTAAATCACAACATTGGGGCTTTAAGAAAAGGTCACGATTAAACTAGGCATATCTCTTTAAATGTTAAATGCTAAGACATACTTAGTACTTCAAGGACTTAATACATACTTATATAGGCCTAAGTCAAAAGTTTATGAAACAATAAATGTCATCTTGAAGTCAAACATCTCAGGCCCAGCAAAAGTAAAGGCCAGAGTAACGACTTGCCAAAAAATGCACAAGTTGAATATAGCTACGGAAAATCGTAGCTTAAACTGTCAATGGCCAAAGGATATTATACTCCTGTTTGTGCTCATCCTGTCAGCATGGCAGGCGTGTCCAGCAGCCACCGCAGGTGAAGGCATTCCACTGTTCCAGTTGATAAAAAGTCACTCGCACAGGGACATATGTAGCTTTAGTCTTTTTTTGCAATCTTGCGTATGTTAGTGGCTATGCTGGTCCATTTATGCTTGGCACACAAGCTGAAAAATGTCGCTGCATCCAGGGATCATTTCCAGTTCCAGGCATGACTTGCGGATCTCAACTGAAGTCAAGTTGGTGAAGAAAATTGAAGAACACAACACCAATCCCATCCTCGTCGCCATTTTCTGTAGTGGTAACCTCCCGCGATAATACGGTGTGAGGTGAGGTCCAGTCACAAAATTAATTGGGACGGCTTGTGTTAATTTCACCACAATGCAGGAATCATTTTATTTCCTCACTGATCCAGCAAATCAATCACAGGAATCAACAATCAATTACTCCCGATGACGATTGTAATTATTTATAATCCATTATCACAATCAGATCAGATCCTCTAGATCCTTTAAATCCCTTTAGATCCTTTAAATCCCTTAGATCCTTTAAATCCCTGGATGGAGTAGGATAGGAGCACTTATAAGCCTCCGAGCAGAAAGCTTTATCACATGTTCTGTAGTTGTTCTCCCCAAGTTCTAAGAATGAACCATGGTTATGAGCCTGGCAAATAATGCAAAATAAAGGAGAAAACTTCCTCTCTTTCTGCAGAGGTTCACTCAAACAGTCGGAGAAAACGGGAAAAGGACGCGCATCCCGCGCTCTCATGTCATGTCCAAACTGTTTACACGATGTTCGCATAACATGTCACTTACGGATCACTGCGCGACGGGATAAATGTTTTGCTGCACTGCGTTATAAAACAATGTACGCCACACGCACTATTTCCACTGCGGAAGGATCTGACCTTATGGTACTGTCTAGAGCATGACCTTTTTGCATATATTAGGCAGTCTATAAATAATATTGTTGTTAAAGGGACAGGGCCATCGTTAAAGGGACCGTACCCTCACATATCTATTACGGTTCTTGAGATATGAATTTTGGAAATAATAACCTTTGAATTTTTGTAATTTGATACCTGATGACGTCATGATTACGTCACACTTGATGCCATCATGATACTATACATTCTGGTGAAAGTCTGCCGTAGGGCCTATGTCTGTATCTAATTTACTAACGATTCAGCTTGGTTTGATGGGCATTGTTGCTGGTAAGTGTAAAAACTGAGATTCTCAGTTTCGTTGAACTTTGACCTCCATTTGACCCCAGAAGGAAGGGTCATATGAAAATGCCCACACAAAGAAAATTGTAGCACAGAATGTCATCTATAAACCTGCCAAATACGAAGATCCTGGGTCACGTGGTTTTCAAGACGGAAGCATTTTAAAATATGCATATTTTGTTTTTTTTGGGGTGTAATTTGATACTTGATGACGTTACGATGACGTCACGCTTGATGCCATCATAATATTATACACGCTGGTGAAAGTCTGCCATAGGACCTATGCCTGTACTTAGTTTGTTAAAGATTCAGGTTGGTTTGATGGGCATTGTTGCTCAATAAGTGCAAAATTTGAGATTTTCGTTTTCGTTGAACTTTGACCTCAATTTGACCCCAGAAGGAAGGGTCAGATGAAAATGCCCACACGAAGAAAATTGTTGGCCATGATCTGATATATAAGCCTGCCAAATACGAAGATCATGAGTCACGTGGTTTTCCAGACGGAAGCATTTTAAAACATGCATATTTTGGTCATTTTTTTGTTGTAATTTGATACCCGATGACGTCACGGTGACGTCACACTTGTATGCACACCTTCACATTGGGGTTGATGTTCCTACCAAGTTTCAAGTTGATAGCTTGAACCGTTTCGAAGAAAAGCTCTGGAAACGTTTGAGTGGAAAAAGAAGAAAAAAAAAAAAAAAAAAAAAAAAAAAGACAAAGAAATCGTACGATATCAATAGGTGATCGGGTTGAGCCCGATCACCTAAAAAAGACAAAGAAATCGTACAATAGTAATAGGTGATCGGAATGAGTTCCGATCACCTAAAAAAGACAAAGAAATCGTACAATAGTAATAGGTGATCGGAATTAGTTCCGATCACCTAAAAAGAAATCGTACGAGAGTAATAGGTGATCGGGCTGTTGGCCCGATCACCTAATAAAGAAATCGTACGAGAGTAATAGGTGATCGGGCTGTTGGCCCGATCACCTAATAAAGAAATCGTACGAGAGTAATAGGTGATCGGGCTGTTGGCCCGATCACCTAAAAAGACAAAGAAATCGTACGATATCAATAGGTGATCGGGTTGAGCCCGATCACCTAAAAAGAAAAAGATTGTTAATTAGGTGATCGGGCCAACAGCCCGATCACCTAATTAACAATATTTTTCGCTGACTACATCGTGAGACAGCAGATGAATATTGATTTAGTAAAAATGAACAGTTTATAATTCGCAAAGGGAAATAAAACTTGCCTCTAAACTACGTTTTCAGGATAAACTTTTTGAATATTTAATATTTAAACGGCATGTGACATTATGACAAATAGTACTAATTTTACAGTAACTTAATTGATGTTTTTAAAAGTGCAAAAACTGAAAATTGCCATATTTTCAAATCTAAACAAATCTTTTCTCAATCGATGAAGGCTTCTGTACTATTTACATAATGTACATTTTATTTTGTTTTATATGAAATTTGGCTCAAGACTCTCTTAGTATAAATCCTGAACCTACATGTTATGATACTCCTCAAGGAGCTAATTAAGTAATCAAAAGTTTTTACCTGCGCCATGACTTGGTATCTCACAGTTCATCAAACACCCGGAAGTGGCAGATCTGTGGGGTACCGTGGCCGAGTGGTTAGGGCCATCGACTCGCAATCATGGGTGAAAACTTGGGGTTGCGGGTTCGAATCCGGCTGCGGTACCTGTGCCCTTGGGCAAGGCACTCAACCACACTTGCTCCATCCTTCGGAAGGGATGTAAAGCCGTTGGTCCAGTGTGTTAGGTAATTGGTAACGCACTCTAAAGATCCCAGAGCATTCTTTCGTAAAGAGCAAGGGGATTCCCCGGTGTCTCTGGCCATTTCTAATTCTAATTCTTCATGGGTTTCCTCACGCTTACGAGTGACAGTGCAATGAGCACTATTGAGGAATCCTTGGTATGAATACCAGAAAGAAATAATAATAATAATAATAATAATAATAATCTGTATAGCAGTACACTCAGGCAAACTGACACAACTCAAAAACTGTTCATCATCAGGTATAAGAATAAATGAGCATACAATTTAATGTTTTCCATATTCAAACATTCGTAACAAATCAGCCGATTCACCTATGATCGTGATTCATGCGCCATATACGGTCATTAACAAAGGTATTTAACTGATTATCTCATAATGACGTCATCACGTGTCAGATTAAAGGTGATACAAATATTATAAATATGAAATATTAACAAATGCGAGCTACAACCTTGATTCCTTCCCATATACGATCACTAGCAAAGGTAGTTAACTTTTGGCTTTTCCGTTTATTTCTTCTTCTGATTTTTTCCCCATTGACGTAACGCACTGGCGTTGTCGGCACTTTTTAAGGTTGTTCCCAAACTTGAGGTTGTTCTTAAACAAACTTCGTAACATCAAAGACATAGTAGAAGAGGTGCGCACCTAACAAGGCGTCATCATGACGTCATCAGGTGTAAGTTTAAAGGGGCATCAAATGTATTGTTTCCAAATGCAAAAATTCATAAAAAAATCAACCGTTTGACCTACGATCTTGATTCTTTCGGTATATACGATCATTAATAAAGGTCTTTTAGATGCCCCCATGCCTTCACATTTGACCTCATTTTCTATTGGTCAAACAGACTTTGCCTTGCCATTTGAAACTGGTAAGAGGTATTTGGATGGGGTCAAAGGTGTTTGAGTTCGACTAGGGTGGGGTATCCAAAAAATATCGCCATGACCTGTGACCTTGCTTACTTCCGGTAGAAACCGGAAGTGCATTTAAATGAACCTATTTTGTAAAAGTGGGAAAAGCTGCCGAGATGCGGTTGGTAGTGTTAGTGTCTAAGGGAAATAGGGTTTCCAAAAATGTAAGTTTCTACGTCATTCCATAAAAGGGCGCCCTCTAGCGGCGAAATTAAAAAGTCTTAAAATAACCCTTTAAAAGCAGTGTTTGCGCAAATTAGCCCAGTAGTGGTGATTATAGAGTGCGTCGACCACCAAACATGTCTAGATCTGTCTTGTTAAAACATTGATTACGTCATCAATCCTTTAAAGGTAACACATTAAAGGTAAACATTTTTTTAAGTAAATACTTTATATGCTAACATCTAATTTTGCAAGCTAAGCATGCTCATTTTTGAAGTTAAAAAAAATTCGAAAGAGCCCTACGATCTGTTCATAGAACAGACGTAGCTCTAGTTTGTTTTTCTTCTTTTTCCTCTCAAACGTTTCCACAGCTTTTCTTCAAAACCGTTCAAGCTATTAATTTGAGACTTGGTAGGAACATCAACCCCAATGTGAAGGTGTGCATACAAATGTAACGTCACCGTGACGTCATCGGGTATCAAATTACAACCCAAAAATTACCAAAATTTGCATGTTTTTAAATGCTTCCGTCTGGAAACCACGTGACCCATGATCTTCATATTGGACAGGCTTATAGATCAGATCATGGCCTACAATTTTCTATATGTGGGTATATGCATCTGACCCTTCCTTCTGGGGTCAATTTGAGGTCAAAGTTCAACGAAAACGAGAATCTCAATTTTTGCACTTTTTAAGCAGCAATGACCATCAAACTAAGCTGAATCTTTTAGAAACTAAGTACATGCATAGGTCCTATGGCAGACTTTCACCAGCATGTATAATATTATGAAGACATCAAGCGTGACGTCACTGTGACGTCATCAGGTATGAAATTACACCCTAAAAATAACCAATATAGGGATGTTTTAAAATGCTTCCGTCTCGAAAACCACGTGACCTAGGATCTTTGTACTTGGCAGGCTTCTAGATCAGATCATGTGCTACAATGTTCTTTGAGTGGGCATTTTCATCTGACCCTTCCTTCTGGGGTAAAATGGAGGTCAAAGTTCAACGAAAACGAAAATCACAATTTGTTCACTTACTGAGCATCAATGCCTATGAAACCAAGCTGAATCTTTACTAAATTAGGTACAAAAATAGGCCCCATGTCATACTTTCACCAGCATGTATAGTATCATGATGACATCAAGTGTGACGCAGTCGTGACGTCATCAGCTGTCAAATTACATCAATTCAAAGTTAAATATTTCAAAATTTCATATCTCAAGAACCGTGATAGATATTTGAATACTTCTTTCACAGCGTGATAGGTCTCAAAGAAGTGAACAAATCATACATTGACATGACCCCTGTGTGACCCAAACTTCCGGTTGAAACCGGAAGTTGTTTTGAAAATGTGCCCTTTTAAAGCATTTTTAATGCAAATATAGCCCAAGTGTCAAATTACAATAATTCAAAGGTGATTATTTCAAAAATTCATATCGCAAGAATCGTAATAGATACTTGAAAAAAAGTTTGCACATCATGATATGTCTCAATCAACTGAACAAATCATTCAATGATATGACCCTTGTGTGACTCCTACTTCCGGTCCAAACCGGAAGTTGTTCGAACATGTGCCATTGTTTAGCATTTTGAATGCAAATAGAGCCGATATTAATGTGGTAGGGAATTTGACCATAGTTCTACGGAACGAAATGTTCCCACATAGCAATAATGACATCATCACGTGCACAGTGGTTACGTAATATTATCTTAAATGATAAAATCTTGAGAACTCTAATAGATATTGGAAAGATTCTTTCACCACATATTCATGTAAGAACTTGTTCTTCAGTACAACCTTGAACAATTTTTGCACACAATAGTGATGTCATGATGAGATTGACTGTGCCAATAATGACGTCATCAGATTCACAATTTTAGCGTTGAATAGTCAAAGAGTCATGTCTTGAGAATTCAAATACTGGCAATCGATATGTGAATGTTTTCTTAGAAACCTCGACCAACTCAAGTTTTCAACCAATTTCAAAAGTGTGACGTCATCATGAGCTCAATGTTTGTCACCCAATCACCTAGCGTTTGTTAAAAAACAAACGCCAAGCTCTAGTTTAAAATGCTTCCGTCTCTTAAACCACGTAACCCAGGATCTTCGTATTTGGCAGGTTTATAGATGACATTCTATGCTATAATTTTCTTTGTGTGGGCATTTTCATCTGACCCTTCCTTCTGGGGTCAATTGGAGGTCAAAGTTCAACGAAAACGAAAATCTCAGTTTTCACACTTACCAACAACAATGCCCATCAAACCAAGCTGAATCGTTAGTAAATTAGATACAGACATAGGCCCTATGGCAGACTTTCACCAGCATGTATAGTATCATGATGGCATCAAGTGTGAGGTAATCATGACGTCATCAGGTGTCAAATTACCAACATTCAAAGGTTATTATTTCCAAAATTAATATCTCAAGAACCATAATAGATACTTGAACAATTCTTTCACAGCATTATGGGTCGAAATGAACTAAACAAATCATACACTGACATGACACCTGTGTGACCCCTACTCTTGACTAAACCGGAAGTTAATCGAGAATGTGCCAGCTTTTAGCATTTCGACCTGAACCACGGCCTGTGCGCGAAGTGGTTTTGGGGCGAAGTAGCATTTGGGCGATGTAGTGTTTGGACGAAGTGATTTGGGGCGAAATGGCACTCGGACTAAGTGGTTTGGTGGCGAAATGGCACTTGGGCGAAATGGTTTTGGGACGAATTGAATTTTCGTCTCATGAGACGAAAACTAATTGTTTTACTAATTTCTCAAAGACTATAGCACTTTAGACAAAACCATTTCAGGGGAAGTTTTCAACGATCATCATGTTTATATTGTGTAAGTTAGGCGCAAATCTATGAACATTTCTGATTTTCGAGATACCAATCATGTATACTGCCTTTAAAGGTAATATACATGTTTGGTAAACTGTTAAGAACGGCAATTTAAATTATATAGAGTAAAACTTGTTAACAATACGTACACAGTAAAGGGGTATTTTGGCAACACAGACCATATTTTCGAGGAAATACCTTTGTCTGGTCTCAAAATAAAAGAAATAAGTTTCAGTTGATCTAAAGAGATAACTTAGGCCAAAAAAGGGTTACAAATATTGTGACAACATGCCTTTCTAAAAACCCTGTGTACAAATTTCCAATATATGCTCGTAACTGGGACGGACACTTGTGTTAAGCGGGCCTCCCACTGTGCGATTTTTGCTACGATTAGCTACGATTTGGTACGATTGTGTATAGACTCTATACACAATCGTACCAAATCGTAGCCAATCGTACCAAATTCGTGGCCAAAATCGCACAGTGGGAGGCCCGCTTTACATTTTAGGCCGTTCCGGTTACGAGCGTATATTGGAAATTTGTACACAGGGTTTTTAGTAAGGCATGTATGATGTTGTCACACTATTTGTAACTCAGTTTGGGCCTAAGTTATCTCTTCAGAACAACTGAAACTTATTTCTTTTATTTTCTGGAAAATATGGTCTGTGTTGGCAAAATGTACTGTGGAAAAGACTCACTTAGGAGCTCGTACTAGTTCACTGAAGCGTTCTTGTCATGTTTTGGGCTTTAAAAATTGATTGATTCACGAGGCAATTCACGAGGCAATTTTTCGCTCATCAGAATCCCGATAAGACCCTTACGATTTTTCTCTCGTCCCAAGTTTGGTTGTTTCATCTCAATGGTAATTAGGCACCGTACCAGATGTTGCGTTGGATACTTCGCCCAGTTGCACACCCATGCAACACCGAGAGAAAAATTGGGTTCGTAGGAAAAACCCGAGGGAGTATACCACTGTGCCTTATAGCTCAGCTGGTAGAGCATCTGCCCAGTGAGTCAGAGGACTCAGATTCAAAATCCGATAAGGCTCTTACGATTTTTGTCTCTAATCCCAAGTTTGTTTGTTTCATTTCAATGGTGATTAGGCACCATACCAGATATAAATATTCCATTAGTTATATGCTCAGAATAATTTTTCTCTGAAGCCGAGTATTTATATAAAAATTCCTACTCCCGAGTTGTAATGACGTATAGGGAGACACTGCATCCTGTTTTCATGGAATGCCTCATATTAACCTGGTGTAATACACATGTCACAAATACGGTGCGATTGAGCTAAGACCATGTTCAAATTATCTATGTCTTGACATCACACATGAGTCTATGGGAAGTGATCAAGCCGTCTACCTAGCATCTGCCATTGACTCATGTGTACATAGTCGCAAGCCGTAGCGATATATTTTTTTCAGAATTATTTTTCCACTTACATGTAGGGGCTGTTAAAAGTTGTCAACATTTTCACAGTTCTATTTTTCAAGACACTCTCCCTCCCCGAAATACTACTTCTAAGCATGTTTTTGTCACTACCATACAATGTCTTGACATCACACATGAGTCTATGGGAAGTGATCAAGCGGTCTACTCATGTGTATATAAACTCCTCAAAAAAAGTTCGGAAAGTCAAGTTTGACTGACGATTTCTCTCTTGTTACTAAATAATTTCTCTTGAATTTGGTATCATTGGAAAGCCCTGTTATTCCTCTTTACAGTGAAGTGAAGCGGAATACAGGGGTGGGTGAATAGTGAAATGTCTCAAAATTCACTGCTATTGTCGTGCAGTGCATTCCCCTTTTGCTTGGAAGATGGGAATGTGTCAATGCACTTCTTGACAATAGCAATGCATTTTGTGACATTTCACTTTACACCCGCCCCCGTATTCAGCTGTGCTGCACATCCCCTAATTGCTTACTCATAACAAATGACACATCGTAAAGAGGAATAACAGGGCTTTCCAATGGTATAAAATTCAAGGAAAATTATTTTGCAACAAGGGAGAAATCGTCAGTCAAACTTGACTTTACGAACATTTTTTGAGGAGTTTAGTTTCAAGCCATAGCCATGTAATTGTTCAGAATTATTTTTCCACTTAGGGGCTGTCAAAAGTTGTCAACATTTTCACATTTCTATTTTTCGAGACTTCTCCCTCCCCCAAAAAAACTACTTATGAGAATTGTTTGTCACTACCATACAATGTCAACATTTTACGGTGCATGTAAAGTCCTACACAGCCCTCGACCTCCCTCCTCCCTTCCAACACTTTGTCCAACCATCAAAATGTTGACAACTTTGGACGCCCCTCACTAACCTGACAATTTCCTCTCTGTATTTATGGTTTTCGTCTCCGAGTGCCGACACCTGACTGGTCAGTATTCTCAGGATGTCGTCCTCTGATGATGTACTAGAAACAGCAGTATGTAGATCTGTAAGATTTTTCTTTAACGAACTATTCTCTTCTTTATAGGAGATTAGCTAGGGAAAAGAAAGAAAAAGCTTACGCATAGTACATGGACATGATAGTACAATCTAAGCCACATATTATTATACATAAAAAAAGTCATCCAGTATTAGTTGGAAGTGGGACTTATGTTTGTATGTACGGACGGAGGAAGGGGAGGGGTTCAGAGTCAATGCGTACGCCAATGTTAAAGGTAGTCTACTTGTTTGGCAATTACCCTCCCAAAAAAAATCTGAATTATTATCTTTAATCTTAATACTTGTTATCAAGATGGTACTGGTAGTATTCATCCTGTGAAATTATTTCATCTGAATTGCCCCCATTCATGAGAAAAATGACAAAATTATTTGAATCTCCAAAGATTGCCTGTAGGCGATCTTTGGAGCCATTCATGCACAAAAACCGTACTTGGAATTTTTTCGATTTTCTGAAGTATTACTGCATCTATTTGGCTGAAATTTCTACAAGGTGGAAATCATGCCATTTTTAACAGTTTACCAAACAAGTATACTACCTTTAAAGTAAATGAATGACGTCACAAATTTTACTAATGTTTGCATATTGGGGGGTGTTCAAGAGGTCGGCATTTCACTTTATGGACAGCCCCGAACTTTACGTAACAGGACAGACAAATATTTTACACAAGTGTCTGTCTTTGTTATGTAGCTTAAAGGCCCATATTGTACCATTCCAGAAATGTTGAAGCCAAAACTGCAAGAGTATTCAGCCTCTGATAATTTCCACATTATTAGGCACATGTGTGTGGCACAAGCCGGCATCATTTCATGGACTTGAAATAATTAGTTGCCAATAATTAGGTCGTCGTCTGCACAATACATGTGTGTAGTGTTGTAAATGTACACGCACTTAAACACGCTCAGTTTTTCCCATGAAAAATGGAATCGATTCCTAATGGAATCCCGATTCGTTTTTGGAATCGGAGTCGACTTTTCGAAAATGCTGGAGTCGCACAAGCCTATAAGAGACCTTATTCATATAGAGGAAATGTTTATACATGCGCTGATATTAATTTTGTGAAAATCAATACACGTTTCACAATACACGCGCCACCAAGTCTATATTTTGCGCGCTATGTTTTGCGCGCATGTCATGGAAAAAAAAACCCAATGAGAGCATTGCTTGACGTGTGGTAAAGCATGTTGTAGGCCTGTGCATTTTCGAATAATTTACTATTCGAAAAATCAGTTTTATTTTCCATCGAATATTTGATCGATGCGTGATTTTTGTTTTCTACGATTTTGACAAAAAGGTCTGCTGTGAAGTTAATGGATTCTGGCACATCCGCACTCACAGCTCAGCTATGTAACTTGCATGTAGCAGTCTCTTGCCCGAGGAGTTTTTGCAGAAATTATCGTCGGCCTTTGGATTCGTGGTTGAATGCAAATATGACATCAAAGCGACCATTTCGGCAAAGAAAAAAGGGTTTTCACTTCTTTCTAGGGCATGTCTGGTTTGGAGTGGAAAAAGCACATACCGAACATTCGATTTGGTAAAATGCTATGACGATCGAATATTTGAATATTTGATTCGTTAGGCACAGCCTTATTATGCTGTCTATTCTTAAACAAAGAGCTCAATTGAATACGAATACACCGATGTCGACCACTCTGTCAGAAAAATGCCCTCCCGAGAGAAATGCTTGAATTGAGATTAAGTATTGTGAAATGAGATGAAGTGTCTTTCCCACAGACACAAACACTTCAGCACTAGTTAGACTCGGACCCACCACATATCGATCATGAGCGCGGCTGTGCACCCACTAGACCACACATACTCCATACCTACCTCAGCATGCGATGTGTCCCGATCAGCCTCCACCGTGCTGATTCGGGTCTTTGAATCAGCTTCACTCTTCTCCTTCTCCAAGTCACGGACGCGCTGCTGTAGTTTCAGGAAGAGAGTCATGTCCATGCTGGATTTCTCAAGACCCTGCTCCAGGAAGCGAGTAAATAAAATTCACAAAATAAATCAGAAGACTGAGGCCGTATTGCCAATGGATTTTTGTTGAACAACCACAACTTTGTGAAAGTCCAAGTGGAAATGGTATCTTAAAGCGTATGGTTACACTAATACCTAAGTCACAATTAAAGCGGAGGCCGGGCGCGCATTTTGTTTTTACACCACTGCGAGGGGTAATCCTTCGTTACAGCGCACGTACAAAGACTACGAAAAAGTCGCGCATGCGTAATAAGCCAATGATTGCAAACCGCGTGTGTCGACCGACGATGATACCGGTGACTTTTCACCACAGAAAAAAAATGAGGGGTAGCCGATCTTGGCGTCGAGATCTTGTATGCAAAACATAGTTTAATGATACTACACGTAGGCTGAAAAATATGTGTTCCCTGTGAAAGTCTTCTATATTTTCCCACCCTCAACGGGGTTTTTCCATATCAAATATGCACCTACTGACATGACTGATGTTTTTACTGGGTAATTTTAAAGAATTTTACAATTCTCAACATCAGAATTTTCGGAGTATTTAGAAGAAGTGATTAAAAAAGTGTTTGGAGGGAACGTTTGAAAAGTGACTTTAGGTAACAAAAAGTGCTTCAATTAAGGGGCAAATGAGAGTGTTTAAAAAAAAACAATCAAAAATTAAGTGTTTCGAAAGAACGATCGAAACGTCGTTTCAAAAGATTGATCGAAACGCGCTTTCGAAAGAACGATCTAAACGCGCGTTTCGAAAGAACGACCGAAACGTCGTTTTGATAGAACGATCAAAACGCGCGTTTTGGGGACTGTTCCGTCGATCGATGGTGTTTTTTTTTTTACAAAAAGATTTCACCATTCATTCAACCTTTAAAAGCATGCACTGATCCTTTGGATGAAATTTATCTTATTATAATACATGTACAGTACGTACACAATCTACATGCGGATGTACAGCGCTTTGTATAGCACATGTATACCTAGTTATACGGGGAACTTTAGTCTCTTCACCAGCAGTGAAATGGTGCGTTTTCTAAGAGAAATGTCAAACTTGGCACAAAAATGTCAGGTGGTGAAAAATCCATGGATTGGTTCTTTGTCAGGAACTTCACATGAGGTATTAGCCTGACACCTCCTGGCTCCCAGCGGATGTGGCCAGAGTCAATAGAAAGAGCATGGATTTCACTTCTGCGTCGAGCCGTAGCTGCAGCCAATAGAAAAACTGTTTTAACAGTCAACTGGTGCAGTGAAGCAGAACCTAAAGGTTCAAAAGGTGCTCTGGCTAGTTGGACGAGGACAGTGCCCATGTCCCAAGATGGTATCAATTTCTTGACAGGAGGACGCAGAGTAAACATGCCTTTGATGAGGTGTGAAATTGCAGGATTGGTTGACACTGATGAGCCATCCGGAAAACCTTTGTGAAGGACAGCAATGGCTGATCTGTATCCCCTTATAGTGGAAATTTTGTGCTGAAAAGGTGCATCAAAAAATCCCCCAACTTCGTTACAGATGCAAAATAGGGATCTGTAGCTTCCGAGGAGCACCACTTGACGAAATGCTGTAATCGACCATCGTAAGTACGTCTAGTGGATTGCCGTCTGCTTTGGGATGCCACGGAAGAAGCGTCTTCCGAAAGACCTCCTGATCTGAAAGATGACTTGACAGCATCCATGCAGATAGATGAAGAGCTTCCGGGTTTGGATGTAGGATCTTGGATTTGGGTTGAGCCAGAAGATCCAACCTTTTTGGAAGCACTATAGGAGGATGGATAAGCAGACTCAGAAGCCTTGGGAACCAAGTCTGTCTTGGCCAGTAAGGTGCAATCAGGATGATCCTGCAGACTTCCTTCTCGATTTTTGACAGAACTTGTGGGAGGATAGATATTGGTGGGAAGGCGTACACTCTCAGAACGTTGGTTAAAATTGTTAACCAACTTGGTTACAATTTTAACCAACCATGTATTACCAGGTGAACATCCCAACAGTTGGTTAAAACCTTAACCAACCCAGGTTGGTTAAATTTTAATACGTGGTTGGTTAAACTTTTTAACCAATTATTGGTTAATTTTATTTTAACCAATCTGTTGGTTAATGGCGAGTTGGGCAAATTTTAACCATGCAGTTGGTTATACCCGAATGGTTGGGCATTTTACTGAAATGCTGTTTACAGTAATTGGGCAATATTTTACCAACAGTTGGTTAATTGATTATGTTAAAAGTAAATGAAAAAGATATTTGGGTATAAAGGACACTAAATAAAGGCAAACACCACACGATGGACTTGACAGTTTTACATTGTTTATTTGTTTATATATATTATTTTTTTTGGGGGGGTGGTATATTTGATGTACATGTATATACTTTAGCAGCAGGTGTAGGCCAAATATATACTGGTATTTTCTAAATGAAAGAGTTTAGCTTCCTTTAAACATGTTCATCTTTAAATGTTTCACATCACACTGTGTTAACAATGAGTTCGAGATTGCTTGTGTGACGTTTAGCTCAGCTGCACTATATAAAGTCAGAGAAGAGCGTATTTTTATTTTGTGGTTTACACAGGAAAAAATTGTTAAATTCAGATTGGGAAATAACACTTGCAAAATTTCCAAGTTGCCGTTATATTACTACGGGAAGTTCGTTCTGTGTCGAAAAAGTGGCCAAAATACAGCTTTGATCAATAAGACGTGGTTCACGCCGAAGCCTTGCTTAGCCGTAGCCTAGCCAGATCAACTGTGATGTGCATGATGAGTGGCTGTGGCCTTGGCTTCTGCTGTGAGTCACGGTTGTTGTCGAGTAACAGTTGCTGCCAAGATGCCAAATCCGATCCGATCAGCCCCTCGTGGATAAACAAAATGAAACAAGGACTATTAACAGTAAGATCCAAAGGCGGTATATGTGACCCATCCATTCATACTATTATTAAACTGATGTACCTATCAATTGTTGCCCCACCCCTCCCCCGCGCTACCTCACCCCGCGATGCCCCACCCCTTAGGTGGGGATTTGGTCACGATTTTCGTGCCCCAGGGTGGGAACTTAAACGCATGGAAATCTAATTTTCAGCGCACAGAGAGCAAAACGTGTATCTTTTGCCCCATGGGTACGGGTGGGGAGTTTGTAAACCAAATTTTGCTCCAGGGGTGGAGAATTTGTCATTCGAAAAGTGACAATATCTATACATCTTAGGTGGGGCAGCCCGGCGGGAGTAGTGGGGAAATGTTTCACGTAGGCTAGGCCGTGCGTAGCGAGTATGGTGTACACATGTAGCCTACTCGCTACACACGGCCTATACAACGTGTAAGTAACGTTATAGTACGACAACCCGTACGGGTAAAAAAATAACACTTTCGGCTTAAATCTTTGAGAAAGGTTTCCAAAATCGACTGCTAGCAACCACTAAAATGTCTCCCCACCATCCACCGATCGACCCAGACAAATAACGAGGCAGAACTTACCTTGAAATAGTTGTTTCAGCTCGGAAACACCACTACATTTTGCAAATTTGACGTCAACACATTCGCCATTTACCGTACGTTTGAGTATAGTTTTACATGTACAATCTACACAGACACGTACACACAGCGCGCGAGCGCGCGTGGGCATTTTGTCACTGCTGCTATTTTGCGGACAAACGAGTCACTAACCAATGGTAGCTTTCACTGGACACCACGTGACATGGTTGGGCGATTTTTTAAAACCAACTTCGCGGGTGGTAAATATTATAACCATTGTTGGTTAAAATACAGCCCTCTGATCTTATATTTTACACAACTCCCAGTTTACCCAACCAGAAAGCAGAATATTTCTTAACCAACCCCTGGTTAAAGAAAACAATACCCAACTCATAGAATTTAACCAACATTGGGAGATTTTTAACCAACTGATTTTTAACCAGTGATATTTTAACCAGCGTTCTGAGAGTGTAGGCCAGAAACCCCGACCAGCTCATGCTGAGTGCATCGGTTGCAAGAGCTTGAGCATGATAGTACCGGGTACAGAACGTCGGAAGCTGGTTGTTCCGGTGTGATGCAAACAGATCTACATTGGGGGTGCCGAGGATGCCGAAGACGTGGCGTACTACTCCCCGATGTAGCGTACTACTCCCCGATGTAGAGTCCATTCTGTCGGTAAAACGTGGCCCCGAGACAGAGCATCGGCGATGACATTTTGTTTCCCCGCTAGGTGAGATGCCTGAATTGTCATATCCTTGGAGATGCACCATGTCAGAAGTTTCCAAGTGGCCAAACAGAGGGATGGCGAGTGGGTACCTCCCTGGCGATTTATGTAAGCCCCTCCAGGCGTTTTCATGCAGTATAAAACATTTCTGAAGATTCTGAAGATACTGTCGAATTGTCCGACCTCACCAATACATGTTTGTTCTGAACATGTGGCTCGAGGGTCTGAAGCGACTTCGCAACTGCCAACAGTTCGAGATGGTTTATGTGGAGAAGCTGTTCCGGTGCGGACCATGTTCCCGCTACATAAATGTCGTTCAAGTGAGCTCCCCATCCCTGCTCCGTGGTCAGGGTTACTGAAGGAGAGGGTCGAGGGAAAATGGTTCCCAATAGGAGGTTTTCCTTGGGGAGCCACCAGCGAAGATGAGCACGAATAAATCTGGTGACCGGAATTGCCTTCGTCATTGGGTCGAGCCGAGGACGATAGTGGAAGAGGGTATGCAGTTGGAGAGGGCGCATTCGCATCCGACACCAAGGAACCAGGTCGACAAGGCTTGCCATAAGACCAAGGAGTCGAAGCCATGCCTGAGCTGGAGCAGTATCCACTGAAAAGAGGAGCTGGATGCATTCCTGAAGATTCCGACATCTCTCCTCGGTAGGAGTGGCCCTGCCTAAAGTAGTGTCGAGAACAGCCCCTAGAAACGTTGGTCGTTGAGAAGGGATCAGTGATGATTTTTCCCGGTTGATGATAAATCCCAAGTGCGTGGTCAGATGGACTGTCTGATACAGGGATTGAAGGACAACCTGGGGTGATGGACCCACAATCAGCCAATCGTCCAGGTAAAGGAAAATGTGTATGTGCTTCTGCCGTAGGAAAGCTGCGATAACCTTGGTTACTCTCGTAAAGACCCTTGGAGCTGTTGACAGACCGAAAGGAAGGCAACGAAACTGGAAAATTTTTCCCTTGTACATGAATTGTAGGAACTTCTGATGAGGAACAAAAATGGGGATGTGCAGATAGGCATCCTTGAGATCCAAGGAGGTCGCCCACCAACCGCGAGGAAGAAACTGAAGTACTGTTGACAATGTTTCCATCCTGAAGTGTTTTGGTTTGATGAAAACATTCAGAGGGCGAAGGTTGATGATGGGTCGCCACTTGTCGGGTTTCTTGGGTGCAAGGAAGAAGACCGACGTAACCCCCCCCCCCCCCCCCGAGTCCCCAATTCGAGAGGAATTATGGCAGCTTTCTCTACCAGGGAATTGATCTCGTCCTCTAATATTTTCTGACGAGCTCTGTTGCTTGGTACTGGAGTGGGATGACCTGCAGGGAGAGCGGGGGGAATGCTGGTAAATTCCAGGCGATAGCCGGAGGACACCGTCTGTAAAACCCAACTGTCTGATGTGATCATTTGCCATTGATGAAGACAAACTAAAAAGACGCCCTCCCACTGGTCCCGGGATGTCTGGGATAGTAACCTTGTTGTAGTCACTTGCACAAAAATGTCAGGTGAAAATCGATGAAAACGATGTTGATGGTGGTGGTGGTGGTGGTGGTGCCCCAAGCCCCTGTGACCTAGCGGGGTTATGGATCGGACCATTATTAGGCGAACCAGGAACACCCCGTGAAGGATATCCTCCTTCCATCGCACGCATGTGGTCGTCCAGACTGGCAAATGGGTGCGGTATTCCTCCCTGTACCGTGCCGGTGTTGCACGGTATACGGGTACGGGTCGGCTCCGTAGAGGTTCCGCTGGCTAAAAGAACATGTGCATTGTTTGCCGATGTCGCACCTCGGAGTGCTTGGAGCGTTGCACCGATGGCTGAACCGCGGGTGTAGACGTTGTAGATTTAGTACGTTTGGAGCGGGAAGACTCCGCCATATTGTAGTACTTTTATTTAAACACAGCGAAAGATGACCGGCGCTGAAAATCTATGAGAGGACGGTGGCTTTCTGACCATTATATACTATGGGGGCATGCATTGGACCGTGGGTGAGCTATTGTGCTAAATCTTTTCAGCGAGGTATTGCGCGTGCGCATGAATATGCATAAGTAGGTAAACAAAGGTGATGTTTTCTGTATTGGAACTAGAAATTTAGGCTGACAAGTTGTTGTCAGAAAATATCCCATGCCTGTTTGGCTTAAAGCACAAAAGTTGTAAAATTGTTCGGTCTTGCAACCTCGTTGAATAAACATCCTCTGGTGGATGTATTCCAAGTTTTGGAATGCGTTTCTAAACGGCGGCTGATTGGGCATATGATTTAGCGAGTCACTCATTCGGCAAAATTATTTCCTAATTCGCCCGCTCAAACGGCAATAAAATATTTTCTATTTTGTGTCCCCCCTTCCCATTTCCAACCCTGCGCAACCTGTGGAGAGAAACAACAAATTATACACACCGTTTGGGGAGCACCGTACTCCGACGACAAGCAACGCTTATGCTACGTTTACACCATGTCCCCGGCAGTCCCGGCGCCCCGGTTTGGCCAAAACGTAGCGTGCCGTGGAACTTTTGTCGTCTTTTTATTACTTTGGCTCGACTCGGCCCTAGTTGGGCCGGTGTGTTGCGTTCTACCACGGTGCGTTACGTCCCGGTACGTAAAGCGTGGCGCGCCGTGCCGGTTCCGGGCCGCGAGGCGGACGGCGCGCTACGTTTTAAGCGCCGTTCCACTACGGATGGGTCCACGTCCCAGGCCGGCCTGCTAAGTTCTGATGCGGTGCCTTACGTCCGTCCCGTTCGTGTCACGTTTGTTGTCCCGGCCCAATACGTTCCCGACGGTGTGCGAGGGTCTGCTGCGGCGCCCTGCGACTGAACGTGGCAGCTGTCACGTTTCACGCCCCGGTGGTCTCCCGGTGAGCCCCGGAGGGTATAAATAGTGCGCTCCACACCTTCATTTTCACTTTGTCCTGGAGCGCGACGCGGTGAGGCGTAACTGGCCCTGAGCAACAACCGTCACACACCTTGGCGCACCGCAGCTCACCGGGCCGCATTCACACCATGCTAGTGGCCACTACCGTGACGGGCCCTGGTAGACCGTGGGGTGCCGGGCTTCCAAACGTGGCGGAGCGTGAGGCGATCAGAGGTCCCCGGCACCCCACGGTGCCACACCCCGGTGACTCAAGGCACACTGCGGTCCGTCACGCCCTGTGACGGAAGCCCCGTCCCACTGCGGCCCAGGACGATTCTCAGTAGTGCCTGGACTGCCGGGGCAAATCTTTTGACAGAGCTGCTAACTGGCCGGTCACCGACCGGTGGCAAGGGTGAGCTACGGTCATTCACGTTTCGCCACCCCGGTCCCCTACGCTCCCCGACGTCAATCCCGGTGCCTCCACGGTGATCCTCTACCGGGGCGCCGGGACTGCCGGGGACATGGTGTAAACGTAGCATTAATACACAGTGCTCCCCATCTCAAGGTCAAAGAACGGGAACATGAGTCCGTAGAACCATTGATTTTATTGCTGAATCATTAATCATTGTATCTGAAATTAATTGCAAGTGTTAACTTAAGTAATGGTTAGGCAGTTGTGATGTCCCTTGGACATTATGCATTCCGTACGAGGTACCTCTAAAACGTTTCCTTGTTGGTGTAAAATCCTATACTGCAAGTTACAGTAAATTGACAGTATAATACTTGATCATATTTGTGCGTCGTTATGGACACAAGACACTATCAATACCTCTTCACTCGCCGTTTGAAATATATGTATATTCAAAATAATACATAATACAAGGGGTAGAAAAAACCATACTTTCTCTGGATCATTCCATGAATGTCAATATATAACAATACTAAACCCATACCTTCACACATTCGCTTTCTGTAAAACTATCCCCGCTATATTGAGGATCTATGCTAATCGTTTAAATGCAGTTTTAATGATAGTATGCAGAATTACAACTTTCAAAGATATCTGCCATGCGAGCACATACATGCAAGACAACACCAATGGGTGTCAAGCCGAATTTATATGTGAACATGGAGAATATAGTCCTATATATTATATCTGTCATGCGATCATGTAATTTGACTTCGGGCTTGTCGCTCTCTAATACCTGCCATAAGGGCAACACAGCGTATATACCGTGCGTCTTTGTAACTATCCAGCTCCAACTCAAAATATCTGTCATCTTGGAGAACCCATACAAATCACTCATGTTGTCGACCCTGCGTCTTGGGTTTATAACTTTCAACAGTTTTGTAATTGTAATCCTTTAAGCTATTCGCGATGATAATTTGAAATCTGAGCCAAATATTTTATCGCAAACAATTCGCATTTATATGCAAGAGCACACAGAATACGACCCTCAAACTTACGCGTATTCCTGCGACCATGTGAGACAACACCATACGGATCACTCACGTAATTATAACGAATGTCACGCGACCATATCATTAGTCTTTTGGCAAGACTGCCTTTTGGCGCGCGATACACGACGTACATAGACTATTCACCATTGGCCGCCAGAGGGCGCACCTGAAATACAGTCGAAAAGACAGTCTTTTGTATTCCGTATAAATCGCTCGCAAAATACCGAGCGAATTCCTGGCATACCTTTGTGTGACACGGTGAAATGCGTGACGTCATCTAATTTCCTTAATTCACAACAGCTCTGTGTCGGTCTGGTACCCCACTGGACAGGACAGTGCATAAAAATGTCGCTGCTTTTCCAGTCGCTGATCGATCGATCAGCAGTCAGCAGGCAAACATGATATGAGGCAAACACATTGTCCACGTACAAAGCTATCTTGCGCGTTGCACTCAGTGGCTCGCCCGTACCGTCCGGGCCTTGCCGCTTGCCGGCCTGCGTTGCTCGTACGGTCGGGTTTAGCCCCGTGAACATGTCTACGGTCGGGTGTGATGATTGGGCGGCCAGTGAAGACGAAGCATTTCGTTCCACAAGTTGGGAATCGAAAAGTTCAAAGGTCATCAAAGACTGGCATTTAGAGATTTTCTCGGGGCATTTTCTGCTTGGTCACGATTTTTTTCATCGCTTTACGCATGGAGGAAAAAAACGACTGGGAATTTTTTTCTTCTCTATACTATGGCATGCTTTTCATATTATTGGCTTCGGTAAAACAAAGTGCTAAACGATTTCAGAGAAGTTATCCACTACTATTTTTCCCTAAAATGACTTGCAAGCATCAGTTAGTTCAGATATGATAGAAAAAAAACCGAAATTTAGGAGTGCATCTGAGAGAAGAACTACCCACTTTCTTATAAACTACTAATTTCACTCACTATCACATGCTTTGTACACAATGTTTGAAGTATTATAAATTGTTGGGCAGATTTAACAATTTCAAAATGCCCTTATTAAATGTTTGTAAATTTAATGTTGAAAGGAGTCTCTCAAAGCCACATGGTTTTACAAAAGCAATTGTACATTTTCTTCAGTCAAATATGACCCATTTGATTTTCATATAGGCCAACAAAAAATAAGGCAAATTGTTGTGACCCAAGGATCGACCTTTTACGGCCTATTTGAAACAACACTTTTTTTCTGATTGTTCGTGCATGTTTTTGTTTTTACAGCAGGCAGAAAATTAATTTGAGCAACTTGCTTGCATAAGCCTCCGAAAATATACTGGAATAACGTTTAATGGAACAAATTTCAATTTGATGTTTATTAGTTTACTAAATGTTTGAAATTTCACCCTTTTCAGTGCTTTGAGGAGAATGCTTTGAGAAGGCCCATGAATTTTGTGGATATGAAGCTGTTTTTACGAATTCCAGGGAACAACAGCAAACTACTTTGTAGATAGGACAGAAGCCCTTGAAGGAAATTTGCACAGTTTGGTTAACTAAAAAAAAAAGAAGGAAATGTTCGTCAACATTGTCTGATTCATTAGTTCAATATTTGACTTCAAGTGCAGAAATGATTTGAATTTTTAGGTTGAATTCCATATCCGACCACTATAAACGTCTTTATTTTGTATTAAATGAAAAATAAACAATGCATGTTAGAACAAGTTTGATGATAAAAATGAGAAATAAAATTCTGACATGTCTGATTTTGGGCCCCCAGCCTGGATTTCCATTGTTATAAAACCATGTAAAATGTTAGTTTGGTTGTAAAAACCATGGTGTAAAAACTAAGAGAGAGATAAATTTTCATGATTTTTTGATTTTTTTCCCACTGCTGTCCAACTAAACATTGTCCAAGGAAATGTTCGTCAACATTGTCTGATTCATTAGTTCAATATTTCACTTCAAGTGCAGAAATAGTTTGAATTTTTAGGTTGAATTCCATATCCGAGCACTATTAACGTCTTTATTTCGTATTAAGTTTGATGATAAAAATGAGAAATAAAATTCTGACATGTCTGATTTTGGGCACCCAGCCTGGATTTCCATTGTTATAAAACCATGTAAAATGTTAGTTTGGTTGTAAAAACTAAGAGAGAGAGAAATGTTCATGATTTTTAGATTTTTTCCCACTGCTGTCCAACATTGTCCAAGGAAATGTTCAACATTGTCCGATTCATTAGTTCAATATTTGACTTCAAGTGCAGAAATTTAATTTTTAGGTTGATTTCCATATCCGACCACTATAAACGTCTTTATTTCGTAATAAATGAAAAATAAACAATGCATGTTAGAACAAGTTTGATGATAAAAATGAGAAATAAAATTCGGACATGTCTGATTTTGGGCCCTGGATTTCCATTGTTATAAAACCATGTAAAATGTTAGTTTGGTTGTAAAAACCATGGTGTAAAAACTAAGAGAGTGATTTTTAGATTTTTTCCCACTGTTGTCCAACATTGTCCAATGTTTTGGCCATGGCATTGGGTTATAATCTACACGGACAGGCACCCCGGGGACAGGAAGTCACCGGGCTGGGCTGGGCGCGCACTCGTACCGAGAAATGCCGCTCCTCGGCAGGCCATGCACCACGATCACTGCACGGTCGAACCCACGAAAACGGCCCGATATCATTTTCGCGCGGCACGGTGAATCACTGCACACGTACAAATGTACACGGCAAGTACCCATCCTACTACACTCCCTATGTGACTGTAGCTTTAGCAGTGCTTTGCGCGCGCCACTTTAGTTTGCCCGCTCCAACCACTGCTAAACTTCGCCGCATATCCTGCGAAGCCAATCAGCACACCGCTTACAAAATCGTTAGGATTGTTGCACAGATAGCCAATCACAATCGGGTATCGCGCCGCGCCTCCTGACGTTCATGCATATGCATAAACCGCCGGTCCGCAGCGCGAGAAGTGAAATATACGCTTGCAAAAAAAGACGATATAACACACACCAAAAATCGGCAAATATTTCCCACTGCTAATACTCAAAACAGTCCATGTTTCCCTTCTACACAAAGAATATCATATTCTACCCATAAATAATGAAAATTCTACGTACATTTGTCTAGTCCAGTCGGGATCCAACGAAATCTAACGGCATTCCGAAAAAACAGAAATCGAAAATTACCGCCGTGGCGCCGTATGGTTTCCGTAGTCTGATTGGCTAACGATGACGTCATTGCTCGTTCCAGATTAGACTGCTTTACGGTCCACCTATTTTGCGTTGGTTAAGTTGTACGCAAAGAGCTTTATTGAATCGCCCCGAATTCAAGTACACATACCTTATTTTTTTAAATATCTATATTTCTCTTCTTTGAACATTATTATTAAGCCCCACTAAATCAAAACCAATAAGCTATTAAAACTCAAAGCATAGCCAATAAGCCAGGCGTGTATTTAATCACGTTTTGATAAGTTTTTACTTAAAATCACTTAGCAAGGATTTGCAAGTTCAAATTTAAATCTGAAGATTTTACTTTGTTGTACACAAGATTTAAGTAAAGGTCAGCTACTCTATTTCCCAATCTTCTGTTTCCTTGCTCTATGTTTACATCTGCCCAAATAAATTTAAATAAACAGCCAAACTCACTTTGGGAAAAATATATATTATGGTCTTGTTTTTGTGACACAGAAACACATCATGACATAAAATGATAGACTGTTAACGGTTTTCTTTATTTATTCACTGTCACACAACTTTACAGTCAGTACACAACAGCATTGTTCAATTCCAACTTTTTAAATAGATACTGAAAATAAAGAATACTCTCTGACGATATTTATTTTTAAAACAATTTTTTTAAATATTTAAATTGGAACACAGCAAGATGTTTGTTTGACGGTGAGATTTCTGGTCCAAATAGGGTAGTTTGTGTTGCAAAACAGACTTGTGAAACCAGCGACAGTTTGGGGAGATTGTTGTCTGTGTTTGTGCAAAATTTCAGTGTAAAAAACATGCCCTTTGTTTGTTTGTTTTAGCACACAAAAATGATTATCAGTTCCTCTTCGTGAGCTTCGTCGAGTGCGTAGTTTTCATTCCAGGCGTAAATGTGTGCTATTACATTGACAACGACGTTGCGTGCCCCCACGTGTGCTACGTACTCCTTCTGCATTTAGGCTTATAGTTTAGCAGAAAACGAGACAGCGTGTTGAACTAAGACTGATCAGACTTGAAGTTGAGGAATTATTCGCTGGCTTGGCGCAATATATCTCTGTGGGGGCGCTTCATATTGCACCACCTTCTTCGGTATTTTTTTCGTATACATTGAACAAAGATTTTAAGGAAATTACCTCCTGGAATCAACACATAATGTAATTTTAAGATATACTTCCCACTTGCACTTTTGTCGCAAATGTTGCTTTTCTGTAGAAAAATCACGTTTTCGTCCTCAAATTGCCTTCAGTTAGTGCACAAGATAACCATTCACGCGCGCGCGCAGCGCTCTCTGTTGTCGCGCTTACGCAGACCGCTCGCCACGTCATTTTGTGCATTACTTTATGCAGTAATTTTATCATTTATTTATCTCAGAAATGCAACATTTGCGACGGAAGTGTCAGTGGAAAGTATATCTTAGAATTGAATAAGCTATCGATTCCAACATATAAATTTACCCAAATCCGTGTTCAATGTATATGAAAAAAATACCCATTCTTCATCTCCAGCTCTCCCCTAATCAGTTTACACATGATGATTTCGTGGTAAAAGAAGAGCTTGAAAATGTGATTTCCCCACCTTCCTATAGGGATGTACAGTGATCACGGTGAAGGATTAGTGACGTCCGTGAAACAAATACTGTGTAAAACCACACTAACAACCAGGACGAAATAATGACGAAATAATGACAAAAAAAGTCGACGCGACAGTGGGCAAAGCAACGTTAGTGTTGACGTACCTGGGCGCAGCCATCTTTACAAGACCGAGTTTTCGAGTTCACGTTGTGAGTGTAGGTACGCCCTCTGGCGGCTAAAATGAACAATGTGGGGATCGCGAACTCTAACAGTAAATTCGGTCTTGCATCAAGACTACCATATCATGCGAATTTATAACTATCAGAAAATACAAAAGATTCATCTTGTTACCGCCTGCATAGAATACCATTCGGATTTATTAGTGTAATAATTTAAAACATCCCTCTTGCGACCATGCGGATATGCAAGTATATGATTTCAAAACATTAAACTTGTAACCACCTGATATAACACCACGCGGATTTATAATATCAGAATTCAAAACATTCATCTTGCAACTAGTAATAGAATACCATGCGGATTTGTAAGTGTAAGAAATTCGAAACATTCATATTGTACCACTTGATAGAACACCATGCGGATTTATAACTATCAAAATTCAAATCATTCATCTTGTAATCACCTGGTAGAATTCGAACACCATGTGGATTTTAAGTGCACGAATTCAAAACATTCATCTTGTACCACTTGATAGAATACCATGCGGATTTATAACTATCATAATTCAAAACCTTCATCTTTTAACCACCGGACAGAACACCATGCGGATTTTAACTATCAGAACTGAAATTATCTGCCATGAGAACATGTGAGAACATCAAGCGAATCTCATTCAATGTGTATCATGTGAATCGTATGAGGTAACATACGGGTTACTTAATAAATTCAAAAAACAATTGTCATGTGAGCGTGTAAAACTCACGTTTGTTACGTGAAAGTGACACTGTGAAAAAAGCATATCAAGAATCATTATTTTAATCTGGATAGGTCTATCATGTGAACCCCATGAGATAGAGGACAAGCAGGTTTGTAAATCAATTTCAAAATTCTGCCATGTGAACATTGTGAGAGAACGCAATCTCATTGAACAATGTTGAAGCATATCATGTAGATTACAATACATGTTTTATATCCAAAATTCAAAGTATCAATGCATGTTACATAAATCGTATGATAGAACATGTGCCTTGCGTATACATGTGAAGAAAACCATACATAATACATGTACTCATTCATTGCTTGTCAAGTGAACCAAATGAGAGAACATGCGAATTTGAACTCGAATTCAAACCGCCCGTCGTGTGAACATGTCAAGAACACAATGAATCACTTGCTTAGTCAATGCATGTCATATGAACCGAATAAGAGAACATGTGGGTTGTAATCAATTTCAAAACATCTGTCATGCGAGCAGGTGAAAGAACACCATGTGGGTTGGGCTATAGAGTATAGTAAAGTGAGACTATGCGTTAAGTTTACTGTAGGCCTCAATGACTTGCAACGTATGAGACATTGGTGTGGTTTAAGAGCTCTGAATCTTGTGAAATGAAGAAATATGCCCTTATATGGCAAATAATTGTTGTACATGTACATGTACCTGTATGTGGTTCACTTTCAATCTTACAGAAAAGGACCGACTTCTGTTGTAATAGAAGTCCCAAGTAGATTTTCTGTTCAGTTCACCACAAGCTTATCTGAACCAACACAAATTGTTTATGCATGTCGCATGTGACCATATGAAAGAACATGCAGTTTTCTCACTTTCAAACTCGAACATGTCATGTGAACATGCGAGAGCTGTCATACGGACCATTCTCGTCCAATACATGTCATGTGGGCATTTGGGGTTACACCGAATTTGCAACCCCTATAGATGCATACTGGAATGGAAATATGCTAATTATATAAAGAACACCTCTTGCATACCTATGCAAATAGAACTCTGACATACCAATTACAATAGAAAATTCAATTGGCGGCTAACCTCAGCTAGGTGTTAAACCGTATAATTACAGCTAGTCAGGGAATTTTGCTGAAACCTGGGAACTAAATCCTTACCAAATAATTTCTTCGCCAATGTGTTAGTGAAGGTGTCTACTAACACCTCTTAAAAAGTTGAAATTCAATTCCCCTAGGAAACCACGTGACAGCTTCTAAACGTTTTACCTTAAAAATACAGTACAGACAACAGCCGTTGACAAAGCGCCATTTGTTTTGAATGGTGTGCGCCTAAGCAGACGACTGTTGTGTGTTTCATACTGGCGCAAATGCGGGCGGCGCTGTGATTGGATTGGATTCTGGTGCTGCTCCTGTGGTTTTCTGTGGTTCTGAATCGAATTCTGAGGTTTTTAAAATGATGAAAGGTCAGGGTCACGTGACTAAGCTGAGAATCGGGGCCATTTCCAAGATGGCCGCCATTGAAATTTACAGGTGCCAGGCGTAGGCCGTGTCAGGTGTAGGTATATACCTAGAGTCGGCCGATTTTAAAGATCCTGGTGTTGATACTATGGTTTTCCATGGTGCTGAATCCAATTCCGAGGTTTTTATAACGATGAAAGTTCAGAGTCACGTGATTAGGCTGAGGATCAGGGTCATTTCCAGGAACTTGTCTTTTTACCCAGCGTGCACCACCTGAAAACAGCCCGATTTGCCAGGTAGGCCTATATACCATATCGAATAGCCGCCATTTCGTTTTCGTGGGGCACCTTTTGTTACTTAAACCGTTCAACAATGGAAGCACAATATGTGCAATCATGCATGTCCTCAAGGAACAAAGAAACTGCCCCACAGAATCGCGGCTATTCGATACGGTCTATAGCGCGAAGGCGGGACTGTATCATTTGTGACCCGCGCGCTCTGCAAAAAAAGGGTCTCAAGTCGCGCTGGCTAGTATTCTTTTTGCGACCATAACAAGAAATCTGTGGCATTTCTACGCTCATTAAAATACCTCAACACAAAATAAATTACAGGCGTAACGCAGACATTCCAGGGGGAACACAGACATTCAAGGCGGTATCTGGGCACCGCCAGGAACTTCCATTGTGTTTTGGTATTTTATTGAGCGCGGATTTGCCGCGGATTTCTTTTGATGGTCGCAAAAAGAATACTAGGCAGCGCGATTTAAGACCCTTTTTTGCAGAGCGGGTCACATTTATGCAAATATAATAATTTAGTGAAAATCTATCACGCAACTGGTCTATCATTGGCACCGAGTGGCACTAAACGTCCCCGAAATGTACCACACACACTTTCTTAACAATGTAAACATGATCAGAGGCTAAATATTCTTACAAAAGTTAACGTTTTGCCTTCGGAATTGCTTGGTAATTTCTGGAATCGGCAAGCTACAACTCGTATAATCGAATATAAATGAAAGGAATCGATTTCTACTAGGAATCGATACCTCAAACATCTGGA
Organism: Henricia sp. BOLD:AAB3569; assembly: GCA_037783545.1. NCBI lineage: Eukaryota > Metazoa > Echinodermata > Asteroidea > Spinulosida > Echinasteridae > Henricia > Henricia sp. BOLD:AAB3569. Next base: position 657,479 of record JBBELK010000112.1, on the reverse strand, counting down.
ATCGCGATTACGATTCCTAAAGGGGATAAATTCTACCCGATTCCGGCGCCGAATCGCGTAGAATTTATCCCCTTTAGGAATCGTAATCGCGATTCCAGATGTTTGAGGTATCGATTCCTAGTAGAAATCGATTCCTTTCATTTATATTCGATTATACGAGTTGTAGCTTGCCGATTCCAGAAATTACCAAGCAATTCCGAAGGCAAAACGTTAACTTTTGTAAGAATATTTAGCCTCTGATCATGTTTACATTGTTAAGAAAGTGTGTGTGGTACATTTCGGGGACGTTTAGTGCCACTCGGTGCCAATGATAGACCAGTTGCGTGATAGATTTTCACTAAATTATTATATTTGCATAAATGTGACCCGCTCTGCAAAAAAGGGTCTTAAATCGCGCTGCCTAGTATTCTTTTTGCGACCATCAAAAGAAATCCGCGGCAAATCCGCGCTCAATAAAATACCAAAACACAATGGAAGTTCCTGGCGGTGCCCAGATACCGCCTTGAATGTCTGTGTTCCCCCTGGAATGTCTGCGTTACGCCTGTAATTTATTTTGTGTTGAGGTATTTTAATGAGCGTAGAAATGCCACAGATTTCTTGTTATGGTCGCAAAAAGAATACTAGCCAGCGCGACTTGAGACCCTTTTTTTGCAGAGCGCGCGGGTCACAAATGATACAGTCCCGCCTTCGCGCTATAGACCGTATCGAATAGCCGCGATTCTGTGGGGCAGTTTCTTTGTTCCTTGAGGACATGCATGATTGCACATATTGTGCTTCCATTGTTGAACGGTTTAAGTAACAAAAGGTGCCCCACGAAAACGAAATGGCGGCTATTCGATATGGTATATAGGCCTACCTGGCAAATCGGGCTGTTTTCAGGTGGTGCACGCTGGGTAAAAAGACAAGTTCCTGGAAATGACCCTGATCCTCAGCCTAATCACGTGACTCTGAACTTTCATCGTTATAAAAACCTCGGAATTGGATTCAGCACCATGGAAAACCATAGTATCAACACCAGGATCTTTAAAATCGGCCGACTCTAGGTATATACCTACACCTGACACGGCCTACGCCTGGCACCTGTAAATTTCAATGGCGGCCATCTTGGAAATGGCCCCGATTCTCAGCTTAGTCACGTGACCCTGACCTTTCATCATTTTAAAAACCTCAGAATTCGATTCAGAACCACAGAAAACCACAGGAGCAGCACCAGAATCCAATCCAATCACAGCGCCGCCCGCATTTGCGCCAGTATGAAACACACAACAGTCGTCTGCTTAGGCGCACACCATTCAAAACAAATGGCGCTTTGTCAACGGCTGTTGTCTGTACTGTATTTTTAAGGTAAAACGTTTAGAAGCTGTCACGTGGTTTCCTAGGGGAATTGAATTTCAACTTTTTAAGAGGTGTTAGTAGACACCTTCACTAACACATTGGCGAAGAAATTATTTGGTAAGGATTTAGTTCCCAGGTTTCAGCAAAATTCCCTGACTAGCTGTAATTATACGGTTTAACACCTAGCTGAGGTTAGCCGCCAATTGAATTTTCTATTGTAATTGGTATGTCAGAGTTCTATTTGCATAGGTATGCAAGAGGTGTTCTTTATATAATTAGCATATTTCCATTCCAGTATGCATCTATAGGGGTTGCAAATTCGGTGTAACCCCAAATGCCCACATGACATGTATTGGACGAGAATGGTCCGTATGACAGCTCTCGCATGTTCACATGACATGTTCGAGTTTGAAAGTGAGAAAACTGCATGTTCTTTCATATGGTCACATGCGACATGCATAAACAATTTGTGTTGGTTCAGATAAGCTTGTGGTGAACTGAACAGAAAATCTACTTGGGACTTCTATTACAACAGAAGTCGGTCCTTTTCTGTAAGATTGAAAGTGAACCACATACAGGTACATGTACATGTACAACAATTATTTGCCATATAAGGGCATATTTCTTCATTTCACAAGATTCAGAGCTCTTAAACCACACCAATGTCTCATACGTTGCAAGTCATTGAGGCCTACAGTAAACTTAACGCATAGTCTCACTTTACTATACTCTATAGCCCAACCCACATGGTGTTCTTTCACCTGCTCGCATGACAGATGTTTTGAAATTGATTACAACCCACATGTTCTCTTATTCGGTTCATATGACATGCATTGACTAAGCAAGTGATTCATTGTGTTCTTGACATGTTCACACGACGGGCGGTTTGAATTCGAGTTCAAATTCGCATGTTCTCTCATTTGGTTCACTTGACAAGCAATGAATGAGTACATGTATTATGTATGGTTTTCTTCACATGTATACGCAAGGCACATGTTCTATCATACGATTTATGTAACATGCATTGATACTTTGAATTTTGGATATAAAACATGTATTGTAATCTACATGATATGCTTCAACATTGTTCAATGAGATTGCGTTCTCTCACAATGTTCACATGGCAGAATTTTGAAATTGATTTACAAACCTGCTTGTCCTCTATCTCATGGGGTTCACATGATAGACCTATCCAGATTAAAATAATGATTCTTGATATGCTTTTTTCACAGTGTCACTTTCACGTAACAAACGTGAGTTTTACACGCTCACATGACAATTGTTTTTTGAATTTATTAAGTAACCCGTATGTTACCTAATACGATTCACATGATACACATTGAATGAGATTCGCTTGATGTTCTCACATGTTCTCATGGCAGATAATTTCAGTTCTGATAGTTAAAATCCGCATGGTGTTCTGTCCGGTGGTTAAAAGATGAAGGTTTTGAATTATGATAGTTATAAATCCGCATGGTATTCTATCAAGTGGTACAAGATGAATGTTTTGAATTCGTGCACTTAAAATCCACATGGTGTTCGAATTCTACCAGGTGATTACAAGATGAATGATTTGAATTTTGATAGTTATAAATCCGCATGGTGTTCTATCAAGTGGTACAATATGAATGTTTCGAATTTCTTACACTTACAAATCCGCATGGTATTCTATTACTAGTTGCAAGATGAATGTTTTGAATTCTGATATTATAAATCCGCGTGGTGTTATATCAGGTGGTTACAAGTTTAATGTTTTGAAATCATATACTTGCATATCCGCATGGTCGCAAGAGGGATGTTTTAAATTATTACACTAATAAATCCGAATGGTATTCTATGCAGGCGGTAACAAGATGAATCTTTTGTATTTTCTGATAGTTATAAATTCGCATGATATGGTAGTCTTGATGCAAGACCGAATTTACTGTTAGAGTTCGCGATCCCCACATTGTTCATTTTAGCCGCCAGAGGGCGTACCTACACTCACAACGTGAACTCGAAAACTCGGTCTTGTAAAGATGGCTGCGCCCAGGTACGTCAACACTAACGTTGCTTTGCCCACTGTCGCGTCGACTTTTTTTGTCATTATTTCGTCATTATTTCGTCCTGGTTGTTAGTGTGGTTTTACACAGTATTTGTTTCACGGACGTCACTAATCCTTCACCGTGATCACTGTACATCCCTATAGGAAGGTGGGGAAATCACATTTTCAAGCTCTTCTTTTACCACGAAATCATCATGTGTAAACTGATTAGGGGAGAGCTGGAGATGAAGAATGGGTATTTTTTTCATATACATTGAACACGGATTTGGGTAAATTTATATGTTGGAATCGATAGCTTATTCAATTCTAAGATATACTTTCCACTGACACTTCCGTCGCAAATGTTGCATTTCTGAGATAAATAAATGATAAAATTACTGCATAAAGTAATGCACAAAATGACGTGGCGAGCGGTCTGCGTAAGCGCGACAACAGAGAGCGCTGCGCGCGCGCGTGAATGGTTATCTTGTGCACTAACTGAAGGCAATTTGAGGACGAAAACGTGATTTTTCTACAGAAAAGCAACATTTGCGACAAAAGTGCAAGTGGGAAGTATATCTTAAAATTACATTATGTGTTGATTCCAGGAGGTAATTTCCTTAAAATCTTTGTTCAATGTATACGAAAAAAATACCGAAGAAGGTGGTGCAATATGAAGCGCCCCCACAGAGATATATTGCGCCAAGCCAGCGAATAATTCCTCAACTTCAAGTCTGATCAGTCTTAGTTCAACACGCTGTCTCGTTTTCTGCTAAACTATAAGCCTAAATGCAGAAGGAGTACGTAGCACACGTGGGGGCACGCAACGTCGTTGTCAATGTAATAGCACACATTTACGCCTGGAATGAAAACTACGCACTCGACGAAGCTCACGAAGAGGAACTGATAATCATTTTTGTGTGCTAAAACAAACAAACAAAGGGCATGTTTTTTACACTGAAATTTTGCACAAACACAGACAACAATCTCCCCAAACTGTCGCTGGTTTCACAAGTCTGTTTTGCAACACAAACTACCCTATTTGGACCAGAAATCTAACCGTCAAACAAACATCTTGCTGTGTTCCAATTTAAATATTTAAAAAAATTGTTTTAAAAATAAATATCGTCAGAGAGTATTCTTTATTTTCAGTATCTATTTAAAAAGTTGGAATTGAACAATGCTGTTGTGTACTGACTGTAAAGTTGTGTGACAGTGAATAAATAAAGAAAACCGTTAACAGTCTATCATTTTATGTCATGATGTGTTTCTGTGTCACAAAAACAAGACCATAATATATATTTTTCCCAAAGTGAGTTTGGCTGTTTATTTAAATTTATTTGGGCAGATGTAAACATAGAGCAAGGAAACAGAAGATTGGGAAATAGAGTAGCTGACCTTTACTTAAATCTTGTGTACAACAAAGTAAAATCTTCAGATTTAAATTTGAACTTGCAAATCCTTGCTAAGTGATTTTAAGTAAAAACTTATCAAAACGTGATTAAATACACGCCTGGCTTATTGGCTATGCTTTGAGTTTTAATAGCTTATTGGTTTTGATTTAGTGGGGCTTAATAATAATGTTCAAAGAAGAGAAATATAGATATTTAAAAAAATAAGGTATGTGTACTTGAATTCGGGGCGATTCAATAAAGCTCTTTGCGTACAACTTAACCAACGCAAAATAGGTGGACCGTAAAGCAGTCTAATCTGGAACGAGCAATGACGTCATCGTTAGCCAATCAGACTACGGAAACCATACGGCGCCACGGCGGTAATTTTCGATTTCTGTTTTTTCGGAATGCCGTTAGATTTCGTTGGATCCCGACTGGACTAGACAAATGTACGTAGAATTTTCATTATTTATGGGTAGAATATGATATTCTTTGTGTAGAAGGGAAACATGGACTGTTTTGAGTATTAGCAGTGGGAAATATTTGCCGATTTTTGGTGTGTGTTATATCGTCTTTTTTTGCAAGCGTATATTTCACTTCTCGCGCTGCGGACCGGCGGTTTATGCATATGCATGAACGTCAGGAGGCGCGGCGCGATACCCGATTGTGATTGGCTATCTGTGCAACAATCCTAACGATTTTGTAAGCGGTGTGCTGATTGGCTTCGCAGGATATGCGGCGAAGTTTAGCAGTGGTTGGAGCGGGCAAACTAAAGTGGCGCGCGCAAAGCACTGCTAAAGCTACAGTCACATAGGGAGTGTAGTAGGATGGGTACTTGCCGTGTACATTTGTACGTGTGCAGTGATTCACCGTGCCGCGCGAAAATGATATCGGGCCGTTTTCGTGGGTTCGACCGTGCAGTGATCGTGGTGCATGGCCTGCCGAGGAGCGGCATTTCTCGGTACGAGTGCGCGCCCAGCCCAGCCCGGTGACTTCCTGTCCCCGGGGTGCCTGTCCGTGTAGATTATAACCCAATGCCATGGCCAAAACATTGGACAATGTTGGACAACAGTGGGAAAAAATCTAAAAATCACTCTCTTAGTTTTTACACCATGGTTTTTACAACCAAACTAACATTTTACATGGTTTTATAACAATGGAAATCCAGGGCCCAAAATCAGACATGTCCGAATTTTATTTCTCATTTTTATCATCAAACTTGTTCTAACATGCATTGTTTATTTTTCATTTATTACGAAATAAAGACGTTTATAGTGGTCGGATATGGAAATCAACCTAAAAATTAAATTTCTGCACTTGAAGTCAAATATTGAACTAATGAATCGGACAATGTTGAACATTTCCTTGGACAATGTTGGACAGCAGTGGGAAAAAATCTAAAAATCATGAACATTTCTCTCTCTCTTAGTTTTTACAACCAAACTAACATTTTACATGGTTTTATAACAATGGAAATCCAGGCTGGGTGCCCAAAATCAGACATGTCAGAATTTTATTTCTCATTTTTATCATCAAACTTAATACGAAATAAAGACGTTAATAGTGCTCGGATATGGAATTCAACCTAAAAATTCAAACTATTTCTGCACTTGAAGTGAAATATTGAACTAATGAATCAGACAATGTTGACGAACATTTCCTTGGACAATGTTTAGTTGGACAGCAGTGGGAAAAAAATCAAAAAATCATGAAAATTTATCTCTCTCTTAGTTTTTACACCATGGTTTTTACAACCAAACTAACATTTTACATGGTTTTATAACAATGGAAATCCAGGCTGGGGGCCCAAAATCAGACATGTCAGAATTTTATTTCTCATTTTTATCATCAAACTTGTTCTAACATGCATTGTTTATTTTTCATTTAATACAAAATAAAGACGTTTATAGTGGTCGGATATGGAATTCAACCTAAAAATTCAAATCATTTCTGCACTTGAAGTCAAATATTGAACTAATGAATCAGACAATGTTGACGAACATTTCCTTCTTTTTTTTTTAGTTAACCAAACTGTGCAAATTTCCTTCAAGGGCTTCTGTCCTATCTACAAAGTAGTTTGCTGTTGTTCCCTGGAATTCGTAAAAACAGCTTCATATCCACAAAATTCATGGGCCTTCTCAAAGCATTCTCCTCAAAGCACTGAAAAGGGTGAAATTTCAAACATTTAGTAAACTAATAAACATCAAATTGAAATTTGTTCCATTAAACGTTATTCCAGTATATTTTCGGAGGCTTATGCAAGCAAGTTGCTCAAATTAATTTTCTGCCTGCTGTAAAAACAAAAACATGCACGAACAATCAGAAAAAAAGTGTTGTTTCAAATAGGCCGTAAAAGGTCGATCCTTGGGTCACAACAATTTGCCTTATTTTTTGTTGGCCTATATGAAAATCAAATGGGTCATATTTGACTGAAGAAAATGTACAATTGCTTTTGTAAAACCATGTGGCTTTGAGAGACTCCTTTCAACATTAAATTTACAAACATTTAATAAGGGCATTTTGAAATTGTTAAATCTGCCCAACAATTTATAATACTTCAAACATTGTGTACAAAGCATGTGATAGTGAGTGAAATTAGTAGTTTATAAGAAAGTGGGTAGTTCTTCTCTCAGATGCACTCCTAAATTTCGGTTTTTTTTCTATCATATCTGAACTAACTGATGCTTGCAAGTCATTTTAGGGAAAAATAGTAGTGGATAACTTCTCTGAAATCGTTTAGCACTTTGTTTTACCGAAGCCAATAATATGAAAAGCATGCCATAGTATAGAGAAGAAAAAAATTCCCAGTCGTTTTTTTCCTCCATGCGTAAAGCGATGAAAAAAATCGTGACCAAGCAGAAAATGCCCCGAGAAAATCTCTAAATGCCAGTCTTTGATGACCTTTGAACTTTTCGATTCCCAACTTGTGGAACGAAATGCTTCGTCTTCACTGGCCGCCCAATCATCACACCCGACCGTAGACATGTTCACGGGGCTAAACCCGACCGTACGAGCAACGCAGGCCGGCAAGCGGCAAGGCCCGGACGGTACGGGCGAGCCACTGAGTGCAACGCGCAAGATAGCTTTGTCCGTGGACAATGTGTTTGCCTCATATCATGTTTGCCTGCTGACTGCTGATCGATCGATCAGCGACTGGAAAAGCAGCGACATTTTTATGCACTGTCCTGTCCAGTGGGGTACCAGACCGACACAGAGCTGTTGTGAATTAAGGAAATTAGATGACGTCACGCATTTCACCGTGTCACACAAAGGTATGCCAGGAATTCGCTCGGTATTTTGCGAGCGATTTATACGGAATACAAAAGACTGTCTTTTCGACTGTATTTCAGGTGCGCCCTCTGGCGGCCAATGGTGAATAGTCTATGTACGTCGTGTATCGCGCGCCAAAAGGCAGTCTTGCCAAAAGACTAATGATATGGTCGCGTGACATTCGTTATAATTACGTGAGTGATCCGTATGGTGTTGTCTCACATGGTCGCAGGAATACGCGTAAGTTTGAGGGTCGTATTCTGTGTGCTCTTGCATATAAATGCGAATTGTTTGCGATAAAATATTTGGCTCAGATTTCAAATTATCATCGCGAATAGCTTAAAGGATTACAATTACAAAACTGTTGAAAGTTATAAACCCAAGACGCAGGGTCGACAACATGAGTGATTTGTATGGGTTCTCCAAGATGACAGATATTTTGAGTTGGAGCTGGATAGTTACAAAGACGCACGGTATATACGCTGTGTTGCCCTTATGGCAGGTATTAGAGAGCGACAAGCCCGAAGTCAAATTACATGATCGCATGACAGATATAATATATAGGACTATATTCTCCATGTTCACATATAAATTCGGCTTGACACCCATTGGTGTTGTCTTGCATGTATGTGCTCGCATGGCAGATATCTTTGAAAGTTGTAATTCTGCATACTATCATTAAAACTGCATTTAAACGATTAGCATAGATCCTCAATATAGCGGGGATAGTTTTACAGAAAGCGAATGTGTGAAGGTATGGGTTTAGTATTGTTATATATTGACATTCATGGAATGATCCAGAGAAAGTATGGTTTTTTCTACCCCTTGTATTATGTATTATTTTGAATATACATATATTTCAAACGGCGAGTGAAGAGGTATTGATAGTGTCTTGTGTCCATAACGACGCACAAATATGATCAAGTATTATACTGTCAATTTACTGTAACTTGCAGTATAGGATTTTACACCAACAAGGAAACGTTTTAGAGGTACCTCGTACGGAATGCATAATGTCCAAGGGACATCACAACTGCCTAACCATTACTTAAGTTAACACTTGCAATTAATTTCAGATACAATGATTAATGATTCAGCAATAAAATCAATGGTTCTACGGACTCATGTTCCCGTTCTTTGACCTTGAGATGGGGAGCACTGTGTATTAATGCTACGTTTACACCATGTCCCCGGCAGTCCCGGCGCCCCGGTAGAGGATCACCGTGGAGGCACCGGGATTGACGTCGGGGAGCGTAGGGGACCGGGGTGGCGAAACGTGAATGACCGTAGCTCACCCTTGCCACCGGTCGGTGACCGGCCAGTTAGCAGCTCTGTCAAAAGATTTGCCCCGGCAGTCCAGGCACTACTGAGAATCGTCCTGGGCCGCAGTGGGACGGGGCTTCCGTCACAGGGCGTGACGGACCGCAGTGTGCCTTGAGTCACCGGGGTGTGGCACCGTGGGGTGCCGGGGACCTCTGATCGCCTCACGCTCCGCCACGTTTGGAAGCCCGGCACCCCACGGTCTACCAGGGCCCGTCACGGTAGTGGCCACTAGCATGGTGTGAATGCGGCCCGGTGAGCTGCGGTGCGCCAAGGTGTGTGACGGTTGTTGCTCAGGGCCAGTTACGCCTCACCGCGTCGCGCTCCAGGACAAAGTGAAAATGAAGGTGTGGAGCGCACTATTTATACCCTCCGGGGCTCACCGGGAGACCACCGGGGCGTGAAACGTGACAGCTGCCACGTTCAGTCGCAGGGCGCCGCAGCAGACCCTCGCACACCGTCGGGAACGTATTGGGCCGGGACAACAAACGTGACACGAACGGGACGGACGTAAGGCACCGCATCAGAACTTAGCAGGCCGGCCTGGGACGTGGACCCATCCGTAGTGGAACGGCGCTTAAAACGTAGCGCGCCGTCCGCCTCGCGGCCCGGAACCGGCACGGCGCGCCACGCTTTACGTACCGGGACGTAACGCACCGTGGTAGAACGCAACACACCGGCCCAACTAGGGCCGAGTCGAGCCAAAGTAATAAAAAGACGACAAAAGTTCCACGGCACGCTACGTTTTGGCCAAACCGGGGCGCCGGGACTGCCGGGGACATGGTGTAAACGTAGCATAAGCGTTGCTTGTCGTCGGAGTACGGTGCTCCCCAAACGGTGTGTATAATTTGTTGTTTCTCTCCACAGGTTGCGCAGGGTTGGAAATGGGAAGGGGGGACACAAAATAGAAAATATTTTATTGCCGTTTGAGCGGGCGAATTAGGAAATAATTTTGCCGAATGAGTGACTCGCTAAATCATATGCCCAATCAGCCGCCGTTTAGAAACGCATTCCAAAACTTGGAATACATCCACCAGAGGATGTTTATTCAACGAGGTTGCAAGACCGAACAATTTTACAACTTTTGTGCTTTAAGCCAAACAGGCATGGGATATTTTCTGACAACAACTTGTCAGCCTAAATTTCTAGTTCCAATACAGAAAACATCACCTTTGTTTACCTACTTATGCATATTCATGCGCACGCGCAATACCTCGCTGAAAAGATTTAGCACAATAGCTCACCCACGGTCCAATGCATGCCCCCATAGTATATAATGGTCAGAAAGCCACCGTCCTCTCATAGATTTTCAGCGCCGGTCATCTTTCGCTGTGTTTAAATAAAAGTACTACAATATGGCGGAGTCTTCCCGCTCCAAACGTACTAAATCTACAACGTCTACACCCGCGGTTCAGCCATCGGTGCAACGCTCCAAGCACTCCGAGGTGCGACATCGGCAAACAATGCACATGTTCTTTTAGCCAGCGGAACCTCTACGGAGCCGACCCGTACCCGTATACCGTGCAACACCGGCACGGTACAGGGAGGAATACCGCACCCATTTGCCAGTCTGGACGACCACATGCGTGCGATGGAAGGAGGATATCCTTCACGGGGTGTTCCTGGTTCGCCTAATATTGGTCCGATCCATAACCCCGCTAGGTCACAGGGGCTTGGGGCACCACCACCACCACCACCACCATCAACATCGTTTTCATCGATTTTCACCTGACATTTTTGTGCAAGTGACTACAACAAGGTTACTATCCCAGACATCCCGGGACCAGTGGGAGGGCGTCTTTTTAGTTTGTCTTCATCAATGGCAAATGATCACATCAGACAGTTGGGTTTTACAGACGGTGTCCTCCGGCTATCGCCTGGAATTTACCAGCATTCCCCCCGCTCTCCCTGCAGGTCATCCCACTCCAGTACCAAGCAACAGAGCTCGTCAGAAAATATTAGAGGACGAGATCAATTCCCTGGTAGAGAAAGCTGCCATAATTCCTCTCGAATTGGGGACTCGGGGGGGGGGGGGGTTTACGTCGGTCTTCTTCCTTGCACCCAAGAAACCCGACAAGTGGCGACCCATCATCAACCTTCGCCCTCTGAATGTTTTCATCAAACCAAAACACTTCAGGATGGAAACATTGTCAACAGTACTTCAGTTTCTTCCTCGCGGTTGGTGGGCGACCTCCTTGGATCTCAAGGATGCCTATCTGCACATCCCCATTTTTGTTCCTCATCAGAAGTTCCTACAATTCATGTACAAGGGAAAAATTTTCCAGTTTCGTTGCCTTCCTTTCGGTCTGTCAACAGCTCCAAGGGTCTTTACGAGAGTAACCAAGGTTATCGCAGCTTTCCTACGGCAGAAGCACATACACATTTTCCTTTACCTGGACGATTGGCTGATTGTGGGTCCATCACCCCAGGTTGTCCTTCAATCCCTGTATCAGACAGTCCATCTGACCACGCACTTGGGATTTATCATCAACCGGGAAAAATCATCACTGATCCCTTCTCAACGACCAACGTTTCTAGGGGCTGTTCTCGACACTACTTTAGGCAGGGCCACTCCTACCGAGGAGAGATGTCGGAATCTTCAGGAATGCATCCAGCTCCTCTTTTCAGTGGATACTGCTCCAGCTCAGGCATGGCTTCGACTCCTTGGTCTTATGGCAAGCCTTGTCGACCTGGTTCCTTGGTGTCGGATGCGAATGCGCCCTCTCCAACTGCATACCCTCTTCCACTATCGTCCTCGGCTCGACCCAATGACGAAGGCAATTCCGGTCACCAGATTTATTCGTGCTCATCTTCGCTGGTGGCTCCCCAAGGAAAACCTCCTATTGGGAACCATTTTCCCTCGACCCTCTCCTTCAGTAACCCTGACCACGGAGCAGGGATGGGGAGCTCACTTGAACGACATTTATGTAGCGGGAACATGGTCCGCACCGGAACAGCTTCTCCACATAAACCATCTCGAACTGTTGGCAGTTGCGAAGTCGCTTCAGACCCTCGAGCCACATGTTCAGAACAAACATGTATTGGTGAGGTCGGACAATTCGACAGTATCTTCAGAATCTTCAGAAATGTTTTATACTGCATGAAAACGCCTGGAGGGGCTTACATAAATCGCCAGGGAGGTACCCACTCGCCATCCCTCTGTTTGGCCACTTGGAAACTTCTGACATGGTGCATCTCCAAGGATATGACAATTCAGGCATCTCACCTAGCGGGGAAACAAAATGTCATCGCCGATGCTCTGTCTCGGGGCCACGTTTTACCGACAGAATGGACTCTACATCGGGGAGTAGTACGCTACATCGGGGAGTAGTACGCCACGTCTTCGGCATCCTCGGCACCCCCAATGTAGATCTGTTTGCATCACACCGGAACAACCAGCTTCCGACGTTCTGTACCCGGTACTATCATGCTCAAGCTCTTGCAACCGATGCACTCAGCATGAGCTGGTCGGGGTTTCTGGCCTACACTCTCAGAACGCTGGTTAAAATATCACTGGTTAAAAATCAGTTGGTTAAAAATCTCCCAATGTTGGTTAAATTCTATGAGTTGGGTATTGTTTTCTTTAACCAGGGGTTGGTTAAGAAATATTCTGCTTTCTGGTTGGGTAAACTGGGAGTTGTGTAAAATATAAGATCAGAGGGCTGTATTTTAACCAACAATGGTTATAATATTTACCACCCGCGAAGTTGGTTTTAAAAAATCGCCCAACCATGTCACGTGGTGTCCAGTGAAAGCTACCATTGGTTAGTGACTCGTTTGTCCGCAAAATAGCAGCAGTGACAAAATGCCCACGCGCGCTGTGTGTACGTGTCTGTGTAGATTGTACATGTAAAACTATACTCAAACGTACGGTAAATGGCGAATGTGTTGACGTCAAATTTGCAAAATGTAGTGGTGTTTCCGAGCTGAAACAACTATTTCAAGGTAAGTTCTGCCTCGTTATTTGTCTGGGTCGATCGGTGGATGGTGGGGAGACATTTTAGTGGTTGCTAGCAGTCGATTTTGGAAACCTTTCTCAAAGATTTAAGCCGAAAGTGTTATTTTTTTACCCGTACGGGTTGTCGTACTATAACGTTACTTACACGTTGTATAGGCCGTGTGTAGCGAGTAGGCTACATGTGTACACCATACTCGCTACGCACGGCCTAGCCTACGTGAAACATTTCCCCACTACTCCCGCCGGGCTGCCCCACCTAAGATGTATAGATATTGTCACTTTTCGAATGACAAATTCTCCACCCCTGGAGCAAAATTTGGTTTACAAACTCCCCACCCGTACCCATGGGGCAAAAGATACACGTTTTGCTCTCTGTGCGCTGAAAATTAGATTTCCATGCGTTTAAGTTCCCACCCTGGGGCACGAAAATCGTGACCAAATCCCCACCTAAGGGGTGGGGCATCGCGGGGTGAGGTAGCGCGGGGGAGGGGTGGGGCAACAATTGATAGGTACATCAGTTTAATAATAGTATGAATGGATGGGTCACATATACCGCCTTTGGATCTTACTGTTAATAGTCCTTGTTTCATTTTGTTTATCATTTTGTTTATCTTGGCAGCAACTGTTACTCGACAACAACCGTGACTCACAGCAGAAGCCAAGGCCACAGCCACTCATCATGCACATCACAGTTGATCTGGCTAGGCTACGGCTAAGCAAGGCTTCGGCGTGAACCACGTCTTATTGATCAAAGCTGTATTTTGGCCACTTTTTCGACACAGAACGAACTTCCCGTAGTAATATAACGGCAACTTGGAAATTTTGCAAGTGTTATTTCCCAATCTGAATTTAACAATTTTTTCCTGTGTAAACCACAAAATAAAAATACGCTCTTCTCTGACTTTATATAGTGCAGCTGAGCTAAACGTCACACAAGCAATCTCGAACTCATTGTTAACACAGTGTGATGTGAAACATTTAAAGATGAACATGTTTAAAGGAAGCTAAACTCTTTCATTTAGAAAATACCAGTATATATTTGGCCTACACCTGCTGCTAAAGTATATACATGTACATCAAATATACCACCCCCCCAAAAAAAATAATATATATAAACAAATAAACAATGTAAAACTGTCAAGTCCATCGTGTGGTGTTTGCCTTTATTTAGTGTCCTTTATACCCAAATATCTTTTTCTTTTACTTTTAACATAATCAATTAACCAACTGTTGGTAAAATATTGCCCAATTACTGTAAACAGCATTTCAGTAAAATGCCCAACCATTCGGGTATAACCAACTGCATGGTTAAAATTTGCCCAACTCGCCATTAACCAACAGATTGGTTAAAATAAAATTAACCAATAATTGGTTAAAAAGTTTAACCAACCACGTATTAAAATTTAACCAACCTGGGTTGGTTAAGGTTTTAACCAACTGTTGGGATGTTCACCTGGTAATACATGGTTGGTTAAAATTGTAACCAAGTTGGTTAACAATTTTAACCAACGTTCTGAGAGTGTACGCCTTCCCACCAATATCTATCCTCCCACAAGTTCTGTCAAAAATCGAGAAGGAAGTCTGCAGGATCATCCTGATTGCACCTTACTGGCCAAGACAGACTTGGTTCCCAAGGCTTCTGAGTCTGCTTATCCATCCTCCTATAGTGCTTCCAAAAAGGTTGGATCTTCTGGCTCAACCCAAATCCAAGATCCTACATCCAAACCCGGAAGCTCTTCATCTATCTGCATGGATGCTGTCAAGTCATCTTTCAGATCAGGAGGTCTTTCGGAAGACGCTTCTTCCGTGGCATCCCAAAGCAGACGGCAATCCACTAGACGTACTTACGATAGTCGATTACAGCATTTCGTCAAGTGGTGCTCCTCGGAAGCTACAGATCCCTATTTTGCATCTGTAACGAAGTTGGGGGATTTTTTGATGCACCTTTTCAGCACAAAATTTCCACTATAAGGGGATACAGATCAGCCATTGCTGTCCTTCACAAAGGTTTTCCGGATGGCTCATCAGTGTCAACCAATCCTGCAATTTCACACCTCATCAAAGGCATGTTTACTCTGCGTCCTCCTGTCAAGAAATTGATACCATCTTGGGACATGGGCACTGTCCTCGTCCAACTAGCCAGAGCACCTTTTGAACCTTTAGGTTCTGCTTCACTGCACCAGTTGACTGTTAAAACAGTTTTTCTATTGGCTGCAGCTACGGCTCGACGCAGAAGTGAAATCCATGCTCTTTCTATTGACTCTGGCCACATCCGCTGGGAGCCAGGAGGTGTCAGGCTAATACCTCATGTGAAGTTCCTGACAAAGAACCAATCCATGGATTTTTCACCACCTGACATTTTTGTGCCAAGTTTGACATTTCTCTTAGAAAACGCACCATTTCACTGCTGGTGAAGAGACTAAAGTTCCCCGTATAACTAGGTATACATGTGCTATACAAAGCGCTGTACATCCGCATGTAGATTGTGTACGTACTGTACATGTATTATAATAAGATAAATTTCATCCAAAGGATCAGTGCATGCTTTTAAAGGTTGAATGAATGGTGAAATCTTTTTGTAAAAAAAAAAACACCATCGATCGACGGAACAGTCC
Organism: Henricia sp. BOLD:AAB3569; assembly: GCA_037783545.1. Lineage (NCBI taxonomy): Eukaryota > Metazoa > Echinodermata > Asteroidea > Spinulosida > Echinasteridae > Henricia > Henricia sp. BOLD:AAB3569. The sequence goes on along the minus strand of JBBELK010000112.1, from coordinate 641,564 downwards.
CCAAAACGCGCGTTTTGATCGTTCTATCAAAACGACGTTTCGGTCGTTCTTTCGAAACGCGCGTTTAGATCGTTCTTTCGAAAGCGCGTTTCGATCAATCTTTTGAAACGACGTTTCGATCGTTCTTTCGAAACACTTAATTTTTGATTGTTTTTTTTTAAACACTCTCATTTGCCCCTTAATTGAAGCACTTTTTGTTACCTAAAGTCACTTTTCAAACGTTCCCTCCAAACACTTTTTTAATCACTTCTTCTAAATACTCCGAAAATTCTGATGTTGAGAATTGTAAAATTCTTTAAAATTACCCAGTAAAAACATCAGTCATGTCAGTAGGTGCATATTTGATATGGAAAAACCCCGTTGAGGGTGGGAAAATATAGAAGACTTTCACAGGGAACACATATTTTTCAGCCTACGTGTAGTATCATTAAACTATGTTTTGCATACAAGATCTCGACGCCAAGATCGGCTACCCCTCATTTTTTTTCTGTGGTGAAAAGTCACCGGTATCATCGTCGGTCGACACACGCGGTTTGCAATCATTGGCTTATTACGCATGCGCGACTTTTTCGTAGTCTTTGTACGTGCGCTGTAACGAAGGATTACCCCTCGCAGTGGTGTAAAAACAAAATGCGCGCCCGGCCTCCGCTTTAATTGTGACTTAGGTATTAGTGTAACCATACGCTTTAAGATACCATTTCCACTTGGACTTTCACAAAGTTGTGGTTGTTCAACAAAAATCCATTGGCAATACGGCCTCAGTCTTCTGATTTATTTTGTGAATTTTATTTACTCGCTTCCTGGAGCAGGGTCTTGAGAAATCCAGCATGGACATGACTCTCTTCCTGAAACTACAGCAGCGCGTCCGTGACTTGGAGAAGGAGAAGAGTGAAGCTGATTCAAAGACCCGAATCAGCACGGTGGAGGCTGATCGGGACACATCGCATGCTGAGGTAGGTATGGAGTATGTGTGGTCTAGTGGGTGCACAGCCGCGCTCATGATCGATATGTGGTGGGTCCGAGTCTAACTAGTGCTGAAGTGTTTGTGTCTGTGGGAAAGACACTTCATCTCATTTCACAATACTTAATCTCAATTCAAGCATTTCTCTCGGGAGGGCATTTTTCTGACAGAGTGGTCGACATCGGTGTATTCGTATTCAATTGAGCTCTTTGTTTAAGAATAGACAGCATAATAAGGCTGTGCCTAACGAATCAAATATTCAAATATTCGATCGTCATAGCATTTTACCAAATCGAATGTTCGGTATGTGCTTTTTCCACTCCAAACCAGACATGCCCTAGAAAGAAGTGAAAACCCTTTTTTCTTTGCCGAAATGGTCGCTTTGATGTCATATTTGCATTCAACCACGAATCCAAAGGCCGACGATAATTTCTGCAAAAACTCCTCGGGCAAGAGACTGCTACATGCAAGTTACATAGCTGAGCTGTGAGTGCGGATGTGCCAGAATCCATTAACTTCACAGCAGACCTTTTTGTCAAAATCGTAGAAAACAAAAATCACGCATCGATCAAATATTCGATGGAAAATAAAACTGATTTTTCGAATAGTAAATTATTCGAAAATGCACAGGCCTACAACATGCTTTACCACACGTCAAGCAATGCTCTCATTGGGTTTTTTTTTCCATGACATGCGCGCAAAACATAGCGCGCAAAATATAGACTTGGTGGCGCGTGTATTGTGAAACGTGTATTGATTTTCACAAAATTAATATCAGCGCATGTATAAACATTTCCTCTATATGAATAAGGTCTCTTATAGGCTTGTGCGACTCCAGCATTTTCGAAAAGTCGACTCCGATTCCAAAAACGAATCGGGATTCCATTAGGAATCGATTCCATTTTTCATGGGAAAAACTGAGCGTGTTTAAGTGCGTGTACATTTACAACACTACACACATGTATTGTGCAGACGACGACCTAATTATTGGCAACTAATTATTTCAAGTCCATGAAATGATGCCGGCTTGTGCCACACACATGTGCCTAATAATGTGGAAATTATCAGAGGCTGAATACTCTTGCAGTTTTGGCTTCAACATTTCTGGAATGGTACAATATGGGCCTTTAAGCTACATAACAAAGACAGACACTTGTGTAAAATATTTGTCTGTCCTGTTACGTAAAGTTCGGGGCTGTCCATAAAGTGAAATGCCGACCTCTTGAACACTATATGCAAACATTATGCAAACATTAGTAAAATTTGTGACGTCATTCATTTACTTTAAAGGTAGTATACTTGTTTGGTAAACTGTTAAAAATGGCATGATTTCCACCTTGTAGAAATTTCAGCCAAATAGATGCAGTAATACTTCAGAAAATCGAAAAAATTCCAAGTACGGTTTTTGTGCATGAATGGCTCCAAAGATCGCCTACAGGCAATCTTTGGAGATTCAAATAATTTTGTCATTTTTCTCATGAATGGGGGCAATTCAGATGAAATAATTTCACAGGATGAATACTACCAGTACCATCTTGATAACAAGTATTAAGATTAAAGATAATAATTCAGATTTTTTTTGGGAGGGTAATTGCCAAACAAGTAGACTACCTTTAACATTGGCGTACGCATTGACTCTGAACCCCTCCCCTTCCTCCGTCCGTACATACAAACATAAGTCCCACTTCCAACTAATACTGGATGACTTTTTTTATGTATAATAATATGTGGCTTAGATTGTACTATCATGTCCATGTACTATGCGTAAGCTTTTTCTTTCTTTTCCCTAGCTAATCTCCTATAAAGAAGAGAATAGTTCGTTAAAGAAAAATCTTACAGATCTACATACTGCTGTTTCTAGTACATCATCAGAGGACGACATCCTGAGAATACTGACCAGTCAGGTGTCGGCACTCGGAGACGAAAACCATAAATACAGAGAGGAAATTGTCAGGTTAGTGAGGGGCGTCCAAAGTTGTCAACATTTTGATGGTTGGACAAAGTGTTGGAAGGGAGGAGGGAGGTCGAGGGCTGTGTAGGACTTTACATGCACCGTAAAATGTTGACATTGTATGGTAGTGACAAACAATTCTCATAAGTAGTTTTTTGGGGGAGGGAGAAGTCTCGAAAAATAGAAATGTGAAAATGTTGACAACTTTTGACAGCCCCTAAGTGGAAAAATAATTCTGAACAATTACATGGCTATGGCTTGAAACTAAACTCCTCAAAAAATGTTCGTAAAGTCAAGTTTGACTGACGATTTCTCCCTTGTTGCAAAATAATTTTCCTTGAATTTTATACCATTGGAAAGCCCTGTTATTCCTCTTTACGATGTGTCATTTGTTATGAGTAAGCAATTAGGGGATGTGCAGCACAGCTGAATACGGGGGCGGGTGTAAAGTGAAATGTCACAAAATGCATTGCTATTGTCAAGAAGTGCATTGACACATTCCCATCTTCCAAGCAAAAGGGGAATGCACTGCACGACAATAGCAGTGAATTTTGAGACATTTCACTATTCACCCACCCCTGTATTCCGCTTCACTTCACTGTAAAGAGGAATAACAGGGCTTTCCAATGATACCAAATTCAAGAGAAATTATTTAGTAACAAGAGAGAAATCGTCAGTCAAACTTGACTTTCCGAACTTTTTTTGAGGAGTTTATATACACATGAGTAGACCGCTTGATCACTTCCCATAGACTCATGTGTGATGTCAAGACATTGTATGGTAGTGACAAAAACATGCTTAGAAGTAGTATTTCGGGGAGGGAGAGTGTCTTGAAAAATAGAACTGTGAAAATGTTGACAACTTTTAACAGCCCCTACATGTAAGTGGAAAAATAATTCTGAAAAAAATATATCGCTACGGCTTGCGACTATGTACACATGAGTCAATGGCAGATGCTAGGTAGACGGCTTGATCACTTCCCATAGACTCATGTGTGATGTCAAGACATAGATAATTTGAACATGGTCTTAGCTCAATCGCACCGTATTTGTGACATGTGTATTACACCAGGTTAATATGAGGCATTCCATGAAAACAGGATGCAGTGTCTCCCTATACGTCATTACAACTCGGGAGTAGGAATTTTTATATAAATACTCGGCTTCAGAGAAAAATTATTCTGAGCATATAACTAATGGAATATTTATATCTGGTATGGTGCCTAATCACCATTGAAATGAAACAAACAAACTTGGGATTAGAGACAAAAATCGTAAGAGCCTTATCGGATTTTGAATCTGAGTCCTCTGACTCACTGGGCAGATGCTCTACCAGCTGAGCTATAAGGCACAGTGGTATACTCCCTCGGGTTTTTCCTACGAACCCAATTTTTCTCTCGGTGTTGCATGGGTGTGCAACTGGGCGAAGTATCCAACGCAACATCTGGTACGGTGCCTAATTACCATTGAGATGAAACAACCAAACTTGGGACGAGAGAAAAATCGTAAGGGTCTTATCGGGATTCTGATGAGCGAAAAATTGCCTCGTGAATTGCCTCGTGAATCAATCAATTTTTAAAGCCCAAAACATGACAAGAACGCTTCAGTGAACTAGTACGAGCTCCTAAGTGAGTCTTTTCCACAGTACATTTTGCCAACACAGACCATATTTTCCAGAAAATAAAAGAAATAAGTTTCAGTTGTTCTGAAGAGATAACTTAGGCCCAAACTGAGTTACAAATAGTGTGACAACATCATACATGCCTTACTAAAAACCCTGTGTACAAATTTCCAATATACGCTCGTAACCGGAACGGCCTAAAATGTAAAGCGGGCCTCCCACTGTGCGATTTTGGCCACGAATTTGGTACGATTGGCTACGATTTGGTACGATTGTGTATAGAGTCTATACACAATCGTACCAAATCGTAGCTAATCGTAGCAAAAATCGCACAGTGGGAGGCCCGCTTAACACAAGTGTCCGTCCCAGTTACGAGCATATATTGGAAATTTGTACACAGGGTTTTTAGAAAGGCATGTTGTCACAATATTTGTAACCCTTTTTTGGCCTAAGTTATCTCTTTAGATCAACTGAAACTTATTTCTTTTATTTTGAGACCAGACAAAGGTATTTCCTCGAAAATATGGTCTGTGTTGCCAAAATACCCCTTTACTGTGTACGTATTGTTAACAAGTTTTACTCTATATAATTTAAATTGCCGTTCTTAACAGTTTACCAAACATGTATATTACCTTTAAAGGCAGTATACATGATTGGTATCTCGAAAATCAGAAATGTTCATAGATTTGCGCCTAACTTACACAATATAAACATGATGATCGTTGAAAACTTCCCCTGAAATGGTTTTGTCTAAAGTGCTATAGTCTTTGAGAAATTAGTAAAACAATTAGTTTTCGTCTCATGAGACGAAAATTCAATTCGTCCCAAAACCATTTCGCCCAAGTGCCATTTCGCCACCAAACCACTTAGTCCGAGTGCCATTTCGCCCCAAATCACTTCGTCCAAACACTACATCGCCCAAATGCTACTTCGCCCCAAAACCACTTCGCGCACAGGCCGTGGTTCAGGTCGAAATGGTTCAGGGCAAAGTGGTTTTGGGGCGAAATGACTCAAACGTTTTCTCAAAAGTTAGACGAAGTACGGTGCTGGTTTTTGCTCAGGTTGGTTTTAATCATGCATATTTTCAATCACACAGGGGGATAAAACTATTTGTAACAGTTGACCAATCATGTATAGGCCTACTATCTATAAGTCATTATACAATATATTTTTAAATATTATCAAAACTAATTTGTCTGTCTGGAAAATATTTTAAATTTAATGGAAATTGCACAGGAATTTCTTTTAAAAGTTTTGTTGACTTGGAAAAGTAACTTTTACAAATTCACCAAAATGTCACACTTTAGCTCCTGTTTAAAGACTCGGTATTTTTTTTGTCATTTACCTTTGAGCATTTTAATCAAAATTTTCACATAATATGTAAGAAGAATAGCTTCTTAAAGACAAGCTATTTTGATGACAATACTTTTAAGTGTGACTCATGATCACTTGCAGTTGATTATAAATTGATCACTAACTGTCTATCATTAGATTTGCCAGGGTGTTTGCACCAACAGGTACAATACACCTCACAATATAAATCAAATTAATTACTATGCCTTCCTTACCAATGATAATGAAATGGTCATTAATGTCATACATGTACATGTAAGAGCCAAAGTTGGTATGATAGTCATTTGAGTGACAAGTTCAGTCTAATGAAGTCTTTACACATAGCACCACGGATTAACATGCACGATGGATCAGACAACTGCTATGTGTTTGTACAGCAGCGCGTCGGATCCGGAATGCATGTACTTGCGCGTATGAGGATTACGCACACTGTACATGTGGTGACGAGCTTCAAAAGTTTTGAAAAACATCATGATGGCGAACAACGGACATCTTATATCACAGATAGCTTAGCAAATATGCTTGCAAACATTATTTGCAAAGAAATGTAGGACATCGCAAATACATTTGTTTGCTAAGATATTGGCAACATCTAAAATATTTGTAAAGATATCTGCACTTTGCAATGTCCCTTGTAGGTCACCATAAAAACCCTCTGCAGCTGCTGCACGTAAAAAACCGTAATACGTGCGCATCCAATGGCGACGCAATGTCTTCTCCAGAAAAAAATATTTTTTCTCCATGTCATATTTGGTTTTCTCATTTTACGTTTGTTATTTTGACTAAAAATTGGGTTTGTACGAAAAACCTAATGAGCCTCATAGCTCAGCTGGTAGAGCATCTGCCCAGAAAGTCAGAGGTCTCGGGTTCGAATCTCAATAAGGACATTATGATTTTTTTTCCATCCCATTTTTGGTTAATGATGGAAATTTACCACGTGTAGAGACTTTCATAAAGTTATGGGATTATTGCGTAATTATGTGTCGTTCTACCCTTTTACTGTATATAAATCGCAATGCTGTAAAGCTTTGAACTGGTGAGTAATAAAAAAACTATGCTATAATCCAGTGAATGACGTCTGCTCTATGCAGAGCGTCATGGATTTGAGTTCCACCTGAACGCACTATGTGTCTTGGGGGACAGCCCTTAGTATATCGCACATCTGGAAATTGCCTTTCCTGATGTGGCTCATAACAAAAGCTGTTTGGTTACACAGCTGTTTCTTCCATTGAGGCATTAACGAATCTGTCTTGACCGGTCCCCAGGTTAAAAATAGAGTTGACGAACCAGCACCACCGATGGGCAAACCAGCTAAACGGTGGCATATCTTCGGAACAGATCAGCAAAAACAAAGACAGTCTAATACAAGAAGAATTTGATTCATTGTCGGCCGATGGGAGCATCGAGGTGGCCTACAAATCGCTCAAAATGACAAACCAGTAAGTCCAATAAGTTTTTGTTCGAATGTAGATTTAGTTTTGCAATTACCTTGGTGCTGTGTATTTCTGGTGTAATGCGTTGCACTGAAGTATGTAGTCATTAGCTGCGTTCACACAAGAGTTAATTTTGTAAAAAACAAAATCCTGGCTGATTGACATTGTATGTTTAGACACGGTACTACCGAGACCGAAAAAGGTCTAACATTTTTTTTGTTGCTTTGGGGGCTATTTTTCTAACCGCAAAACGGTCCGTTCAGACACGACTGAGTTTGACTAAAAACGGGTTAATTATGGAGTAGACTTGATGTCAAGTCTGTAACACCCCGTTTACACTCGATTCGGCAAAGGCGAATCGAACTCCGCAATTTCAAAAAAGGGGAGTAGCCGGGTACGCACTAAGTGTAAACGCAAAAGGCGAATTGAAAAAGGCGGATCAGACCCGGATCTGATTCGCCTTTTTCAAGTCACCTTTGGGGTAGGGTTGAACCCCGCAATTGCGGGGTTCAACCCTGCAATCGTCAAGGTCGCTTGTAGTGTAAACGCTACCCGAATACAGATTCGGCAATTTCCTTTGGCGACATCCGGGAGGCCATCGTTTGGCGCGCTTTATTCTGTGGGCGTGCGTGATAGAATGTACGCCACTTATTGTGCTGGTGTGCTACTGCTAGTACATCGCTCACGGCACGTTTTGTTGGGCAAAAACTACCCTAATCCTACTAGAAATTCGTCCTACTGACAAGCACTTCTTCTCTGCATAAAATCTACGCCGTAAAATAGCCAAAAGTGGCAACATCATGGCTACAAAAACAAAGGAATTCTCCATGATATTGAACTGTTGAAATTCACTCCAGAAATTTCGTCAACAGGAACAGTTTTGCATGCAGCAACGCAGTAATAACGCGTCGATTTTCACGACACCCACCACGTGTGACGTGCATGCAGCGCTTGCATGCACACGATCATTACACAACAACATCGGGCGCGCGCTTTCATGACCTCTCATTTTGACCTTTCACACTCCGGGGTCACGCGCATCGGTATTTCCGGCACAAAAGGTGGGTTGAGCTGTAGTCTAAACACGGCAAAATGCCGAGTTTGCGGTTTGCTCTGCGGTTGCAATAAAAATGCCGAATCTGTATCCACCTTCGCCCGTTCGAGTGTAAACGCGGTGTAACTAGATTTTGCGCCCCAAAATATCACCAAAATCGGCAGTTGGCGGGCGCCGTCAACTTGATTGAAGAATAGGCATGACTACAGGCATAACAAAGCCCGCGCCTATAGTGTTGTGTCAGTTTGCCTGGGTGGGGGAGTACTGCTATACAGATCTACCACTTCGAGGTGTTTGATGAACTGTGAGATACCAAGTTATGGTGCAGGTAAAAACTTTTGATTACTTAATTAGCTCCTTGAAGAGTATCATAACATGTAGGTTCAGGATTTATACTAAGAGAGTATTGAGCCAAATTTCATATAAAACAAAATAACATGTACATTTAATGGAAATAGTACAGAAGCCTTCATCGATTCAGAAAATATGTTTAGATTTGAAAATATGGCAATTTTCAGTTTTTGCACATTTAAAAACATCGATTAGACCTAAGTTACTGTAAAATTAGTACTATTTGTCATAATGTCACATGCGGTTATAAATTAAATATTTAAAAAGTTTATCCTGAAAACTAAGTTTAGAGGCAAGTTTTATTTCCCTTTGCGAATTCTAAACTGTTCATTGTTAGTTTGTTTTGTTCACATTTGGGATGGAAATCCGATGTTTACTCGAAAAACTGATATACATATATTAGTCATCAAAGGCAGAAATCAGAGCACATAATTTGTTAAGATTGAAAAGAGTTTGGCCAAGAAGGAACAATTTCGTAATTAGATTTGTTGAAGATGGTTCAATAAAATCCTGACAATGACTTAATGATATCGGGCCTATATTAAGCTTTGCACCTTACTAAACCTAAAAGGAAGAAAACAAACATTGGAATGAATGCTTCACGGCAAAACTACGACATTCCCTCGATAACATACAACTACTTTCGTGTAGAGAGTGGACTCTCTTAAATAAGACTGAAATAACATAAAAGATTGTATCCTACTCACATGTCCTTTTGTTAAACCATCTTCTGTTGAATTACACGTCCGTGGTAGACACAGTTAAAAGACTGCTTCCACGCAAACAATTTGCGTGTCACCGTCTCGTCCGGCGCCGTGTTACACAGGGCACACGTAAAAGTTGATTTATGCGAGGTTTGCTCGCATTGAGAACGGTCAAATCTAAAACTAGGCTCCTGGCATAACACTGGTCACTGCTCAGTTAACCGAAAACATAATGACATGATTAGATTTAACCCTAACAGATGATATCTCCTGTTTATTCATACGCGCCCTACTTTAGTTACAATTAGCAATAATATCTCGGTTTCGTTTTTTTAAATCCAACCTGTATATACGGAAATGTTGACTTGGTTGAACTTTGGCCTTCAATTGACCCAGGAAAGAAGGGTCAGATGAAAATGCCTACACTAAGAACATTGTAGGCTAGGATCTGATCTATATGTCTGCCAAATATGAAGACCCTGCGTCACGCGGTTTTGGCAAGGGAATCATTTTAAAATATGCATATTTTGGTCTTTTTCGGCTTTTTAGGCATTTTTAAACTATTGTAATGACGTCACTGATGACGTCACAATGAAGCCATTCTTGGGTGCTCACCTCTTATACTATGTCTTTGATGTAACCAAGTTTGGTTAAGATCAATGTTTGGGAACAACCTTAAAAAGCGCCGACAACGCCTATGCGCTTTGTCTATGGGGAACAAATCAGAAGAAAACGAAGAAAAAAAACTAGAGCTACGTCTGTTCTATGAACAGGGCGTAGGGCTTTTTCACATTTTTTAACTTAAAAAATTAGCATGCTTACCTTGCAAAATTAGATGTTAGCATATCAACTATTTAACTTTTAAAAAGTTTACCTTTAATCTGTTAACTTTAAAGGATTGATGACGTCATCAATGTTTTAACCACACAGACATGTTTGGTGGTCGACTTACTCTATAAGCAGCACTATTGGGCTAATTTGCGCAAACACTGCTATGAAAGGGTCATTTTAAGACTTTTTAATTTTGACGCTAGAGGGCGCCCTTTTATGGAATGACGTAGAAACTTATATTTTTTTGAAACCCTATTTACCTTAGACACTGACACTACCAACCGCATCTCGGCAGCTTTCACCACTTTTACAAAATAGGTTCATTTAAATGCACTTCCGGTTTCTACCGAAATTGGCCTTCAATTGACCCAGGAAGGAAGTGGCAGATGAAAATGACTACACAAAGGAAATTGTAGCTCAGGATCTGATCTATAATGTCTGCTAAATATGAATACCCTGCGTCATGTGGTTTTATAGAGAGAAATATTGTACGAAATGCATTTTTGGCTCATTTTTATGATAAACATCCACTTTTGTGCCATTTTAAAATTATTATAATTACGTAATCATTTATGAAAATCAAGCATGGTTGAATAGCTAATATTGCTTCATAAGTACAAACAAATACAAAAAATGTGATTTTTGAATTGGCTGAACTTTGACCTTCGATTGACCCAGGAAGGAAGGGTCAGATGAAAATGCCTACACTAAGAACATTAAAGCTCATGATCTGATCTAAATGTTTGCCAAATATGAAAACCCTGGGTCATGTGGTTTTGGCAAGGGAACCATTTTTGGAAACCCTATTTACCTTAGACAGTAACACTACCAACCGCATCTCGGCAGCTTTCCCCACTTTTACAAAATAGGTTCATTTAAATGCACTTCCGGTTTCTACCGGAAGTGAGCAAGGTCACAGGTTATGGCGATATTTTTTGGATACCCCACCCTAGTCGAACTCAAACACCTTTGACCCCATCCAACTACCTCTTACCAGTTTCAAATGGCAAGGCAAAGTCTTTTTGACCAATAGGGAATGAGGTCAAATGTGAAGGCATGGGGGCATCTGAAAGACCTGTATTAATGATCGTATATGCCGAAAGAATCAAGATCGTAGGTCAAACGGTTGATTTTTTATGAATGTTTGCATATGGAAACATTAAATTTCATGCCCCTTTAAACTTACACCTGATGACGTCATGATGACGCCATTGTTAGGTGCACACCTCTTCTACTATGTCTTTGATGTTACCAAGTTTGTTTAAGAACAACCTCAAGTTTGGGAACAACCTTAAAAAGTGCCGACAACGCCCATGCGTTATGTCAATGGTGAAAAAATCAGAAGAAGAAATAAACGGAAAAGCCAAAAGTTAACGACCTTTGCTAGTGATCGTATATGGGAAGCAATCAAGGTTGTAGCTCGCATTTGTTAATATTTCATATTTATAATATTTGTATCACCTTTAATCTGACACGTGATGACGCCATTATGAGATCATCAGTTAAATGACTTTAATGACAGTATATGGCGCATGAATCACGATCATAGGTGAATCGGCTGATTTGTTACGAATGTTTGAATATGGAAAACATTAAATTGTATACTGATTTATTCTTATACCCATGATGATAAAAAGTTTTTGAGTTGTGTCAGTTTGCCTGAGTGTACTGCTATACAGATCTGCCACTTCCAGGTGTTTGATGTACTGTGAGATACCAAGTCATGGCGCAGGTAAAAACATTTGGTTACTTAATTAGCTCCTTGAGGAGTATCATAACATGTATGTTCAGGATTTATACTAAGAGAGTCTTGAGCCAAATTTCATATAAAACAAAATAACATGTACATTATGTAAATAGTACAGAAGCCTTCATAGATTGAGAAAAGATTTGTTTAGATTTGAAAATATGGCAATTTTCAGTTTTTGCAGTTTTAAAAACATCAATTAAGTTACTGTAAAATTAGTACTATTTGTCATAATGTCACATGCCGTTATGAATTAAATATTTAAAAAGTTTATCCTAAAAACGTAGTTTAGAGGCAAGTTTTATTTACCTTTGCGAATTATAAACTGTTCATTTTTAATAAATCAATACTCATCTGCTGTCTCACGATGTAGTCAGCGAAAAAGATTGTTAATTTTTAGTTTGTTTTGTTCACATTTCGGGTGGAAATCCGATGTTTGCTCAAAAAACTTATATAGGCCTACATATATTAGTCATCAAAGGTATAAATCAAAGCACATAATTTGTTAAGATTGAAAAGAGTTTGGCCAAGAAGGAACAATTTCGTAATTAGATTTGTTTAAGATGGTTTAATAGAATCCTGACAATGACGTAACGATATCAGGCCTATATTAAGCTTTGCACCTTACTAAACCTAAAAGGAAGAAAACAAACATTGGAATTAATGCTTCACGGCAAAACTACGACATTCCCTCAATAACATACAATTACTTTCTTGTAGAGAGTGGACTCTCTTAAATAAGACTGAAATAACATAAAAGATTGTATCCTACTCACATGTCCTATTGTTAAACCATCTTCTGTAGAACTGCACGTCCGTGGTAGACACAGTCAAAAGTTACCGTGTCACTGTCTCGGTCGGCGCCGTGTCACACAGGGCACACGGAATAGACAGCTACGGTAAATATTTATTTGTACGACGTTTGCTCGCATTGAGAACTGTCAAATATAAAACTAGGCCCCTGGCGTAACACTGGTCACTGCTCAGTCAACCGAAAACATAATGACATGATCATGGTGTCATTTTAAAGAGGAGATTCAACCCTAACAGATGATATCTCCTGTTCATTCATACGCGCCCTACTTTAGTTACAATTAGCAATAATATCTCGGTTTCGTTTTTTTAAAATCCACCCTGTATATACGGAAATGTTGACTTGGCTGAAATTTGGCCTTCAATTGACCCAGGAAGGAAGGGTCAGATGAAAATGACTACACAAAGCAAATTGTAGCGCAGGATCTGATCTATAATGTCTGCTAAATATTAAGACCCTGAGTCATGCGGTTTTATAGAGGGAAACATTTTACGAAATGCATTTGTTTGTCATTTTCATGACGAAAATCCACTTTTTTGCCATTTTTAAATAATTATAATTACGTAATCATTGACGTCATGGTGATGTTTTACATGGTGGTGGAAGTTTGTGATGGGGCCCATGCCTGTACCTAGTTTTATGAAAATCAAGCGTACTTTAATAGCTAAAATTGCTTAATAAGTACACAAAAACACAACAAATGTGAATTTTGAAATGGCTGAACTTTGACCTTCGATTGACCCAGGAAGGAATGGTCAGATGAAAATGCCTACACTAAGAACATGGTAGGCTAGGATCTGATCTATATGTCTGCCAAATATGAGGACCCTGGGTCATGTGGGTTCATACGGGGAAGCGTTTTACGAAATGCATATTTTGGTAATTTTCATGATAAAAATCCACTTTTGTGCCATTTTACAATTATTATAATTACGTAATCATTGACGTCATGGTAACGTTCTACATGGTGGTGGACGTTTGTGATGGGGCCCATGCCTGTACCTAGTTTTATGAAAATCAAGCATGGTTGAATAGCTAATATTGCTTCATAAGTACAAACAAATACAAAAAATGTGATTTTTGAATTGGCTAAACTTTGACCTTCGATTGACCCAGGAAGGAAGGGTCAGATGAAAATGCCTACACTAAGAACATATTTCGGCAATTTTTCGCTTTTTAGGCATTTTTAAAGTGTTATAATGACGTAACGGATGACGTCACAATGAAGCCATTCTTGGGTGCACACCTCTTATACTATGTCTTTGATGTGACCAAGTTTGGTTAGATCAATGTTTGGGAACAACCTGAAAAAGCGCCGACAACGCCTATGCGCTTTGTCTATGGGAAAAAAATCAGAAGAAGAAATAAACGGAAAAAAAAAATCAAAACGAAAACAAAGGCTTTTTCGCCGCAAAGCGAAAAAGCCAAATAGAGCTACGTCTGTTCTATGAACAGAGCGTAGGGCTTTTTCAAATTTTTTTTACTTAAAAAATGAGCATGCTTACCTTGCAAAATTAGATGTTAGCATATCAACTATTTAACTTTAAAAAAGTTTACCTTTAATGTGTTACCTTTAAAGGATTGATGACGTCATCAATGTTTTAACCACACAGACATGTTTGGTGGTGGACTTACTCTATAAGCAGCACTATTGGGCTAATTTGGGCAAACACTGCTATGAAAGGGTCATTTTAAGACTTTTTAATTTTGACGCTAGAGGGCGCCCTTTTATGGAATGACGTAGATACTTACATTTTTGGAAACCCTATTTACCTTAGACACTGACACTACCAACCGCATCTCGGCAGCTTTTACCACTTTTACAAAATAGGTTCATTTAAATGCACTTCCGGTTTCTACCGAAAGTGAGCAAGGTCACAGGTCATGGCGATATTTTTTGGATACCCCACCCTAGTCGAACTCAAACACCTTTGACCCCATCCAAATACCTCTCACCAGTTTCAAATGGCAAGGCAAAGTCTGTTTGACCAATAGGGAATGAGGTCAAATGTCAAGGCATGTGGGCATCTGAAAGACCTTTATTAATGATCGTATATGATCGTAAATGATCGTATATAACATTGAATATAAAAATAGAATTAAACAAAATGGTGGTGGAGTAATGTTATATATTAATGAGGATCTTACATATACATTGCGACCTGATCTGTGTAACGATAGTGAGTTTTTTGAATCTATATTTATTGAAGTTGAAACCTTTTTAATAAAAATGTAATTGTAGGTCTCATTTATAGGCCTCCTGGCTTGAACATGACAAGATTCTGCGAAGAATTTGAAATTTTACTTGGTCGAATAACTTCTGAAAATAAAACATGTTATTTGCTTGGTGATTTTAATATTAATCTGTTGAACTACACAACCCATAATGTCACAAATGATTTCATAAATATGATATATTCATTTTCTTTTCGACCTATTATCGATAAGCCATTACCCATGAAACTGCTACTCTTATTGACAACATTTTCACTAATAACTTGGATAATCATTACACAGCTGTTCTTACAACTGGTCTCAGTGATCATCTTCCAATTATTTCTGTAGGATCTCCTCTTATCAAACGCAGTAAATTTAATACACAAACGCATTATTGGAAAAGAGATACATCAGATGAAAATATACAGATGTTTAAAATGGAACTTGAGAAAGTTAACTGGAACGAAGTTTTAAATAGTGATGACGTAAATCATGCATATGCACAGTGTATTTCACAACTTAATGCTCTTTATGATACGTGTTTGCCGTACAGAAAAGTTAAATATAAACGGAAACGCAAACCAAACAAGCCATGGGTTACAAAAGGATTACTAAAATCAATTAATCATCAAGATAGACTGTACAAAAAGTATCTAAAATCACCAACTATACATAATAAAACTAATTATGCCAAGTATAAAAACAAATTAATTAGCATAATAAGAACTGCTAAAACAAACTATTATAAGCGGTTGTTTGAACAGGAAAAATGTAACACTACTAATACATGGAAATTAATTAATGATGTGCTGAACAAAATCCCATAGGTTCATTTGTTAATGGCAATGAAGTTGTAGACGACCCCAACGTAATTGCTGAATGCTTTAATAATTTCTTTGTGAACATCGGGCCTGATCTAGCTTCAAAAATTCCTCAAAGTGATACTGATCCGTTAAATTATATAAAAAACGATTTTCCGAATTCATTCTTTTTTCATCCAATTACAGAGGATGAGGTTTTGTCCTGTATACAAAAACTGCCAAATAAGAAAAGTTCTGGTTATGATGAATATAATGCTTGTATAATAAAAAAAATATAGCACATATCATAGTGAAACCTTTAACTGTTATATTTAACTTGTCTTTAACAACCGGCATATTTCCAGATGATCTAAAAATTGCCAAGGTTATCCCAGTTTTTAAAAATGGCGACCCCCAGTTATTCAGTAATTATCGCCCTATTTCAATTCTGCCAAGTTTTTCGAAAATACTTGAACGTCTTGTGGTTAACCGCTTGAATATATACATTAAGAAGAATAATATATTAAACAAATCACAGTATGGGTTCCGTGAGAATTTTTCTACTGAAATGGCATTAATTGATCTCATTGACAAAGTTGGTGCGGCATTAGATAGATCAGAACAAACTATTGGTATTTTTCTTGATTTATCTAAAGCTTTTGATACAATTGACCATGACATTTTACTTCAAAAACTGTGTAAATATGGAATTAGAGGTAAAGCCCTACACTGGTTTAGAAGTTACCTCGATGGAAGAAAACAATATGTTTCTTGGCAGAGCCACGTATCCTCTATTAAAACCATTCTTTGCAGTGTTCCACAAGGGTCCATTTTAGGACCAGTCTTATTTCTTCTTTATATAAACGATATATCTAATTCATCTAATATACTTTCTTTTATTTTATTTGCGGATGATACTAATATTTTTTACAGTCATCGTAACCTACAGAATCTAATGAATATTATTAATGATGAATTATGCAGTGTTTCAAAATGGCTTTACTGCAATAGACTGTCAGTAAACCTAAAGAAAACTAATTACATGTTATTCACCACTAGAGTGCCGAGCACTGAAGTAGTAGTAATTTTAAACAATACGATTCTCCCGCAAGTGACAAATACTAAGTTTCTTGGTGTACTAATAGATAACAAATTAACATGGAAAGCACACTGCCAGAAAATCCACACAACTATTTCTCGTGTTCTCGGCATTCTACGAAAGCTTAAGTGTATTTTACCTTCAAATATTTTGTTATCTTTATATAATACTTTATTGATGCCCCACTTAAATTATGGTATACTGGCTTGGGGAAATTCATATCTATTAAATCTAAATAAACTTGTTATTGTTCAAAACAAAGCGCTCAGAGTTATTAGCCAGTCACATTCAATGACACATGCATGTCCTTTGTTTAAGCGGTTTAATACACTCCCAGTTTTTGAATTGTATAAACATCGCCTTGGCATATTCATGTTTAAATATGTGCATAGTATTCTGCCAAGTAGTTTATCGCAACTATTTAAACAATGTACTGATATTCACAGTTATGGAACAAGAAACGCAAATAAAATATGGATTAGTCCTGTTAGAACAACAAAATATAAATCATCAGTTAAATTTCAAGGACCTTTATTGTGGAATAGCTTACCCAACACTCTTACTACCAGACCACCTTTCACCTTTAAAAAGTGTCTTAAACAACATCTGTTAGACCAGCTATAATAACTTGTGCGTCAGTATATCTGCAGTATGTATGTATATATATATATATATATATATATATATTTCTTATTCTTCTTTCTCATTTTTTTGTTGTTGTTTTTTGTTGTGTTTTTTTTTTCCTTTCCATATTTAATTATGTTTAACGTAACAATTATTCGTTGAAGTAAAACAGGCCCTTGGTCTTGTACAAGCCTCTGGCTTTCTACAGAGGACCTGCCATGCTTACGGCATACATTTCTTAAAAGTCAAATAAGCTTTTTCTAAGTCACTTCATGAATGTACATGTATGTCTATTCCAAAGTTTAAATTAATTTATTACATGAAAACATGTTCTTGTATCCGTAAAGCATGGAAATAAATGAATGAATATGCCGAAAGAATCAAGATCGTAGGTCAAACGGATGATTTTTTATGAATTTTTTAATATGGAAACATTAAATTTCATGCCCCTTTAAACTTACACCTGATGACGTCATGATGACGCCATTGTTGGGTGCACACCTCTTCTACTGTGTCTTTCATGTGACCAAGTTTGTTTAAGAACAACCTCAAGTTTGGGAACAACCTCAAAAAGTGCCGACAACGCCCATGCGTTATGTCAATGAGGGGCGGGGGGGAAATCAGAAGAAGAAATAAACGGAAAAGCCATACATTAACGACCTTTGCTAGTGATCGTATATGGGAAGGAATCAATGTTGTAATTTGCATTTTAAAATATTTTCATGCACCTTTAATCTGACACGTGATGACGTCATTATGAGATCATTAGTTAAATACATTTGTTAATGACCGTATATGGTGCAGGAATCACGATCATAGGTGCCTGATTTGTTATGAATGTTTGATCGTATATATTTTAATTTAAATATTTAATTAAACTGTTCATTTTTAGTTTGTTTTGTTCACATTTAGGATGGAAATCCGATGTTTACTCGAAAAACTGATATACATATATTAGTCATCAAAGGCAGAAATCAGAGCACATAATGTGTTAAGATTGAAAAGAGTTTGGCCAGGAAGGAACAATTTCGTAATTAGATTTGTTGAAGATGGTTCAATAAAATCATAACAATGACTTAAAGGCACAGGCTCGTCAGCAATGCACGCCCGCCAAATTCGTGCTCGAAACACGCAGCTCCATGCCTTTGCTATGGAGCTGCGTATTGCGTGACACACATATATTAAGCTTTGCACCTTACTAAACCTAAAAAGAAAGAAAACAAACATTGGAATTAATGCTTCACGGCAAAACTATGACATTCCCTCAATAGCATACAATTACTTTCTTGTAGAGAGTGGACTCTCTTAAATAAGACTGAAATAACATGAAAGATTGTATCCTACTCACTGAACTTTTGTTAAACCATCTTCTGTTGAATTACACGTCCGTGGTAGACAGTTAAAAGACTGCTTCCGGCGCCGTGTCACACAGGGCACACGGAATAGACATCTACGGTAAAAATTGATTTATCCCCGCATGCGCCAAAATCCAAGACACGCAACAACAGGAAAATATGAGACACAAAATTTCTATGCTTGATGGCTTGAGCAGCCGAAATATTTTAATTGAACAAGACATTTAGCAAAAGTCTTATGAAATACTGCATTTGTCCTAAGGGTCTCACAAACAATGACCCACTTCTAAACTGCAAACTTTGCGATTCCGGTCAAAGCCAACCCACGAAACGCTTTTGGCAATAATCTGCAAAACATATCAAAATCCCGCAGCAAAAATAAGTTTGTACTTGGTCAAAGCTACCCTGCGGTACATTATGGGATAAACCCGCAATACATATAAAAATCCCACAGCAAAATGAGTTTTAACCCGGGCAAAGCTACCCTGCGATACATTATGGGATAAACCTGCAATATATTAAAATCCCACAGCAAAAAGAGTTTGTACCCGGGGAAAGCTACCCTGCGGTACATTATGGGAAAAACCTGCAATACATATCAAAATCCCACAGCAAAATTAGTTTTAAACCGGGCAAAGCTACCCTGCGGTACATTATGGGATAAACCTGCAATATATTAAAATCCCACAGCAAAATGAGTTTGTACCCGGTCAAAGCTAACCCGCGTTACATTATGGGATAAACCCGCAATACATCTTAAACTTGAAAGCAAATTTGGCAATGAGCAGACAAAAATATATGCGTCCACCAGCCCTTAGGGGGTCAAAAAACTGAAATTATCCACCAATGCTTAAAAGCCAATAAAGTGAATTGAATTAAACCAATCACCGAGGCCATTTGGGGGTCATGGAATAAAATTCCCGCCAAACGGACATGTTGGAACCCCAACATGACCGCCGCCAAAAAGCCTCGGTTCACCCAGGAAGAATTAAAGGTAACTCCGAATAGCAGCCCTGAAATCCCGAAGTATGCAGTGCTGACCAATATCGGACAAGTGGGCCCCATCTGCCACAAACAACTCCGGCTTAAACCAAACTATCTGGGGGTGCCAAATGACTCCCCCAGGAAATCCGCGGAACACGGTGAAAATGCTGCGATTTATACGCCGCCGCGTCCGCTCAATGGCGGCTTGCTGAAGGGGGCCGACATTAGGGTAAGTGACCCGGGGCAAAATTTCAGAGAAAAAGATAATTGTGTGGGGAAAAAGAGCCCGAGTTACCACAAGGCATTGCCGGGCCATAAATATCAACAGTTGCTTATGAACAAGGCCTAGGTCATTGGCGCCAACGTGTAAAATAATGACGTCCGGCATGACCTCGGCAGAGCGCCACGCCTCCGTGATGAACTCCTGAAACTCGTCCAAACGTAGTCCCAGACGTCCCATCCATTGGATGTGGGCCAGCTGAATCAGGGGATCACCAACGGTTGAAGATCGGGCCACCCGCGATGCCCACGTCACGCAGGAGTCACCAACAATCCATACCGTTGGCTTGCCGGGCAAATCGGCTCAAAGGGGATGGGAACAAATAAAAATGAAAAATAATGGCACTACAATCCCATTACCAAAAAACGATTAAGTAAAAACCTCGGGAGTTATTCTAATGTAACGACGATAAGCTCCTGATTTCCAACGTCCCATCAACTGTATATCTTCCTCTGGGACACCGGCCATAGCTGCCGATGTCGCAGCGCCAATGCGAAAGGAGTGCGAAGTGAATCTAGGGTCATCCAGGCCGACACATTTAAGAGAACTACGCAAAACTGCTGTGAATTGGGATCGTGTCACGGGCGATCCATTAAAGTGCGACAAAAAGTGCACGAAACCCGTTTCACAACACGCCACATATGCGTGAGCCGCTCGCACCGGGCACAATTGATCATGCTCGATTAACAGAGCCGGAATGGACACAACAATACCATTCCCGTACTGGTCAGTTTTAGACTGGCGAACCGTAATTTCAACCCGACGCGGCGCATCCAACAGCGAGACGTCGGACCTGGCTAACGGGGCACACTTCCCTCGTGACTGGGCTGTCAATTCCCCAACCCGGAAAAAACCGAAAAAGGCAAACAGAAAAGCCACACGAAAAAGTCGAGCCTCAAAATGGCTCGAGCAAACACGAGGTAAAGCCGCAACAATGCGCCGCAAAATATCGAAAGTAATGGGGCGGCGTCTGTCACGCCGAACGTTGCGCCGGCGACAACCCTCCAGCAACCGAGTGACCAAAAAATGTTTAGTAACATCTGGAAACCCTAAAATCTGGACCTGAGCAGAAATGCCAGACATAAAGGATGCAATGGACGAGGGGGCATAGCCGGAAATGGACAAAAATGCAATAAACTGCCCTAACTGCTCAACTGACGGGCATTGGTCACTATGAAAATTATGATTAATGCAAAACCATTCAAAAAGTTGCCAAGCCCTCTGATATAATGCATGCGTGCGAGGGGCACTAGAATCAAACAAAAGGCCTTGAACTTCTAACTGTAGCCGCTCCATAGGTTGGCAGGCAAGGGCGTCATGTCGTAATCTGCGCTGGGTGCGAGATGACGAAAGCGAGTCATCTGGAAACGAGAAAGAGCGTCAGCAATGCCGTTATGGGCCCCCGGAACATGGCGAGATTTGAAGTGGACATTAAATTTCAAACACTGAATAACCAATGTTCTCACAAGCCGCATAATGAACGGGCACCGTGACGTTTGGCTGTTAATAATCCAAACAACCGTTTGGTTATCACACCAAAAAATTACTCGCTTGTTGCGAAGCTTTTCCCCCCACAATTGGAAGGAGAGCGCAATAGGGAACATTTCCAGGAAGGCAATGGACAAACACTGCGATTTGAGAGAATCGGGCCATTTACCTTGAGACCAGCTCCCGTCCAAAAACGCACCGAAACCGATTTCAGCCGACGCGTCGGTAAACAAGTGCAGTTGATCATTGTCGTACCACACCGAGGCAGGGAAAAAAAACCGAGCCGTTAAAATGCTCCAAAAACTGTAACCAAGCCTCAAGGTCAGCTCGCGCACCCCGCGAGATGCGAATGCGATAATGAGGCCGGCTAACACCCTTTGTTAAATCATGCAATCGACGAAGGAACGCCCGACCAGGCGAAACTGCCCTACACAAAAAATTCAAACTGCCCAGCAAAGATTGCAGATCCCGCAAAGTGATTTTATGCTTGCTGAGCGCCCGACTAAGCTTGTGAAAAATAGCAAGAAGCTTATCAGGGGGGATTCGAACCTGCTGGATTTCGGTATTAATTTCCAGCCCCAAAAATGTGAGGCAAGTTGTGGGACCCTCGGTTTTATCCTGTGCTAAAGGAACCCCGAACCTTTCACAAACCACTTGGAATGCCTTGAGAGAAAACGCACACTCATCGGATTGACTGGGCCCTAAAAACAAGAAATCATCCAGGTAGTGCAAAATGTGCACCGATTGTGCAACCTTGCGGGAACAGTATTCAAGGAAAGTGCTGAAACGCTCGAATGAAACACAAGAAATCGAACACCCCATAGGTAGGCACATATCGTAATAAAACCGTCCCTCATGGGAAAAACCTAACAAATTGTAATCATCAGGGTGCACCGGCAGCAACCGAAAGGCCGATTTGATATCGGCTTTAGCCAAACGAGCACCCCGATCAAGACGAGATATCATTGAAATGGCATCATCAAAACTAGTGTAATGCACCGCAGTGCTAGCTGGGTCAATAAAATCATTAACTGAGTTACCTACAGGAGAAGACAAGTTGTGTATCAGGCGGAACTCGCCTGGGACCTGCTTAGGGACTAACCCAATTGGCGAACAACGAAAATGGGGCAAGGGCTCGGACTGAAACGGACCCGCAATACGACCTAAATCAACTTCTTTGCAAATTTTAGCTTGCAACGGCGCCGGATTATCCCGAGCTGAAAGAGCGTTACGAGCCGAATGGGTGGCACGGGGGCCCGAATAACCAATTCGAAAACCGTGTGTGAAACCGTCAATCAAAATTTGAGCATCTTGCTGCTTTGGGTAGTTGCGTAAGAATGGAAGCATGTTACTAAGATTTATAGGTGTTTGCGCCCGCGGCGGGGGCGCGGGCAATCGATGAGCGATTGGGTTGATTGCGTCCACAACGGACTGCTGGATGTCCGGCTGCCTGGTAGGAGGAGCAACGGTGGGAGAAACGACAAGAGGGTCTGATACATTGGCCGCGGTTGAAATCGTTGCATGTGAATTGACGACCGGCAGAGGGTTTTGGGCGGCCTGACCCGGAAGCGAAGCCACCGAGCCCGGCGCGGTCGCGCTGCGGAAAGGGACGAAAATTCTGCGGTGAATTAATCGGAGTGCCGAGAAGCATCAGCCACAATTCGGCATCGATACTGGCCCAGGAACGGGATGGTGTTCGCGCTTGACGCAACCGGAACTGCATGTCATAATCGCGCCAGCCAAAACCCCCGTGACGGAATGCCGCAGAGCGAATGACATCGGCATACTTAAGCAACTGTTGCGCCCGATCCGGGTGGCGTGTGAGAAAAACAGACGCGAAAATTAAAAATGCAGAAGTCCATTGTTCGATGGACGTAATACGGGTACGTTGATTTTGGGGGCGGATCTGCCAAGTTGGCGAATCTTTAGATCCAATCATAAAAACGCACTCATTGTCCCCGAGATCGAAATCAGGACCTCGGTTGGATCGAATAAGGGACCCGAAATCAACGTACTCGCCGTCCCAAATTTTATTACGCAAGGATTGCGAAATACCCGTGCCCAAATCGTCGCAAACACTAGTAAGGGACAAGGGCGGGGTAGCATCGGCCGAAACAGTCGAAACTGTCGGGGAGGGAATGACCGAGAAACTGGGAGAAGGGGAATTCAGACACAATGATTGTATTTCCGTAGAAATTGGAACGGCAGGCTTACCCGGCTGCGAAGAGGCGCCCGAGTCTCCTCCGGACCGACTGCTCTGGGGCATCATCTCCGGCTCGGATTGCAGCGGCGGTGCGATGCTGGCCGGCAGAGAAACAGCCGCATCATGTCCTGTCCTTGCCACGGCGGACGAGCGCGGTCTTCCTCGTCCCCGTCGCCCGCTAGCTGCCGGCCCAGGGGCGACTCGTCGCCTCGATTTCACACGGGGCATAATGCAAAAAACTTGAACCCAAGAAACTGAAAAATATAACGTTTCCCTTCGGCTGCTCAAACCGAAAATGACTCGTCATACGAAAATGGACCAAGTCCATCGCCCCCGCAACATATGGAAAGTGTGGTAAAGTCATGGCCACTGACCGCCTGGCCCTCCCACAAGAAATGTCCCAACGGGGATAAATTATTTGAAGCCCAGAATTCTGGCCTCAAATTTATTATGCGAAGTTTGCTCGCATAGAGAACGATCAAATCTAAAACTAGGCCCCTGGCATAACACTGGTCACTGCTCAGTAAACCGAAAACATCATGGTATGATCATGGTGTCATTTTAAAGAGGAGATTCAGCCCTAACAGATGATATCTCCTGTTCATTCATACGGGCCCTACTTTAGTTACAATTAGCAATAATATCTCGGTTTCTTTTTTTTTTTATCCACCCTGTATATACGGAAATGTTGACTTGGCTGAACTTCGGCCTTCAATTGACCCATGAAGGAAGGGGCAGATGAAAATGACTACACAAAGGAAATTGTAGCTCAGGATCTGATCTATAATGTCTGCTAAATATGAAGACCCTGCGTCATGTGGTTTTATAGAGGGAAATATTGTACGAAATGCATTTTTGGCTCATTTTTATGACGAAAATCCATAAGTGGTTTTGCCAATTTTAAATAATTATAATTTCATTTCATTCATTTCATTTATTATTTCTCAGGGCAAACATGAAAGGTACAGTACACACCGATGAAAATTGACATAAAACAAAACATTACATGGTAACACCCCTGAAGGATTGCCAAATGTGAACTAAATCACAATCGAGTGGCTCTCCAAATGCCGCCATGCCAACACTTAAAATACACATGTACAAAATAAAATAATACTAGGTAATTAGGCGTTTTAAATAAATAAATAAATAAATACATAGTGCATAGTATTACAAGTATATTGGTCGATTAAAAAATACATTCTTGTACAGTTATATATGTTGAAGTATGGTTATATTACAAATAGATTTGCTTACAGTAAATGGGCTATGCAGGAGAGGAAGTATAAATAAATAAATATGTAGACGGAATTCATGTACATTTATGAAAAATCTCCTTCTTAAATAAAAAAAAAAAACCAACAACAACACAAACAAACAAAAAAACAAACAACAAAACAAGACAAAACGACAACAACAACAAAAACAAAACAAAACAGAAAAAAAGAATTTTTTTTTTTTATTAAACCCGAAACATGATGTCGCACTCTGCTTACATGCGCACAATTCCTTGGTAGAATACCAGACAGCCTGTAGGGCCATAGAAAAGTGCGAATGTAAGCAGACCAAGACTTTTATGTTTCGTAATCATTGACGTCATGGTGATGTTCTACATGGGGTGGAAGTTTGTGATGGGGCCCATGCCTGTACCTAGTTTTATAAAGATCAAGCGTAGTTTAATACGTAATATTGCTTCATAAGTACAACAAAATACAAGCAATGTGATTATTGAATTGGCTGAACTTTGACCTTCGATTGACCCAGGAAGGAAGGGTCAGATGAAAATGCCTACACTAAGAACATGGTAGGCTAGGATCTGATCTATATGTCTGCCAAATATGAGGACCCTGGGTCATGTGGGTTCATACAGGGAAGCGTTTTACGAAATGCATATTTTGGTAATTTTCATGATAAAAATCCACTTTTGTGCTTTTTAAAATTATTATAATTACGTAATCCTTGACGTCATGGTGACGTTCTACATGGTGGTGGACGTTTGTGATGGGGCCCATGCCTGTACCTAGTTTTATGAAAATCAAGCATGGTTGAATAGCTAATATTGCTTTCATAAGTACAAACAAATACAAAAAATGTGATTTTTGAATTGGCTGAACTTTGACCTTCGATTGACCCAGGAAGGAAGGGTCAGATGAAAATGCCTACACTAAGAACATTGAAGCTCATGATCTGATCTAAATGTTTGCCAAATATGAAAACCCTGGGTCAACTCATGTGGTTTGGGCATATTTCGCCAATTTTCCGCTTTTTAGGAATTTTTAAAGTGTTATAATGACGTAACTGATGACATCACAATGAAGCCATTCTTGAGTGCACACCTCTTATACTATGTCTTTGATGTCACCAAGTTTGGTTAAGGCTGGCTCACATAGTAGCGGCAGATAACCCGCGAAAGGCGACGGACGTGAAAATCACAAAATGTTGGCGGCAAAACGACGGCAAAATGGAAAAAGCAAGATTCGCTGACGGGTGGGAACGACCTTCAGCGACAACACGACGGCAGGGGACGAATGGCTGCGGCAGGGAACGGAGTCTAGCGACCAAAATCGGACGTTGTCTGGGCGGCGAGTGACGATGTCTCGACGGAGCCCGGCAACAAGGAACGAGCTAGGTCAGGCGGCTGGCGGTGGATTGGCTGGCGGCAAAGAACGGCGGCTAACGGTGGGTTGCGGCGACGATGACGTGGATCAGCGGCCGACATCATAGCCTGTGTGTGTGCGGGTCGTATAAATAGTCGACTTCAAAAATAGTCAGAAAACGTCAAAAATTGTACAAAAAAGTTTAAAATTGTGGACCATCGTTTCAAAATCGTAACCCATCCATGACCACCGTTGTAATGCCGCAGGTACTCGCAAACGACCCGCCATCAACAGTCATCACCCGTCACCCTCCGGACAAAATTCGCAAGCCATTGTCGCACCAAGGTCGTTACAATTTCGTTACTTGCCGCAATGTGTCGTCAGGGTTCGATATGTGACGTCACTTACCGATGTTTTGTCGTCAATGGTCGTTGACAACGACTACCAACGAAATTGTGACGACCTCAAAACGACTAGAGACGGCCTCGCACGGCATGGAAACGTCAAGGAAATGAGGGTTGCGGTCTCCAACGAAATCTTAACGGAATAACAACGATTTTTTTGCCGCCACAAAATTTTCAACATGTTGAAAATTTGCCGACGGACGCGACTGATGATTTCGGCCGTCTGCGGTCGCCAGCGAATTCGTCAGCGACAATTGAAGGCAACACACGATGATTGGCGGTAAATTCACAATTGCAATTCGCAGCTTAACGTAGCTTGCCGTACCCCCCTATTCGTCCTTTAAGATCAATGTTTGGGAACAACCTGAAAAAGCGCCGACAACGCCCATGCGCTTTGTCTATGGGAAACAAATCAGAAGAAAAAGAAGAAATAAACGGGGAAAAAAAATAAAAAAATATCAAAACGAAAACAAAGGCTTTTTCGTCCTAAACGAAAAAGCCAATAAACGGAAAAAAATAAATCAAAACGAAAACAAAGGCTTTTTCGTCCTAAACGAAAAAGCCAATAAACGGAAGAAAAAAAATCAAAACGAAAACAAAGGCTTTTTCGCTGCAAGCGAAAAAGCCCAAAAAAAAATCAGAACGAAAACAAAGGCTTTTTCGTCCTAAACGAAAAAGCCAAAACATCAGAACGAAAACAAAGGCTTTTTCCCTGCAAAGCGAAAAAGCCAATAAACGGGAAAAAAAATAAATAAATAAAAACGAAAACAAAGGCTTTTTCGTCCTAAACGAAAAAGCCAAAAATCAAAACGAAAACAAAGGCTTTTTCGCTGCAAGCGAAAAAGCCAATAAACACAGACCTGTTTTTATTCCTCATTCTTAGCAAGACATTTAAAGATAGTATACATGATTGGTAAACTGTTACAAAAGTTTTATCCCCTGTGTGATTGAAGATATGCATGATTAAAACCAACCTGAGCAAAAACCAGCTCCGTACTTCGTCTAACGTTTTATGAGAAAACAATAAAAAAAAAAAGAAGTTTGCAGTCATTTCGCCCCAAAACCACTTCGCCCTGAACCATTTCGCCCTGAACCACCGCCTGTGTATGAAGTGGTTTTGGGGCGAAGTGGCATTTGGGCGATGTAGTGTTTGGACGAAGTAATTTGTGTAAATCAGTAAAAAAATCCCTGAATTGAAATTCTTTGAAACTAAACTTTGCTGTTTTAACATTTTGTAAAAACCTGCCATGAATTACTTCTCTCCACCCAGGAGCAAATGGGTATCTGCGAGGGCAGTGAATGTAACAGGCAGTCGGGGCTGTATATTCCCGGCCAGGGAGCTAAGAAAGTTCAAATAAGGAATGCTATTAAGAGCCCAATGACCAGGGGTAAAAGGGAAGCACCATGAAATGCAAGATGTGTGTGCTATATCATGTTATTGAGGATAGTTTTCATGCTGAAGTGGAATTCACTACTTGTCCGGCAAACATTGATGTCTACACAAATGTGTTTTTTCAACATATTCTTCACCACATTTTCTTCACCCTGCTGCCCCTGATCATTGCCTTGGTTTAGTGGGAGCAAGCTGACAGCACTTACATGTACATGTTTTTAATTTGTCAAAGCTGCACGCAAACTGCATGTAAAGTAGTCAGCACGCTTAATATGCACCACTTCTATGCCTTTGTGTTTTCCAGTCTTGTACAGTGTAAAGCCGTTATAACGAACCCTATTTTATAAAAACAATCAATTTTGTATAGGCCTAATCATACAGGGTGTCCAAAAAGAAAATGTCCACATCAAACCAGGCAACTTCAGAATCTGTTTTCCTGGAACCTGTATATAATGACTTGATTAATATTTTCCTCTTTTTGCACTAAATGCTTACCTTAAAGTGTCATGCATATGGGTCTTTCCACAGTAATGGAGTACATTTCTGTAACATTCAAGATCTTAGGTCCCAGTTCACTTCAAATGTCTTAATTTTATCTTTAAATTATTAAGCTAAACTGAGGAAATAACTTTTTCACCAAGGAGTACGAAAAATAGTCCTACAACATACATTTGTGAAACCCCGTGCACAAATTTTCCTATTACGCATGTAACAAAGACAAAAAAAAGTCACAAAACGGTCTGTCCACGTTATACGTAATACGAAAATTTGTACACAAGCTTTTCAAAAATGTATGTTGTGGCAGCAATTTCTTACCTTTTGGGGCAAAAGTTATCTCCTCAGAACAAAACAAGGACATTTCTTTAATTCTGAGATAAACTAAAGACATTTTGAAGGAATTATTGACTTATTTTTCAAATGTACCCCATTACTGTGGACACCCCCATATCTAAATGTGTGTTCACTAAAACAAAAAGACAAGTAAAAACGAACTTGTTTATACGAACCCTTTGGTGTTATGGCGACTTACCTTGTACATATTGCACTGCAGTTGCATTCCACGTCCCTTCAAGCTATCCCTCCCTATTTGTTTTAACCCTGTTTTGAATGTAGTATTATACAAATATTGACTGCTCATGAGGGTGATGGTGCAAACTATCGTCCCGAGGTGATCGTGAAACGGCAGTCCTGATATTTTCCCGAGGCCGCAGGCCGAGGGAAAATAGCAGGACTGCCGTTTCAAGATCACCGAGGGGCGGTAGTTTGCATCATCACCCGAATAAAAACAGTCAATATTTGTTTTATATACCGCATACATTGATTTTTTTTGTGTCAAATGATTGGTATTTTCAGGACAAAATTCAGTTTTCAGAGAGCCAAGCCAAAGTGCACATTATCCGCGTGAACGCGAACACCACTGCTAGTTGCTTCACGCACGCAAACGCGTCTCCCGTGCGCTGGCGCATGGCACACGCTCGCGTGATTGCGTACGCGCTATGAAATAGTTCTTTTAGAGAGTACTATCTTTTGACCTATTGCGCAATAGGTCAAACAATAGTACTTTTTTTTCAGTTGCCCACTCAAATAGTTAAACTAATCAATGTCGCGTGATCTGCGTTTAACCAATCAGTGAACGAGAATCAATGTATGAGGTATATAAAAGCTAGACTGGTTCCCGCTCCACATATTACAACGACTGAATATGAGGACCGGCTACTGTCATGTTTAAAATAGCACTTTAAGCATTACGTCATGCATTTATTTTTAGGAGCACATAACCGTTAATTTTCAAAGCGCGCTTGCTGCGCGATATGGCATGAGTGTACAACAATTTGACAGGGGTTATTCTATATTTGACCAATACAAACTTAATATATTAACCTTAAAATGTTAAATATGCCCATTTTAATCATGTAGGCTAGCATCAAAAAGAAAATTCTAGAAAATTCAAACCTTGTCTGCATCACCGAGTGAGCTCCATATTGATACATGAGTTTTAATCTGCTGTTGCAATCCCGTAACTATAGCCATTCAAACGGTTGTTTGTTTCTTCCTCCATGCCGTAACTATAGCCATTGCGTAGTTTTAAATCCGTGGCATCACCATAAATACACACGCAGCGGCACGCGTACGTGCACGCGATGTCAATTCAAATTCTCGAAACAATGACGAATTGTACCCGACGATTAACGGTAACGTCCGGACGACCGGACGTGCATTCGGGTAACTTCGGGAACCTTCGGAAAAAGGAGGAATTCCTCCTGTTTCAAAATGGCGAAATTGACGGCTGCCGGACCTTAAATTCAGTCTAGTCAAAGAATTTTTGGTCCGGGTACCAGACTATATAAAAGCAAATGTTTAACACTCAATGTTATATTGCTACATGTACATTGTAATTGTGGGGTGTTATGGCCGAGCGGTCTAGTGCGTCGAACTTAAGTTCATGTGCCAGTACTAGAATGTAGGTTCGATTCCGGTCCGCGACGGGTTGTGGCACCTGTGCCCCTGAGCAAGGCACTCAACCACACTTGCTCCCATTCCTGTAATTGGCGGTCCCTCCGCTGTTGGATGTGGTGAATAAAATAAATAAAAATAAATAAAATAAATAAAGTTATTATAGAGGAAGAACCCCCTTGACGAACATCCAGCATTTAGGCTTTTTTCGATAGTCCAAACATCCCTCTTGCCGACGTGGATTTTTATTATATTTTAATTGTCGGTTTTAAGTGGATAAATTGCAAGCAAAAGTGCGCTTTTCGAAAATGAGATTTTCCCGATTTCTGAAACGCTCATTAGGTATTAATGATATGCGCGTGACCCCGTGACGCAATCCTGAGAAAGAGAAGTCAACACGATTGTTAGCTCCATACGTTTACACGCAAACAACTTGGAAAACCGTCTCTGTTAGATGGTGTTTTTTAAAGAACTTTGTTGGTCCAAAAAGCCAGAGACATGCCTAGTAGCTGCGTGGTTGTATGTTTTACCAGACACTATGAAAAAAATAAAGCAGAAAGATTGTCTTTTCTATTACCAAGAGAGAGAAAAAATGAGTCGCTCATTCTAACTTGTACCGGCCGATGCCTGCAGGGAACCGTTCTATGCTGTACACAGACCGCGGTGAATGCCGTTCGTTCCGTGACAAAACCACCCGTCGCAATGCACCAGTATTTACTTCAAAAGAGCTTCCTTGTGAGCCACAATTTCAGTAGATTGTTGTCATATTACATAAAGTGATTTGCACGTTTGTATTTTGAATTACAAGGACAAAACAGGCATGATAAACATTCACTTCGTGTATTTTCCATTCAATACTGCACAGACCGTTTTGTATGTTTCTCAGGATGACGTCAAAACCCTGTTGATAAACACACCAAGTGACCTCGAGCGTTTCAGAATTTCGGAACTGAGGGTCGGAACTGCTTTACGTTTTAAGCAAAAACCTGTCGAATTTTTGTGAAAAACAAGTTGTGATGGTGTTGTAGACACATACACCTCCATAATAAACAGAAAAACCAAAAAAATGTGGAAGGGGGATTCTAGCTGTTTAAACATCATAATTTGTGTATTGCCAAGGCTACTGGGTTTGTACACTACTCCAGTCAAAGTTTGCCTGTGCTTTAGCAATGGATGTTTCAGATCACCAACAAATGTATAGACCCATTTACCTTGGTAAAAAATAAATAAACTGACGTCAGAATATATGGACACATATGGACACATATTAAGCCCCTTTTTGCACCACTATCAGATTTAACTGACTTCACACTAAAACATTTTAAAATGTGTTTAACATTTTAAAGCAAACGTCAAAACTTGACCCAGCCAAGGTTTCAATTCTCAACACGTGTTGAAGTTTTCGAACTGAATTATTTATTTTTGTCGCAACGCAATGTGGGGATCTTCTGCTAACGACCTAGGACCAATTTCATGGCTCTGCTAAGAACACAGAAATTGTTTAGCACAGAATTTCTGTGCTTTATATTGCAAAAATGGGTTTGCGGCTAAAATTGTATGTGTATTTTAATACTAATATTCTGCAATATGTTTCTGAAGAACACAATTTGACACACAATTTTGGCTGGAAACACATAAAAGTGCCATGAAATTGGTCCCTGTTTTATAGTGTAGGGCAGTGTGAAATTTGTGTGAAAATCAGTTCTTGGCATTACTATGCAAAGATCTATGGGTTCATTCACGTCTCAAATTTTATCTGCAAGAAATAATGTTCTCTGTCAGTTTTCATGTGGTTGGACTTTTGATTGAAAATTGTGATTTTTGTCGTTCATTTTTCCTGACAGAATTTTGGAGAAGGAAATCCAAGCGCTGAAGAAGAACCACGAGGTTGAAGTCAAGCAACTAAAAGATGCAATTGAAACGCTTAGAACAGATAATGACAGGCAACAGGAGATTATTGTACAGGTTAGTTATTGGATTAAAGATACATGTAGGTTACATGATTGAAAAACGGTTACAAGCGGCATTATCCCCATCCTCTTTAAATTATCAAGCTAAATAGAGCAAATAATTTTGTTTACCAAGAGTAAGAAAAATAGTCCTACAACATACATTTGTGAAAACCTCGTGCACAAATTTTCCTATTACACATGTAACAAAGACGGAACAAAATGTCACAAAATTGTCTGTCCACGTTACATGCTGATAGGAACATTTGTACACTTGCTTTTTTAAAATGTATGTTGTGGCAGCAATTATTAAATGTTTTTGTCAAAAGTTATCTCCTGAGAAGCACAAGGAAATTTCTTTAATTTTGAGATAAACTAAAGACATCTGAAAGGAATTATTGACTTATTTTTCAAATGTACCCTATTACTGCAGTGTACAGATGTACATACACTTTTAATAGAGTATTCACTGTAATTATACATGTACTTGCACCACTTGCAATTTTTGCACTTGTTTACATTTAATGAAATTAATTTGAAATTAATTGCTGCTACGTACATTTGAAGAAATACAGCACACTCACGGCAAGAAAGATTAAGTTGATGGAAAACCAGAGGAAGTATACTAATGTGTAATTAGGCATTATATGCTGTAGCTCAGCTGGTAGAGCATCAACCTGACATGTCAGATGTCTTGGGTTAGAATCCTGACCATTATGGTCTTTCAAGTTTTTCCCTATTTAAGCATCAGTAAATGCAGATCAGAGGCTAATTTAATGTTTAGCACAAAAATATGCTCGGCACAGAATTGCTTTGCTTTGTATTGCCATTTCGGGTTGCCAGGCCAGGCAAAGTTGTAAGTGATTTACTAATATATTTTGCTACTGTTCAGTGTTAACACAATTTGACATTCAGTTGTGGTTGCGAACCCATTTTATAAATCAAATAAATTAGTGCTAAGCTAATGTTTGTGCTAAACAGCGCCATGTAAGTGGCTCCTGATGAACAACAAAAATTAGGAGTGAAAATAATTTAAGATTTGGGAAAATTAAAGTTAAACGTGGGATGTGCGGCCAGCTACATCACAAATTTTGTACACAAGTCATGGTCATTCATTCTTCTTTCCTCCTGTCGTGTCACAGGCCAAATAGTAGTATTAAGTATTATATTGACCTAAAGTTCATTCCCAAAGTAGGCCTCGCCGCACGTACCGTGCCACTATGCACGCGCCTATCACACAAACGATGTTTCCCGTATTTTTTCTTCCCTCGTAAACCTTGAAAAATCAAATAAATGGATTCCTTTATCCTTAAATTTGGCATTTTGCCTTTTGCTATACCCCAAAACGCTACAACTTAACTCCAAAACAGGAGAAAGATGATGCTCAATTCGCGTATCGCCATATAAACATGTGCAGGTAAATATCGACTAGCCTCCGACGTCTGCTATGCGCATGCGTGCATATATTTGAATTTATTAGTGAACTGGTCTATTAGCAGATGTTTTTTTTCACGGTCTGTGACGTAATTAATTGAAGACCATCGTTTGTTTATGTGTAAAGGCGAGCCGATGGCAGCGGCTTACCGACCGGAAGTAAACATTTCTCGAGCCGCTGTGAGCGGCGCGCTGTAGTGAAAGAGTTAAAGCATGGGTATTCTGTTCCATTACGTTCGTCATTTTGCATCACTCTTATTTATATGAAAAACTGCGAAGTAAATGAAAACGTCGCAGGAAATATCAGTAGGAAGGGATAGTCATAATAAGGAACAAAAACTCAATCCAATTCCGGGAAAGTGTAAACATTGTTTCTTTTCAGCATAACATGG
Organism: Henricia sp. BOLD:AAB3569; assembly: GCA_037783545.1. Taxonomy (NCBI): domain Eukaryota; kingdom Metazoa; phylum Echinodermata; class Asteroidea; order Spinulosida; family Echinasteridae; genus Henricia; species Henricia sp. BOLD:AAB3569. The sequence goes on along the minus strand of JBBELK010000112.1, from coordinate 607,072 downwards.
CCAAATTGTTTAAATTACATCAAAATGACTCATGTGTTCGTTCGCTAAATGTAACAGCCGCCTAACTTCAAGGATTTGCTCGTATTTCCTCAGGGGATTGTAACGGTGCTTTAGCAGAGTGGAAATATTCTGAGATCTCATGATGCTTAATCCCCTGTGATTGATGTGTATGATGTGTATGATCAAAACCAACCTATGTGTAACTTTAGCTCAGTACCTTATCTACATTCAGAGAAAACAATGAAAAACTCTGCAAATGCTTTCAAGAACTTGTTGAAGCCACAGTCATATTTAGGCTGGTTCCCTATAGCTATACTGCACAGGAAACAGAGCCATTAATACCCCAGTAGTCAGGGATCTAGTTTCATTCACATGAGGGTGTTCTTGTAAAAAAAATGTATGTGCAGACACGTTTTAATATATAAATTCATCTTCTTGTTGTCTTATAAAAATATATAATCTCCAGTAGAATCATTGCATGGGACAGTTGGAACCACTTCTATCTTCCATTTGAGTAAGGTTTTTCGGCCAAATAGTTAACAGGCTGCAAATCTTCACATGCTTTAAAGGCAGTATAAATACATGATTGGTATCTCGAAAATCAAAAATGTTCACAGATTTACGCCTAACTTACACAATATAAACTTAATGGCCGTAGAAAACTTCCCCTGAAATGGTTTTGTCTAAGTGCTATATTCTTTGAGAAATGAGTAAAACAATTAGTTTTCGTCTCACGAGACGAACATTCAATTTGCCCCAAAACCATTTCGCCCGAGTGCCATTTCGTCCCAAATTACTTCGTCCAAACACTACATCAGCCAAATGCCACTTTGCTCCAAAAACCACTTCGTGCACAGGCCGTGCTTAAGGGCGAAATGGTTCTAGGGCGAAATGACTGAAAACCCTTTTTTGACTGTTTTCTCAAAAGTTAGACGAAGTACGGAGCTGATTTTTGCTCAGGTTGGTTTTGATCATGCATATACAATCACACAGGGGGAATAAAACTATTTGTAACAGTTTACCAATTATGTGTACTATCTTTAACCTTGTCTTTTATTTTGTCTGTTAGAGTCTGAAGATGACACCCGAGGCTCGTATTAACCAGACTGTACAGCATGAGATAACGCGACTCACCCATGAAAACCTGGTAAATATATATTTTTAATTAGGTTTTCCCTGCACAACCAAACAATACAAACAATTGCTGGCCAGTGTAATTTTTCCACTTCAATCAACTGAATGATAGTATTGTGGTAAAGTAGTGCTCAACATGGGACATTAACTCTCACAGCAATTTTAATGGACTCAATTTTGTCATTCTTCACTGCCATGATAGTTTTACCAATTAGTCTAATGAGAATATAACTGGAGTGTTTCAAAATATGTGTATCATGAAAATTCAAATTCATGCCCTGTAACAGGCTGCTCAGCAATCAGGCCCGTAACCAGGGGGGGATCGGGTGGATCGGACGATCCCCCCCGCGGAACAGGGAGTTCCGCTCTACAAAATAAAAATTCAATATTTCGAATAATTCAATTTTTCGTCGCACAATATAGCCAGTTGTTATTGTATTATGCTGTTGTATATCACACAGTGATCATATCTGAAAGGGGTCATCTACTTATCCAAGCATTCTTCGTTATGTATGCAATGTTATGTATAGCCGGCATTTTACTGTTTCAAAACTTGTGCCTGACGGCACTATTCGATCCCCCCCGCAAAACTCGCTGGTTACGGGCCTGGCAATAACTATCAGTTATTTTACATGTTTCATAAAATGTCTTATGTTTGGGCATTACCAATTGCAAGCTTATGTGCCAATTTCATTCTGGAATGGTTGTTTTACAAATATATGTACATGTGTGTCCCATGCAGAAAGCTGTTTTCTTCAGCTATTACGTCAACTGGAGGGTATCCCTGTGTATTACACTAATTTTGCTAATTTGTTACTTTGATATCTATTAACCGAAACATCTAATGACCCTGCTGAAAAGTACTTTATAACATTGCCACTTCGCAAAAGGTATGCTGTGCACTGGTTCAAAATCAGTGGAGATATGGTTGTTTCAGGGGTCGATTTCACAAAACTCCTCTTATCTTAGGATCGGTCCTAGGATTTAAGAAGAGTTTGAGCTCTAAGATCAATCTTGGCTAAGACGTGTGCTATGATCGATTTCACAAAACGCGTCGCAACTGCTTATAATTAATTTATCAACTGCTGTACCATGTTTGTTTAATGTTAACAGTACCAAATACAACAGCCGTCAGGGAAAACGGCACGCACATTACAAATCAAAATGTATTGACGCATTTTGTTGGCAGTTATGAAAGGTTAATAACGTGAGAAAAAAAATGTAAGTCGTTGTACTTAAACCTAGATGTACATGTAGGCCTATCATTCGGCTGTACAAATGGCACACTCACGTTTATGTGCAGAGCAGTATGCTTGACAAAAACAAATATTCTGTGTCTGTGATTTTAACAAAGTACAAAGTGTACATGCTTGTATTTCATGGTTTTTATTGTATGGTTGCATTTTGCCGAAATCTGTGCTTTACACATGTAAACATCGAGAAACCTAGGGCTACTTCAAGTTATGTCTTCACGTTGATGGACATAAAAGTGCCTCAACCTTTTTTGGTAAGTGCTTTTCTGCGATTTAAATTATGCCTCATTTTCAAGAGAATTTCGCCTATCGGGGCAAAAGACAATTCTGTCTGCTGCTGCCGTATGCTGGGCTAGCTTCGCGATCGGCAAGCAAAAGATAAGCGCCATTGGTCACTGCATTTACTCCATGCATTCGTACAGATAAGACGACCCAAACCTCGATCTTAATTTAGGAAAAGTTGGGCTGTGTTGCTGTGGGAAATAGGACGAATTGAACACATCTTAACTTTTGTGAAATCGGTAATAGGATTGGTTCAAAGATAAGACGAGTAACGCTTCCAAGGCCAAGGGCGAATCTTAACGCTTTGTGAAATCGGCCCCATGGCCCAATTTCATAGAGCTGCTTATAAGCGCTAGCTGAAAACGTGTACTTACTGTAGCAGAAAAGTTGTGCTAACGTTAAGGCTATACTTTACGGCCGCGGTGTGCTTAAGCATGCGGGCGCTTGGAAATCGCCATTGTTGCATCACTATCTTAAGCAAAATTTGGCTCTGCGGTTAAGGTAGGTTTTCAGTTGCTTACTGTTAACGATGTCTATGAAGTAGCCTGACGCTCGGTTAACGGAAAATGGGCTGTTAAACAGCTCTATGAAATTGGGCCCAGGTCACATGAAATTTTGACACTCTGGTTGACATCTTTCATGTTATTTTGAAATACGCCAGCTATATTGTCCTGGTCAGATCTCTCATCTGGTAAAGCTGATATATTTGATGTGTTTTTTTTTCTCTTTAGGATCTCCGGGAACAGAACGAATACTTAAAGAAGCAACTGAAGGTTGCTTACCGGGGGGTCACCAGCACGCTGGAGTCATCGGGTAAGAAAGATCTGTTGGTATTTTCATTAAAGTAACCGAAACGGCCTAAAATGTAACACAAGTGTCTGTCCCGGTTACGACCGTATATTGGAAATTTGTGCACAGGGTTTTTAGAAAGGCATGTTGTCACACTATTTGTAACCCTTTTTGGGCCCAAGTTATCTCTTCAGAACAACTTCAACTTATTTCTTTTATTTTGAGACTAGACAAAGGTATTTCCTCGAAAATATGGTCTGTGTTGCCAAAATCTATCGGGTGGGTAAAACAAGCAGCTATCTTTTCCAGAAGAAAATTGGTCAGAAGGACTTGATACCAAGACATGATACCAAGATAAGTTCAAGTTCAAAACACGATGTGTACGATTGAATGGTGGACAATGGATGTGTTTACATGTCAACCATGGAAGACGGCGACAAAGCTGACGTTTTAACTCGTGAAGTGTCCCTGTGAATATGCATTGCCAGAACGTGTCAAGTGGTTAGGAGCCCAATTACCAGGGGTAATAATGTGAAGCACCTTGCTTGGTAGTCTGCAATCTCACAAAATCGTACTGAATTTCAAAGTTAACACACACGGTCTGTTATCACTTCAGGTACTCCATCGTTACTCAGCGAAACTCCACCCGCGTCCCACATCTCGGAACAAGCAGACATCGGCGACACAACGCACATAATGAAAGAACGCGAGATTCTGGGAATGCTAGAATATCGACAGGAAGACGACGCAAAGATCGTCAAAACAGTCATTATAGGTAAACTTGGCTAGGTATCTAAGACGCTTGCAATTAGTCTTTTGCGTATAACATTTGCATAACGGCTGGCGCCCCGAATTCTTCAAATTCAAATGGATATGCAGTTTAGAAGGTCACATACTATGCTGTTGTTGCTACGTGGTGCACACCTAGCAACGAACAGTCTATTTGCTATTTGCCATTATCCCCTATGGTGAACACGGTATTGATTCTGTACTTCACACCTGCTGCGTGCACCACATAGCAACACAAATTTAATCTGGTCAAGTGGATACTAGGTGTGCATGTGAAAGGAAATACGTCAGTAGGCCTACAGCAGATGCTATTTATGCGAAACACGCAAATAAAGGCTAATTAGGCATGTGCACTGGCGGCTTTGATTGAAACCAGGTATCCTATTACCTTAACGGTCAGGTTTTCAGATTTTCAAATTTCGGAAGTGGAAAGGCTTAATTATATTTGTTTTCTGAGGAATAAAAGTGCCCTAGATGTACCTGTCACAAATGTGAAAAATATAAACAATCCCAAACAAATCTTGTTCCTGGAAAAAAAATGTGGCTTTGCGATCATAAACAGCGTGTGACACAATATAAAGTGTAGTCTTGATAGGTAGTGATAATGCCAGGGTTGTAATGACTCGGACTCGAGTCGACTCAAGTCCCGATTTTCACTGACTTGACTTGACTTGACTTGACTTGAGACTCGAACCTCAAATGACTTGACTTGACTTTAGACTCGAACCTCAAATGACTTGACTTGACTTGATTTGAGACTCGGATCTCAAATGACTTGACTTGACTTGACTCAGGTCTGCCAAAATGAAATTGAACTTTTATACATTTTTTTTGTCATTTTGAGGACCTAATTGTTTTTCAGAACTAAAGCTTTTATTTAAAATGGAGCATTCTTGGCCAGAACAACAAAAATACCGTACACAAATCCAAGATTCAGGGTTTAGACTCATTACAAAATTAGCTTGAACAAATACTACTTGACTTGAACCGACTTGACCAACATGCCTGACTTGACTTGACTTGACATTAAAATGGAATGACCCAACTTCACTACAGTCCTTTGAACAAAGGGTTTGCGAGATAGTTAAACTCTGAACTATAGTACATGTAGTTGCTTGACCAGAGTCCCTCAAACAAAGGGTAATTATCCCTTGTTTGAGGGACTCTTGATTCAACACTTACCAACTGCATGTGTATAGTTGTTGCTCGACCAGGTCCTAGTTTGATATGTCTCTTTTTGGCTTGTGTCTGTAGATTTCCATCCTAAGCTTGCTGACAACCTCTTACCGGGTCTACCAGCCTACATCATCTTTATGTGTATACGACACGCTGATGATATCAACGACGATCGCAAGGTTAAGGCCCTGCTCACTGGTGTTATCAACGGAATCAAGAAAACGGTCAAAGTAAGCCCACACTTTCTTTGTCATCTTGAAATGGCCATCAAAATCAAATATACACTTCAAGAAAAGAAACGCAAACCTGAACGAAGAATCATGATGGCTTAGAGATGTAACCAGGGGTAAAATTTGAGAGTTTTCTGTTTTTCATTGTGAAATCTCCGATTTTTAGCGGATTTCCGCTTTTTGTTGTGTGCTCCGCGATCCACAGTTTATTTTCCACTTTTTTCCCCTTCCAGCGGGCCATATTTTTTTAACGAGCGCCTTCATTTGAATTAGTAATTTTGCGAAGCAAACTTGTGCAAGTCTAGTCGCCACGCAAGTGCCATGACGTACAGCGCTGTACCATGTACATGTATGTACTGTGCCGTTCAGCGAGCTGACCGAGATTGCAACGAGTAGCGAAGCAGAAGTGCACAAGTCTAATCCCTAAGCAAGTGCCATCTTTGTCTGCATCGTAAACTGGCAACGGTCGTGCGTTGTGTGTAGTGTGTGTGCAATGCGCTGGTGGCGCGATGTGGCAAGCAGTAGGCAACGAACCGATTTTACCCTCCGCTTTCGCTTCACCGTCTACAATAATCGATGTTGCCTAGATTCTTTTTAAAATTATCCACCTTTTGTAAATATTTAAAACAAAACTGGTTCTTGTTATACCTGGTTAAAATGTTTTTGACATTGCAATTTGGTGGTGTTTAAAACGATCCCAAAAGTTGAAGTCTTCGTGGTCTCTACATCTCTCCCCCGTCCCCTACATCTCTCTTCCGCCCCCTCCACTAAGGAAGCCACGCCCCCTCCACTAAGGAAGCCACGCCCCCTCCACCAAGGAAGCCACGCCCCTTCTGATTTTTTTCTTCCAGAATTTTTGTTTTCTTCTAATCTCACCCCTGAACATTTCATTACTGTGGGAATCACTTTGTTCAAAAAGGTCCTCTTGGACCTTGAGGAAATCTCTGAAGTGGAACTAGTTTTGAAAGCAATTTACTAAATGAAAATTGAGAATATCCCCAACTCATTTTGGCAGATTTCAGGCACTTTGTTTTTTCCAGGACCGGGGTCATCGGCGCCGACAGGTCCGGTCCTTACAAAATTTACGAAAAATCAACTCTTCCGAAAATGCCTCAGAAATGATCCTAAATGATCCTAAATGAAAATTTAGAATATCCCCAACTCATTTTGGCAGATTTCAGGCACTTTGTTTTTTCCAGGCCCGGGGTCATCGGAGCCGACAGGTCCGGTCCTTACAAAGTTTACGAAAAATAAACTCTTCCGAAAATGCCTCAGAAATGATCCTAAATGACAATTTAGAATATCCCCAACTCATTTTGGCAGATTTCAGGCACTTTTTTTTTCCACGACCGGGGTCATCGGAGCCGACAGGTCCGGTCCTTACAAAATTTACGAAAAATCAACTCTTCCGAAAATGCC